>JAIFZK010000038.1:2580000-2595000 GCA_027481765.1 Tenualosa thibaudeaui | reverse complement strand
ACTGGACTGAACCGGACTACCTGGACAGGATCTTGGTCCCTGCACTGCACTGGACTGAACCGGACTGAATGAATAATTTCCTTATAGAGAAGCCAATCCTCATGTAAGGAAGCACAAAGTTTTCCTTTTGACACGAGTGCTAATGGTTTCAGCCAAAGCAGTCGGCTGGTGGGGTACGAAAGCCCCGCTCTACTCCGCTCCTCTGTGATTGGCTCCCTAAAGATGTGTGGGGAGGGAAACAGGAAGACTGAATTAAATCACTCGGATTACTCGGAGTCTGACTGAGCCAACCGTCACATAAACACAGCATAAGAAAAAGGAGGTGTAGGAGGAAGTGTGTGTGTGTGTGTGTGTGTGTGTGTGCGTGCGTGCGTGCATGCGTGCGTGTGTGTCTGAAAGCAGCTTAAGAAAGAGGTGTAGGAGAAAGTATGTGTGTGTCTCAAGGCAGTGTAATAAAGAGGTGTAGGAGAAAGTGTGTGTGTGTGTGGGGGGGGTGGCGGGGATGTAGGAGAAAGCTTGTTTGAGGCTCAGAAGAAGTGTATTTCAAACTGCAAACCTTAAATTTCCCACACTCAGATGGATGTGTGTGTTGGGATCTCAGGACAATCTCACACACACACACACACACACACCAACAGCTGGAGAGGAACTAGAGATGACCCGGAGTGTGTCTGTAGAGCAAAAAGTGGCCTCCTCAGGAGAGGTCATAACTCTGTCTGGACCTTACGACAACCCCTCAGTGTGTGTGTGTGTGTGTGTGTGTGGAGGGCAACGGCAGGATTTATTTCACACCTCATTCCAGAGCAATGCAATAAGCTACACGACAGCAGTTCAGAGCCAGAGAGTGCAGCTAACACTCACCGACAAGTGCTTCCTGACCTCTGTCTCACACACACACACACACACACACACACACACACACATAGGCACACACTCGTCGACAAGTGCTTCCTGACCCCCAACTCACACACACACACAAGCACACACTAACCGACAAGTGCATTTTGACCCTTTAGCTCTGTCTCACACACACACACACACCCTCTGAAAAATGCTTACTGACCTCAAACTCACACACACACAACCAGCTCACCCTCCACACACACATATACTTACCAAGAAAGTGGTTCCTGACCTCCAACATGTCACATGCAGTTCCATAACACATCCCCATCACACACTTTTCTACTCTTTGTCTCATCACACACACACACACACACACATCTGTTTCACTGACCTCTACTAGAGGGGGAGATGTGACCCAGGGTAAGAAAAGCAAGTGGCACTGAGTGTGTGTGTGTGTGTGTGTGTGTGTCTGTCTGTGTCCTGGATGGCTGCTGAACTGGAAACACACTCTTACACTTTCCTGAGCTTTCAGAGAGTCATTAGGGTCCAAGAAAAGATGCAGCACACACACACACACACACAGCTGCAGATGTGGACTCATGCTTTTATACTCTCCCTGTGTTGTGGAAAGCCGTAGGTGGAGGAGGTTTGGGATCAGCGTGGGGCAGAGAGTTTGGTATAAAATACAACACACTGATGTGCCTTCTCAGGTTTAACACACACACACACACACACACACACACACACACACATGCGCAAGCGCAGAAGCACACTCCCACAAATGCCCATCCCTGCAACCAGAGAACTGAAGTGTTCTGCAGCATTACCATCACACTACCCCCTGTGTCAGGGCAATAAGCTGAGCTGTTTAATAATGAATAGTAATTAGGGCATTTTATCAACATTAGTTCACATGCTAGAACACTTACTTTTCATTTCATTTGACCTTAAGGGTTAATGCTATTGCATGTCTATTACATGTCTATTACAGTTTATTATCTTTGGAGGTGCTCTTCCTATTATTACAGTTTATTATCTTTGGAGGTGCTCTTCCTATTATTACAGTTTAAGATAATGAAAAGTTGCATTCGTTCAGTTCATGTTTATTACAGGGATAATATGTAATCACTGGTATGCATAAACAGTTATTTAGGCAAAGTGAAGAGAGTGGTGAGGAGTCCAAGAGTCTCACAAAGGGCTGTGAGGACACACTACCTCATTGACTTTCCCTAGAGCAATGAGAGGACACACTACCTCATTGACTTTCCCTATAGCGATGAGAGGACACACTACCTCATTGACTTTCCCTATAGCAATGAGAGGACACACTACCTCATTGACTTTCCCTAGAGCCATGAGAGGACACACTACGTCATTGACTTTCCCTAGAGCAATGAGAGGACACACTACCTCATTGACTTTCCCTATAGCGATGAGAGGACACACTACCTCATTGACTTTCCCTATAGCAATGAGAGGACACACTACCTCATTGACTTTCCCTATAGCGATGAGAGGACACACTACCTCATTGACTTTCCCTATAGCAATGAGAGGACACACTACCTCATTGACTTTCCCTATAGCGATGAGAGGACACACTACCTCATTGACTTTCCTCATAGCAATGAGAGGACACACTACCTCATTGACTTTCCCTAGAGCAATGAGAGGACACACTACCTTACTGACTTTCCCTGTAGCAGTGAGGGGGGACACTACCTCATTGACTTGACCTATGGAGTGTGTAAGTGACGCTCCAGTGAGCCTAAGTTATTTCCGGCCCCTGGGACCTACACGCTGACAAAACGGCTAGCGGTCATGCTAACTAATGGTTACAGCATCCTACATGCTAGGTGCATTCTAGGTTAGCAGTGGTTTCTGGGCAAATGCATCATATCTGCCATACCTGATGTGTTTTGTCTTTAGTCTTTGTCTTTTCCTTGATGAATTAGCCTGTAGGAGCTGTTGCTCAAATTCTTAGGCATCCATGTGGAGTTTCATTAGTTTCAGTGGAGAGCACCTGTTGTCCTTGGAGTCCTTAGAACAACACATTTTAACAACATGGTAACTCACCAATCAAGACATAAATGGCATCTTTCTTTACTTGAAAAATGATCTAAAATTCACATTCATCGTACCCATAATTCAAGGCTCATGATGATGGCAACCAGAAAATGTGTTTTATCTCTCCATTGACACCCATTCATAGTTTTGTCAGTGTAGTCCCATGTACTGGAAGTAACTTAGGCTAACAGGGGCATCACTTACAAGCTCTATAGCAATAAGGGGACACTACCTCATTGACTTGTCTGGTAGGGGCTGTATCTGTCACAGGGTCTCTGTAGTGTGATGACAACATCTGACATCATATCCTGTCTGATTGAAACTGAATACTTTTCGCTCCCAGCAGAGAGGGCCTGCTCTGTCAGTCAGATGTCACAGACAGGCCAGAGCAATTGAAGCACATTGCATCAGAAGACAGATCGGTATTCAGCTACAATCTATGCACTTAAGGCCTAAACCACTTTATAAACGTGTACTATTAAATAACAATTTACTGACGTGAATCTCTTTACCACTTATAGGTGAAGGCTGTTATGACGGGTAACCATTTCTTTTTGCAGACAGACATGCATCTTGAATGAAATTGGCACATGATATGAGAAGATTAGCCAGCTATGTAAAGAATGAACAATCACAGATTAACACTTACTAAACACAACACACCAAGATACATTTAGATTTTTACTCCACTGGGTGCAGGGATCACTGCTTATTGTCAACCAAACCATTTTTTTCACTTGAGTGAATTGCTTGTGTGTAAGGCCACAGGCTGACTGGTGTGTGTCCTGAGGAGTATGGAGAAGCTGCAGGTGCAGGGCAGGGACGGGGTCAGCATGCGGTGGTGTTTATTCAGCTCTGATCTCTCCTCCCACATTACAGAGAGGGAGGGAAGACTGTGTATGTTAGTTTGCGCTAGTTAGCACTAGCGCCCCGAGCCAGCCCTTCTAAGCTGTGTGTGTGTGTTTAGACAGATGGAAGACTGTCCTGTGTGAGGATTAGCCTCTCGTCTCATTCCCAGAACACACACACACACACACACACACACACACCAGCCATTCTTGGCATACAGCAGCCACTTCCCAACAAAAGCCTTTGAAAGACCTCTAAGGCAGTATGTCCTCCGTGATGAAGACAAGCTGTGGTTTGAAGCACGTTCAACTATGGCTCAGTCCAGGCTTTCCCTGCCTTTTCCTTGACTGTCTGAACAGCTCTCAACATCTCTCTCTCTATATATATTTTCTTTCTTTCTTTCTTTTCCTCTCATCTCCATCTATTCCTTCCGATCCATCCTTCTGCTTTTCTTTCAGTTTTCTGTCTGCCCCGCTCTCTCCCCTCCCATCCTCTCTCTCTCTCTCTCTCTCTCTTTCTCTCCTCTCTTTATCCAGAGCAGAATCTTGAGGAAACCCAAACCACGTGCCCTGTTCTCCACGGCTCCTCCATGACGGCTCCTCCATGACGGCTCCTCCGGCTGCAGTGTTTCCTGTGCTCTGATGGCATGTGAACTGTGCATGACATGCTGGGAGTGGTGGGATTGTGGGTTGCATTCGCCACACTTGTGCTTCGACTCTCACTGCATGCCTCCGATGGAATCTCCCCCAGACTGCCTTAATGTCAATGTTCATCCAAAGACTCGGCTGGACTGCAGCTGCTCCTTCTCCCATCATGCAATGCTTGGTGTGTTCCTGACAGTGTGGACTTTAACAGTCTGGATTTTCAGTGTTGGGATACTTCTCAGTGTTGCTACAGTTCCAAAACTGTGTCTTGTATTTTAAGAGCTATTTCAAAAATAAAATGAGATCCATTTTTATGAAAAGTCCTAAATATTGTTTTTAAATTGTGTCTTGTGTAACTGGGGATCCAAACAGGAGCCCAAGCTCTGTGTGGATGGAGACATGCCATGGGAGAAGATGGCAGAGCAGAGGCTACATGTCCTCACACACAAGTCCTGAGGGACAGGCAGGACACAGTGCTGTGGCATTAATTATTCACAATCAGACGGGTGTGTGTGTGTGTGTTGGGTGGGGTGATATGCGAAGAGATCAATGGAGACAAATTGGCCCTAATCAATGGTAGTGAACAGGGTAAGTGTGTGTGTGTTTGTGTTATGTGTGTGTTGTGTGTGTGTGTGTGTGTGTGTGTGGGGGGTAATGAGCAGGGTGAGCCATGTCTCCTTTGTCTTTTCTCTCAGGTCTCCACAGTGGTGATAAACACCAGGCTTTATTGGCAGCTGACACAGCCAGGACACACACACACACATACACACACACACACCCCAGCCTTCTGAATTATTAAATGTTTTCCTTTGCGCTGGTCTTTGTTCATCTCCAGAGCGGCCATCCCTCTTGACGGACAGCTTTATTAAATCCCTGCTCTCTGAGCCAGACATAAACATACGGGCCCAATATTGGCGGACCTTTGTGGCACACGCCGCACAGCACAGCCGTCAATAGATGTGTGCCGCGCCGCGCCGCACCGCGCCGACTCCTCACGCTGTGGGAGCTGTGTCCAGCTGCGGATATGAAGCAGGGGACACGGGGCTCTAATGGCTTTGCTCCGCTCTGCGGACACTGGAAATGAATTATTTCCCAGCATGCACCTGAGATCTAACGGCCATCATCATATCACAACTGCAGGTCACATTCACGTTATGGTCGTATTATCCAGAAACCAGCTCTGTCCACAGCATACAAAGCAGATCACTGGTACATTTCAGAACACAATTTCATCCTTTTTTCATCCATAGTGAATGAAAGTGTGTGAAGCACGCTAACAACAACATTTAGCTGAAACGGGCCTAAGCTCACCTTTACTGTAAGTGGTAAAGCTGATTAGATGAAGTTTGAGGATGTGCTAAACCGGGACAGTGATGTGTGGTCAGGACAGTACCACCCTGGCAGATGCAGAAAATGATAAACTCCTGAAAATAGTTAACAGTTAAACTCATAAATTTACAAAATTTACTCGTATCAAGTTCTGTGTTCAAGTCCACAGGGGAAGATCATGTGGACCTTATCATCTAGAGTGAAAAATCTAAATATCTCCATCTAACACCCATTTAGTATGGGCAACAAAGAGGTTTATGTTTCTAGATGACCTGGATCACAAGCTACAGCACAGAAGACAGTGAGAAGTTGAATGTCAGACATAGACAGTGAGAAGTTGAATGTCAGACATAGACAGTGAGAAGTCAGACATTAGCACTTTGCTCTCTGAAAATGCACTTTAACTCACAAAACCAACTTTTGTCTTTATTGATTGAACTATTGTCATTATTGATTTATGACATTGAAGAATCCCTCTTCACGTTTCTGACATGAAACAGAAGAAGAAATATATTTTATCAAACTCTGAAAACATGCTGCATTACTGTAACTATGTTACCAAAATACAATAATAATGTTTTTTCCCATCCCACAAAGGGATAACATAGTATTACTGGCTGGTCAGGTTAAAATATGTAACTCTGCTATCAAGATCAGTAAGGTCACAAAATTGTATCATGTAAATATTTTATACAAAAGGTTAAAAATGATTGTTCACTACCACCTATTAAAACCATAACAGTTATCAACATTTGGTGCCTAGGGTTAGGGTCAGGGTTATTTTGGGAATATATGCAAAAAAAAAGGGAGGCTAACTTCTAGGAAACGAGGCTAAATTTGGCTATGTGTTAGCCTTACTTAATGACTATGGTGTCCATCAAGGGTTAATTCCCAGTCCCATTCCCATCTCATGTCTCTGTCTTAGTCCTTCCGTCACTGCCATGTCTGAATAAAAGCAAACTAGCATAACTGATGCTAGGCTAGGCTAATGCAAGGCTACACTAATTATTTTATTTCTTCAATTCTTAAAAAAAAAAAAAATCAGCTACCAGCTTTGCATAATTCACTTGCCTGGAAATTAACTGAATATTCCAAATATTCCAAATATTCCATAGCCAAATAGACCTATACACTATCTGGTATGACTGGAACCTAAAATGTAATCTTTTTTATTGTTTTTGTTTCATTGTGTCAATGAATATTATTACCAATGAATGTAATGAAAAATATGAAAATGTATATTGTTTTAATTAAAGGAACATTTGTAACTCTGCTACCATGACTTATGAAGCTTAAATGTCTAATAAATAAAATATTTGGCAGTATTACAGAAAACATATATATGTGGGGATTTAAAAACTGAGTTATAAACTGAGAATCACATATTTGATGTTCATTTGGATGTTTTAATTTGGAAATGCTAAGTTGGTAGCTTTTTTCAAAAGTTTGTTTTTGACAATTTCAACCGAAAGCACGAAAATGGCTATTTCTAAAACCATTGTAAATCTCAAAACAACATTTAATTTTTGTGGTGGTGAGTAGAGGGTTTGTTACAGACGAACCGTGTACAGATTAATTCTGTCTTTTTACATAGCCAGTATATTAGCTGAAGTGTTCCTAACTCTGCAAGTGTACAGATTAATTCTGTCTTTTTACATAGCCAGTATATTAGCTGTCTTAGCATTAGCAAGTTGTCTTGCTGTCGACCCCATCAGCATATGGGGGTATTTGCATTTACCAGACACTTTTATCCAAAGCGACTTACATATTAGTCAACTATCAATTACATCAGCAACTTAGGGCTAAGTGCCTGAGCAGCCAGGATTCGAACCCACAATTTTCCAGGCCACCTGCATGCTAGCCAGGTTCCGTAACCACTACGCCACCGCACATATTTGGAACACACGTGAGGATCAGATCTGATCTCCTCAGACTTGACCTGATGTACTCTAGACTCAGATATACTCTAGACCCCCCCCAACAAGCTGAGATGTAGCTGTATCACAGGCCCCAAAGAGACTCATTCGGCTTGAGTCAGTACTTTGGATACATGAAGCTGTTTGTAAATCAGTGACTCTGTACTTTGGAGAAATAAAACCGTTTGTAAATCTGTTGGTGACTCAGTACTCAGATTCTAAAGCTGTTTGTAACTCAGTGAATGGGCCGGTTGGTGATGAAAGAGACTCATTCTCATTCTCAGTAATAAAGCTGTTTGTAAATCAGTGACTCTACACATTATACATGCATGCAAGGTAGCCATCAGCAGTCCATCTAGATCTGTTTGTAGATCTGTGTGTGTGTGTGTGTGTGTGTGTGTGTGTGTGTGTGTGTGTCTGTGTGTGTGTGCGTGAATCTGCTCATTGCTCTGTGAGAGGATGGTGTGCACACTGTGGACGGCCGATCTGATCCAATAAGGAAGGAATAGATGGGGAGTCCTGGAAAGGTGATGTGATAAAGCCCTCGAGAGAAAGATGACCTCTGCCTCTGAGAAGTGCAGCTCCAAAGCCTCGCCACACACACACACACACACACACACACACACACACAGCCCCAAAGCTCCACCGCAGAGACCACTCACTCACCATGGCAACATATAACATCTATAAAATAAACAGATAAAGAAATAAAGAATAAAAGTAAAATAAAGATTAATAAAAGCCTATATAGCAACTGAAGTGTGTGCAGTCAAAACAGATCTGTAGATTTCTAATAACAAGATTTATCATAAATAAATTACAATATTTATGATAAATAACAAATAACATTTATCATAAAGCCTGTTATTATCATGAGCAGCAGGTGATATTGGACCTAAACTGGTGAGTTAATATATATGCTTATATGGGTATGATTGGCATAATTGCTTAGAATAGGTGACTACTGAAAGAGTGTATGCATAAGTGTGTGTGTGTGTGTGTGTGTGTGTGTGTTTTGCCCACAGCCCTTTTGCCTTACGTGCTTCAAATCACTGGCAGACAGCAGCAATGCCAAATGGTCATTGTCTTCTAATATGCATATGTGGCTTAGGCTGTGAGGCAGTGGTGTGTTGTATATGTATATGTATGCTGTGTGTGTGTGTGTGTGTGTGTGTGTGTGTGTGTGTGTGTGTGTGTGTGTGTGTGTGTGTGTGTGCGCCTCAGTAATTTGGCCCTGGTGTGTGTGTGTGTGTGTGTGTCTGGTATGTGCTTGTCCTGCTGCTCTCCTGCCCCAGTGGAAGAGGTCACCTGTGGGCAGACGGCGTGGAGCTCATCTCAGGTGTGTGTGTGTGTGTGTGTGTGTGTGTGTGTGTGTGAGCGCTGGGTCTTGGAGCTCTCTTCTCAGGTGTCCAGCAGCCTCTGCCTTTGTTCCTGCCCAGAATGAAGCCTTTGTGCCAAAGACTCCACAGCTCATCTTGAGAATAAAACTACTTCTTAGCATCAGCTTCAGTTCAGCCTGTAACACAAGCTGGGGATGGGTCTTAATGTTGTGTGTGCAAACAGACATACACATACACACACACACACACACACACACACACACACACACACACACACACACACACACACACACACACACACATAAAGACACACACACACATAAAGACACACACACACACAAAGATACCACACATGAACACCACATACACACAAAAAGACACACACACACACAAACGCCACATACACACACAAAGACACACACACACACACACAAACGTCACATACACACATAAAGACACACACACACACACACACATGAACGCCACATACGCACACAAAGATACTTACCCGCGCACACTCACAGACACACATGGACACACACACAGGTGGCATTCAGAGGGCATTTGTTTGAGTCAGCAGGGCTGAGGTTTTAACCCTGAAGTGGCCCCTGGGACTGGCAGTGCAGTGGAGGTCAAACTGACCCTTCAGTAGGCTCTTTGGAGCCCTTTACTGCTGCTTAATTGAGACCAAACCAAGAGGCCAGTTAATGACCTGAACTGGAACAATAACAGAGAGGCAGCCCAGTTAGTGCACACACACAAACACACGCACACGTACCCACACACACACACACACCAAAACCTCTTCTGATCTAAACACACAAAAACACCCCATAACTCACAAACACACAAATACACATATTAATCACAGCAAAATCTGCATGATTTTTGCAAATTTGCAAACTTTTCTGCAACCTTCTCATCTTTCTTCGAGAAGTTCACACACACACACACACTCTCACATATGCAGAATGCAGGAATTCTCTAATGTTTTTTTTATATTCTCGCCATTCAGCCATAATGGGAGACATTCAGTCTGGAACTGGATGAGACACACACACACACACACACACACACACATGTATCAACCGTGCACACACACATAAGGCAGCTACAGAGAAATTTTCAATAATTTGCACATTTTGGTTCTTTAATAACCCTGTTACCCTGGTGTGTGTGTATATGTGTGTGTGTGTGTGTGTGTTGGGGGAGTATGTCAGAAAAAAGATCGTTTTTCTGACATTGCACACCCTGGTGAACATGCAGTGAGAGATCAAAGCTACCACTCTGTTCCCCCAGCACACACACACACACACACACACACACAAGCCCTGTGCCTACCACAGCACATACCATCACAGTACAGACTGACCCCATTGTGCACTGACTCTCTGCTCTCGAGAAAGGACAGTGGGCAGTGCCACACACACACACACACCCATCCCCTAACACAAAATACACACATGTATAAGAAAAAGGATCCCTTACTCTCCCCCTAACCTCATCCTCCTTTTATTAAGTCATAAATGAAGACCCCATCCACCAAACACACACACACATTCAGAGTCAGAGTCCAGTGATGATGGCTAGACTTTGGGCCCATTATCCACTGTGCTCTACACACACGCACACACACACACACACACACACACATACACACACACTCTCTCAGAGTCCAGTGATAATGACTAGACTTTGGGCCCATTATCCACTGTGCTCTACACACACGCACACACACACACACACATACACCCACACTCTCTCAGAGTCCAGTGACGATGACTAGACTTTGGTTCCATCAGCCACTGTGGTACAAATGTAGCAAAGCAGAGAGGAGAGAGAGGTGTGGTCTGGTTGGTGCGTAGGGAGGGAGGTGTGGTCTGATTGGTGCATAGGGAGGGAGGTTTGGTCTGATTGGTGCATAGGGAGGGAGGTTTGGTCCGATTGGTACATAGGGAGAGAGGTTTGGTCTGATTGGAGAGTTGAGAGGGAGGTTTGGTCTGATTGGTGCATGGGGAGAGAGGTTTGGTCTGATTGGAGAGTTGAGAGGGAGGTGTGGTCTGATTGGTGCGTAGGGAGGGAGGTGTGGTCTGATTGATGCATAGGGAGAGAGGTTTGGTCTGATTGATGCATAGGGAGAGAGGTTTGGTCTGATTGGAGAGTTGAGAGGGAGGTTTGGTCTGATTGGAGAGTTGAGAGGGAGGTTTGGTCTGATTGGAGAGTTGAGAGGGAGGCTTGGTCTGACTGGAGAGTTGAGAGGGAGGCTTGGTCTGATTGGAGAGTTGAGAGGGAGTTTTGGTCTGATTGGAGAGTTGAGAGGGAGGGTTGGTCTGATTGGTGCATAGGGAGGGAGGTTTGGTCTGATTGGTGCGTAGGGAGGGAGATTTGGTCTGATTGGAGAGTTGAGAGGGAGGTTTGGTCTGATTGGTGAGTTAAGAGGGAGGTTTGGTCTGATTGGAGAGTAGGGAGAGAGGTTTGGTCTGATTGGAGAGTCGAGAGGGAGGTTTGGTCTTATTAGAGAGTTGAGAGGGAGGCTTGGTCTGACTGGAGAGTTGAGAGGGAGGCTTGGTCTGATTGGAGAGTTGAGAGGGAGTTTTGGTCTGATTGGAGGGTTGAGAGAGAGGTTTGGTCTTATTGGAGAGTTGAGAGGGAGGCTTGGTCTGACTGGAGAGTTGAGAGGGAGGTTTGGTCTGATTGGTGCATAGGGAGAGAGGTTTGGTCTGATTGGTGCATAGGGAGGGAGGTTTGGTCTGATTGGAGGGTTGAGAGAGAGGTTTGGTTTGATTGGAGGGTTGAGAGAGAGGTTTGGTCTGATTGGTGCATAGGGAGAAAGGTTTGGTCTGATTGGTGCATAGGGAGGGAGGTGTGGTCTGATTGGTGCATAGGGAGGGAGGTTTGGTCTGATTGGAGAGTTGGGAGGGAGGTTTGGTCTGATTGGAGAGTTGAGAGGGAGGCTTGGTTTGATTGGAGAGTTGAGAGGGAGGTTTGGTCTGATTGGCGCATAGGGAGAGAGGTTTGGTCTGATTGGTGCATAGGGAGGGAGGTTTGGTCTGATTGGAGGGTTGAGAGGGAGGTTTGGTTTGATTGGAGAGTTGAGAGGGAGGTTTGGTCTGATTGGAGAGTTGAGAGGGAGGTTTGGTCTGATTGGAGAGTTGAGAGGGAGGTTTGGTCTGATTGGAGAGTTGAGATGGAGGTTTGGTCTGATAGGAGAGTTGAGAGGGAGGTTTGGTTTGATTGGAGAGTTGAGAGGGAGGTTTGGTCTGATTGGAGGGTTGAGAGGGAGGTTTGGTCTGATTGGAGAGTTGAGAGGGAGGTTTGGTTTGATTGGAGAGTTGAGAGGGAGGTTTGGTCTGATTGGAGAGTTGAGAGGGAGTGGAGCTCTGACACTGATGAAGACATCCTCCATCTTCCTCCCTCTCTCTCTCTCTTCCCTCTCTTTCTCTTTTAACCTCTTCCACCTCTCTGTCATGTCTCTCTCTCTTTCTCTCTCTTCATGTCTCTATCTCTTTCAACCCTCATCTCACTCCTTCTGTTGTCCTCTATGCTGTGTGTATTTGTGTGTGTGTGTGTGTGTGTGTGCGCGCACATGCATATGCATGTGAATGTATGTGTGTGTGAGAGAGAGTTTGTGTGTGTGTGCAAGTATGTGTGTGTTTGTGTGTGCACGCACATGCATGTGCGTTAAACTCTCTGTCTCTGTAGTAGGACACACACACACTGAATATAGGCACACAGGCTAGTTGCTCCAGAGCTCCACCTCCCCACTCACACATACCTGTACACACACAATCACACACACACACACAGAAATGCACACAAACACACACACACAGAAATGCACACACACACACACACACAGCGGGGAATGATCCTCTCAGCCCTGCTGAAGGATGATTCCCTTTGCTGAGGAACTACTGTATAACTGTACTGATTTCTCCCATAATTCAGTTGGGTGAGCAGTGTGGGCCGCAGTAGCACTGATGGAACATTAGCACCATAAACACACACACACACACACACAGTGCTGCTACTGGTGGAGCTTTAGCTCCATGCACACACACACACACACACACACACATACACACACACACATGCACACGCACACACACACACATACACACACACACGCGCACATGCACACACACACACACACACACACACACACACGCACATGCACACACACACAGGCGCACATGCACACACACACGCACACAGTGCCACTACTGGTGGGGCTTTAGCTCCATGCACACACACACACACACACACATACACACACAAATGCACACGCACGCACACACACACACACACACACTTGGAAGAGAAAACATTACTAACAGGAGCCAATAATCAACCAGTAGGCCTACGATTATCCATGTTGATCAATACTGTGTATCGCTCAGCCAATCAATATGATTGCATGGAGTCATATGGTGCAATTAAACCAATGATCACAGAGAACAGAGACCTTGGGAGACGCTTGTCATAAATTAGCTCGGATGACATCAATAATAAGTCATGAGAAGGTCACTGTAAGACATGACAAAGAGCACAGCGCTGGTCCACAGGGTCATCTCACCATTTAAGGAGAAACAAGTAGACCCTCTGGATGGGAGCAGACACATTTTCAGCCCTTTCAGGGCTGCAGTTCTAGCATTGATTTCTAGAGGGCAGTGTTGAATAGGGTGAGAATCCCTGAACAGTCTTGAGTTCCTGCCTGCCTTTAGGATACTGGGAGGAAAAAGCTCTTGTTTCCCTTCTCTGCTCAGGAACGAACAACGCACAGATGCAAATAGAAAAGAGTAAAGTGTTTAATTTGTTTGATTTTTAAAATATGAATGTAGTGATTAAACAAAATAAGAAGCAAAGGAATTCCAGAAAGCAAAAGATCATCATTACACACCTGGACAAAACAGCATATTATGGGCATAAAAATGAGATTTCATTATCATGAATTGTACATCATAGAAACATTATTAAAATGAAGCAGCTTTGTCACCATCAGACCATTGCTGAAGTGCAAATGCATGCACAGTATGTGTACCATACTTCACCTTTAAAATAAGTTCTCTTCAGGAGTGTGTGGAGTCAGTTATTACTGAACAAATAATACCCCAAACTGCCAGACAGGAGCAATACCAGATTATCTGTGTGTGCAAATGAGAGACTATCTGTGTGTGAATATGAGAGACTATCTGTGTGTGAATAGGAGAGACTATCTGTGTGTGAATATGAGAGACTATCTGTGTGTGTCAGTGTTTGTGTGTGTGTGTGTGTGTATGTGTGTGTGTTAGAGAGAGAGATAGAGGGAGAGACAGAGAGACAGAGAGAGAGAGAGGGAGGGAGAGATAGACAGAGGGAGAGATAAAGTGTATGTGTGTGTGTGTGTGTGAGAGAGAGATAGAGGGGGGGGAGAGAGAGAGCGGGGGAGAGAGAGAGAGAGAGAGAAAGAGAGAGAGACAGATGTTGACATGAGTACAATGACAGGCTGCGTGTCCGTACAGACCCTGTGGAGAGTGTCAGAATCTTCCCACAATCCCCTGCATCATTCTGAGCGTTGCTAAGCAGCGCGGCACATTTTAATCATATCTGGCCCAATTAAGAGCAGCCAGGGACCCCGAGGCAGCAGCAGCGCCCAGGACCATAAAAACACGCCTATATTATTTAATGCCATATTTTTATGGGGGATGTAAAAGTCGTTCTGCAATGGAGACACTCACACATGAAAGATGGAGCTTTATATGCCATTGCCCAACTGATGAGCAGTCTGCCCTACACTCCCATCAAACTGTGTGTGTGTGTGTGTGTGTGTGTGTGTGTGTGTGTGTGTGTGTGTGTTTGCTACTGTACAGTAGAGTGGGTGGAGAGGTCTGCCAGTGAAACTTCATAAAAGAAACACACACACACAGTTTAATGGGAGTATAGGGCAGACTGCTCATCAGTGACCACTCGGCCAGTGGCTAAGACGGTCTGAATGGGCAAAACCACAGCCAGACTGTAAAATGTAAAATA
>JAIFZK010000038.1:2565000-2567500 GCA_027481765.1 Tenualosa thibaudeaui | reverse complement strand
ACGTACGAGTGCGGGTGTGTGTGTGTGAGAGAGAGAGAAAGACAGAACGTACGAGTTGTAAATGGACTGCATTTATATAGCGCTTTCCTACTCGTACGAGTACTCAAAGCGCTTTACATTGTATGCCTCACATTCACCCATTCACACACATGCACTCATACACCGGTGGCAGAGGCTGCCATGCAAGGTGCCAACCTGCCACCGGGAGCAATTTGGGGTTCAGTATCTTGCTTAGATGGGGTCAGCCAGAGGGGGGCACGAACCTGCAATCCTCCAGTTGCCGAACAGCACCTTTACCACCTGCGCCACCATCTCACCGCTTGTAAGAGTATGTCTATGTGTGTCTGTGTAGTCAGAGTATGTCTATGTGTGTCTATGTAGACAGAGTATGTCTATGTGTGTCTATGCAATTGTAAGTGTGTGCACACAGCATAGCATGAATATGAGTCTATGTAAGAGTATATTTATTTAAAAAGAACCTGTGTGTGCGTGTGTGTGTGTGTGTATTACAAAAATATTTCTTTCACATGCCAAACAGATGTCTTTTCCTGTGTAGTCTCCATTACAGCGATCCATGGACATACACACACACACACACACACACACAGAAATAAAGGTCACCCTGACTCCTTTTATTACAGCATGTTAATTCTAATATCCATCTTTGTTAGCACTTGTGTAAGAGTGATGGTCTGTCACCAAACACAACAATTAACTTCAGATGCTTCAGGCATGCCAGAGAGAAAACAACAACACACACACACGTCTCAAGGCAATGGCCCCACAGTTAATCATTAAGCGTGGCATTTAAGGAAGCTAGAGAAATCTTTAGGATGAAGAGAGCTGTCCCTTAAAGGGGCGGGACTGTGACATGCTGTCCCTTAAAGGGGCGGTGTAGTGACAGGCCCTTTAATTGAGTTGTGTGGAGGAACATCCCACAGAAAGTGTCAATATGAGAGAAAAACAGAGAGAGTGAGAGAGAAAGTGAGAAATAAAGCGGGGGGGGGGGGGGGGGGTTGAGGAAAAGAAAGATGAGAGAGATGAGAGGACAGAGACAGAAAGAGAGAGGAGGGGGAAGGAGAGAGATAGAAAGAGAGGAAAGGAGGTGGAGGCGGCATGGAAGTGTGCAGACCTGATGGAGAGACATGAGTTAAAGCTAAAACCCTTTAGTACTTTCTTTGACACTATTGACCATGGCATCCTATTACACAGGCTTGAACACATTATGGGCATCAAGAAATAAAATACACATTAGCCTGGTTCAAATTATACCTCTCTGGTTGCTACCTGTTTGTACATTCTCATAATGAATCACCATGCCACACCAAAGTAAACTTTGGTGTACCCCAAGGCTTAGTGCTAGAGCCCCTGTTCTTCTCCCTCTACATGCTACCTTTGGGATCTATTATAAGGAAACATGTCATTACTTTCCACTCCTTTGCAGATGACACCCAGCTTTACCTTTCCATGAAGCCTAATGACTACATGAGTACATGCCAATAACTAAACTTGATGCCTGCCTCCAAGACATTCAAATCTAGATGACCAATAATTTCCTGTTTAAACTCAGATAAGTCATGATGATCGGCCTTAAACAGCTGAATAACAATTTACCCCACCACCAAAACTTACTTAGTGGCCTTTCACTCTCATTAAACACAAGAGTTAATGACCTCGGGTTAATTATTGACCAGGATCTCTCTCTGAATAGTCACCTACAAAATACAAAAGGTTAGAACACTTTGAGGATGCAGAAAAATTAATTACTCTAGGCTTGTTTATTGTGATGCTCTGTTCTCTGGGTGTAGTAATACCTGTATTAAAAACCTACAGCTAACACAGAATGCCACGGCCTCAAACACTCACTAGGACTAGAAATGATAAACATATCTCTCCTATCCTTGCTTTACCACACTTCCTCTGCCTATTACAGAGGAACACACACAAACACACACACACACACATAATAGGGCTGGGCGATATTGTCTAAAGTTCTTATTGGAGTATACTTTCAAGCATAGACGGTATGTGGTTCATAGTGCGATATGTTTTTCATAAACTTTAAAATACAATTTTATATGTGGAGCATTGATTGGGAGACACTGAGACAGTTGTATTTTTCTGCAAAAATTATGAGCTAATTGATTGATGTTTATGTTTTGGGCCCAAAATAATAATGAGGTGAATTCTCCAGTGTCAACATCCAAGACAAGTCAAAGGTGAAACCTTAAACTTTGGCTGGCCAAATCATTACTAATTGAAAGCAGAATACATTAAAACTAGTTAAATCTAAATAATCAAATAAAAAGTATAAAACACCAAAATAATGAAGCTAAAGGAAATCTCTAAATAATTGCAAAGCACTTTAGAAAAAAAAAAATAAGATGTTCCCCCATCCACCCCCCTTGAGAAAAGGACAACTGGATGTGGCCAGGGAATATTTAAGCTTGTGGAGCGTGAAGACCCTTCCTCACAAAGAGTTTCACTCAGGCACCATAGA
>JAIFZK010000038.1:2550000-2552500 GCA_027481765.1 Tenualosa thibaudeaui | reverse complement strand
CTTCTCATTGGCCACATGGGCCGCAAGTCGGTGATGTCACGGATGACGCTGATACTACAGATGGAGCTGATGTGTGGAACTCCCTGCATTAGAGTTCTGAGTTCTGAGTTCTGAGCCCAAATCTTTGCTGGATAGTTTTTGTATTGTAGTGGGTGTGTGGGGTCTATTGTCTATACTGTGTGTATGTGTGTTGGGTTGTCTGTACTGCAGTGGGTGTGTGGTTGTCTATCATCTATACTGTGTGTAGATGTGTTGGGTTGTCTGTACTGCAGTGGATGTGTTGGGGTTGTCTGTACTGCAGTGGGTGTGTTGGGTTGTCTGTACTGCAGTGGGTGTGTTGGGGTTGTCTGTACTGCAGTGGGTGTGTTGGGTTGTCTGTACTGCAGTGGGTGTGTGGGGTTGTCTGTACTGCAGTGGGTGTGTGGGGTTGTCTGTACTGCAGTGGGTGTGTTGGGGTTGTCTGTACTGCAGTGGGTGTGTTGGGGTTGTCTGTACTGCAGTGGGTGTGTTGGGTTGTCTGTACTGCAGTGGGTGTGTGTGGTTGTCTGTACAGCAGTGGGTGTGTGGGGTTGTCTGTACTGCAGTGGGTGTGTTGGGGTTGTCTGTACTGCAGTGGGTGTGTGGGGTTGTCTTTATTATAGCTGAGAAGGTTCTGGGCTGTTGGAATGTTGTGCTGGCTCTGGGTTCTGTTTTTTGCAGTGCTCAAAGTTCTGCTGAGTTCTCTTGTGGTTCTCAATGTTGTAGTGCCCGTTGTGCGCTGGGTACTGGGGAGACCTTGGGGGGTATGGGGGGGGGGGGCATATTGAGCCCATCAGCACGGGCAGCACTGACATCCAATCCGCTGGCTTTCACGAGGCGAAGTATGAGCTCTGCATGGAGTAGAGTCGGTCAATGGGGTTTCCCACACGTGCTTGCAGGGAGCTGACCTCAGAGGAAGCCAGGAAACAGTCGCTCAGGCTGGTGAGGGACGTATCGCTGTCGATGTCATGGAAGATGGAGGAGTCGTTTCCTGTGGGGAGGGAGGAGAAGAATGAGGGAGTGATGAAGAAAGGAGACGCCACGGAGGAATGGGAGTTCTGGCAGAACTGATTTGTTGGCATCGTTTGTAAATAATATGGGCCTGATTGTAAATTACACAAACAATTATCATCAGCACAAACATTTGGGCTCGGCTGTGGTGGCCTTGGTGCAATACAATAAGCAATTCTCCATGCCAACACCCAGGCTTTATGACTCCAATTACAGGCCATTTGAAAAAGTGTCAATAAAGGATTCTCTCCCCCTCTCATTCCCTCTCTCTCCCTCTCATTCCCTGTATCCTCCCTCTTTCTTTCTCTCTCTCTTCCTCTCTCTCTGCCTCCTGCTGCCCATCTGGGTGCTGTAAAGGCGACTGGGTCCAACAGGACTGTGAGAGACCAAGCAATGGTGTTCCCATCAGTGATGGGGGGGCTAATCGTGGATGTTTACTCGGCTCATTATGTGCCCCCTACTGGGCACCATTAGGCATAATGGCCACCATGGGCCCTAATGGGAGAGGGCCAGTTTGATGGGGCGCAGGGGAACTTAATTAGATGGCACTCCTACACCCCCTTCATAACTCACCCCCCGTAAAACAGCACAAGGAAGAGATGAGAGAGGGGAGGAGAGGAGAGGAGAGGAGAGGAGAGGTGAGCTGCATGGAAAAGGCCATCAGAACTGGCTGTCCTCTATAACTGACTGTCCTATGACTCCCAGAGTCAGGCCTGTGTGTGAGTGTGCATTTGAGTGTGTGTGTGGTAGTCAGAATGTTCAGTATACGATGTGTTTGTTTTTATTCTTACGCATTTGATGAGGCTTTCTGGAAACCAGTGTTTGTGTGTGTGTTAATTGGAAAAATGCTCCCATCTATGGAGTGGTGGCTGGGACAATGGCCATCCCATGGACAGGAGACATGATGTACGCCACCTCTGGGAGCCTGGTGATGAGGTCACCCTGTGCTGGGGTGAAACATTCCCGTAATCACTGAGCACACCACCACAGCCTCCACTCTCTCCAGGCCTCGCTGAAATGCTTACTTAAACCTCCACTCTCTCCAGGCCTCGCTGAGATGCTTACTTAAACCTCCACTCTCTCCAGGCCTCGCTGAGATGCTTACTTAAACCTCCACTCTCTCCAGGCCTCGCTGAGATGTTTACTTAAACCTCCACTCTCTCCAGGCCTCGCTGAGATGTTTACTTAAACCTCCACTCTCTCCAGGCCTCGCTGAGATGCTTACTTAAACCTCCACTCTCTCCAGGCCTCGCTGAAATGTTTACTTAAACCTCCACTCTCTCCAGGCCTCGCTGAGATGCTTACTTAAACCTCCACTCTCTCCAGGCCTCGCTGAGATGCTTACTTAAACCTCTACTCTGATCAGGCCTCACTAAGATGCTTACTTAAATCTCTACTCTCTTCAGGCCTCGCTGAGATGCTTACTTAAACCTCCACTCTCTCCAGGCCTCGCTGAGATGTTTACTTAAAT
>JAIFZK010000038.1:2540000-2545000 GCA_027481765.1 Tenualosa thibaudeaui | reverse complement strand
TGATTCGTTGTTTGAATGCACTGCCATCCCCACAGCATGTCTTAGCGAGGCTATCTCCTCAAGCAGCTCGAGGTCAAAGCTCTGGGTCTATCTCCTCAAGCAGCTCGAGGTCAAAGCTCTGGGTCTATCTCCTCAAGCAGCTCGAGGTCAAAGCTCTGGGTCTGCCAAGGTGAACGGATTTATGTGTGCGGTTAGCCAGGCCACACTGGGTAGGGTTTCACATGCAGTAGGTCATCTGGACAGTCTCCCTATTTCTCTGCTTGGTCACCACACATGACCTCCTCTAATGTTCTAACGGTCACAGAGGGAGAAGAGTTGGGGCACCAGCTCATTAATATTATGGCTAAATTTGTGTGCAATCATGAGTATCATATGTGCAGTTAGCTCTTTTCATTTTGTCAAGGGGAAATGTGGAAGGGGGGGGGGCAATTAACATGGACAGTGCAGAATAGGGTGGATAAACCTGCTACTGGTGTGCACTGGACAGCTATCCAGAACTAAAGAAATCTGAACTTAGAAGGTCTTGCTAAAACGAATAGTTTCATGAACTTAGGAAACGTTTGCACAAACTTGCTGGTTTGGAGGCTTGAATGACCAGAGGAAGTCTTGCTGCTTAGTGTAGGGTGACAAATATAAACTAATTTGAGCTCAAAAGATCCTGCTGGTTAGCGTAGGGAGACTATTATGACCAGTGGAAGGCTAATATGAGCAGAGGATGTCTTGTGGGTTAGCATAGGGAGGTTAGTATGAGCAGAGGATGTCTTGTGGGTTAGCATAGGGAGGTTAGTATGAGCAGAGGATGTCTTGTGGGTTAGCGTAGAGAGGCTAATATGAACTCATGAACTCAAGAGATCTGGCTAGTTAGTGTAGGAGGCTAATGACTAGTCATAAAGAAGGCAGCTTTAATGGCGCTCAGTTGTAAATCCTCCCCACCCACACACTGCTCCACTAGCAAACCCTTAGCTGAGCTAGCTGTGTTCCAGACACCACACACACACACACACACATATACACACTCGCAGGGCCGTTAGCCGGGGGACCCTACAGACAGCGGACTGCCACTGATTGATGTCACACACAACCATCACACAGTCATAACCATCACACACACACACACACACAGGATAGGTTCACAGCTACACACCATTTGGGCCTCAGTGTGTGTTACTGTGCAGAAATATTCAATCCCTCGAGCAACACCATGGCCTCGCCTCTTGTTTTGTCCTGTGTGAACACTTGTGTTAACTATACTGGTTTCACGAATAAGATGGATACTGGGGTGTGTTTCAGGCCACCAACACACTAAAGATGCAAAGCAGAGATGCTGTGCAGGCCTGCAGTATTAATGACAAAATGTGTGTGTATGTTTGTGCATGTTTGTTGAGTGTATGTGTGCATGTGTGTATAATGTACGTGTCTTGTGTGTGTGTGTGTGTGTGTGTGTGTGTGTGTGTGTGTGAGTGTGAGTGTGTGTGTGTGTGTCCAAGCCAAGAGTTCTGCTGCTCTCCTATTTAGGTCCTGTGTGTGTGTGTGTGTGTGTGTGTGTGTGTGTGTATGTGTCTATACCTTGACCCAGCCTCTGAGAGTTCTGTTGCTCTTGTTGCTGTTGTTGTCTTCTTGCCAGTTTCTTCATCTGAAAGATATCAAAATAAATAAACTAATAATAATTGCCAGTTGGGGCAGGCCTTATTATTTTAGTGTCTTAACATGCTCAAAATATCATTACAAGCAGTAAGCAGAACGCACCATTTCCCTATGACACACCACCGTCCATACACAACAGAACAGTTGTGACAGAACAGTGTAATGTTTTCTAACCAGCCACATAGCCTCCCCATTCTCACAGTTTCCAGTAGAATCCTCTGCCCAGCTAAGGTCCACAGAGACGAAAATGTGAATCTATCTCAAAAATGAGAATAAAACATTGTCAGGGGCATATCCGTATGAAACAGCTAAGTGCTTGCAATGATATTTTGAGATGCTGAAAGCATGTGTAAAATCTGCATCACTACATTATTGACGTAGCTATCTAGAAGCTAACGCTAGCAGGAGCATACCAATACATAACGAAAAATAACTTGTCTACCGTCATTATTCAAGGAGCTCAGATAAGAGAGATACAGAGAGATAAACTCTCTTTAAGACATCTGTACTAAAAGCCCTTCACAAGACTGTGTTCATCTCTTAAACTCTCTTTAAGACATCTGTACTAAACCCTTCACAAGACTGTGTTCATCTCTTAAACTCTCTTTAAGACATCTGTACTAAAAGCCTTCACAAGACTGTGTTTATCTCTTAAACTCTCTTTAAGACATCTGTACTAAAACCCTTCACAAGACTGTGTTCATCTCTTAAACTCTCTTTAAGACATCTGTACTAAAAGCCCTTCACAAGACTGTGTTCATCTCTTAAACTCTCTTTAAGACATCTGTACTAAAGCCCTTCACAAGACTGTGTTCATCTCTTAAACTCTCTTTAAGACATCTGTACTAAAACCCTTCACAAGACTGTGTTCATCTCTTAAACTCTCTTTAAGACATCTGTACTAAAAGCCCTTCACAAGACTGTGTTCATCTCTTAAACTCTCTTTAAGACATCTGTACTAAAAGCCCTTCACAAGACTGTGTTCATCTCTTAAACTCTCTTTAAGACATCTGTACTAAAACCCTTCACAAGACTGTGTTCATCTCTTAAACTCTCTTTAAGACATCTGTACTAAAGCCCTTCACAAGACTGTGTTCATCTCTTAAACTCTCTTCAAGACATCTGTACTAAAACCCTTCACAAGACTGTGTTCATCTCTTAAACTCTCTTTAAGACATCTGTACTAAAAGCCCTTCACAAGACTGTGTTCATCTCTTAAACTCTCTTTAAGACATCTGTACTAAAGCCCTTCACAAGACTGTGTTCATCTCTTAAACTCTCTTTAAGACATCTGTACTAAAAGCCCTTCACAAGACTGTGTTCATCTCTTAAACTCTCTTTAAGACATCTGTACTAAAGCCCTTCACAAGACTGTGTTCATCTCTTAAACTCTCTTTAAGACATCTGTACTAAAGCCCTTCACAAGACTGTGTTCATCTCTTAAACTCTCTTCAAGACATCTGTACTAAAACCCTTCACAAGACTGTGTTCATCTCTTAAACTCTCTTTAAGACATCTGTACTAAAGCCCTTCACAAGACTGTGTTCATCTCTTAAACTCTCTTTAAGACATCTGTACTAAAAGCCCTTCACAAGACTGTGTTCATCTCTTAAACTCTCTTTAAGACATCTGTACTAAAAGCCCTTCACAAGACTGTGTTCATCTCTTAAACTCTCTTTAAGACATCTGTACTAAAAGCCCTTCACAAGACTGTGTTCATCTCTTAAACTCTCTTTAAGACATCTGTACTAAAACCCTTCACAAGACTGTGTTCATCTCTTAAACTCTCTTTAAGACATCTGTACTAAAAGCCCTTCACAAGACTGTGTTCATCTCTTAAACTCTCTTTAAGACATCTGTACTAAAAGCCTTCACAAGACTGTGTTCATCTCTTAAACTCTCTTTAAGACATCTGTACTAAAAGCCTTCACAAGACTGTGTTCATCTCTTAAACTCTCTTTAAGACATCTGTACTAAAACCCTTCACAAGACTGTGTTCATCTCTTAAACTCTCTTTAAGACATCTGTACTAAAAGCCCTTCACAAGACTGTGTTCATCTCTTAAACTCTCTTTAAGACATCTGTACTAAAACCCTTCACAAGACTGTGTTCATCTCTTAAACTCTCTTTAAGACATCTGTACTAAAACCCTTCACAAGACTGTGTTCATCTCTTAAACTCTCTTTAAGACATCTGTACTAAAACCCTTCACAAGACTGTGTTCATCTCTTAAACTCTCTTTAACACATCTGTACTAAAACCCTTCACAAGACTGTGTTCATCTCTTAAACTCTCTTTAAGACATCTGTACTAAAACCCTTCACAAGACTGTGTTCATCTCTTAAACTCTCTTCAAGACATCTGTACTAAAAGCCCTTCACAAGACTGTGTTCATCTCTTAAACTCTCTTTAAGACATCTGTACTAAAAGCCCTTCACAAGACTGTGTTCATCTCTTAAACTTTCTTTAAGACATCTGTACTAAAACCCTTCACAAGACTGTGTTCATCTCTTAAACTCTCTTTAAGACATCTGTACTAAACCCCTTCACCAGACTGTGTTCATCTCTTAAACTCTCTTTAAGACATCTGTACTAAAAGCCCTTCACAAGACTGTGTTCATCTCTTAAACTCTCTTTAAGACATCTGTACTAAAACCCTTCACAAGACTGTGTTCATCTCTTAAACTCTCTTTAAGACATCTGTACTAAAACCCTTCACAAGACTGTGTTCATCTCTTAAACTCTCTTTAAGACATCTGTACTAAAGCCCTTCACAAGACTGTGTTCATCTCTTAAACTCTCTTTAAGACATCTGTACTAAAACCCTTCACAAGACTGTGTTCATCTCTTAAACTCTCTTTAAGACATCTGTACTAAAAGCCCTTCACAAGACTGTGTTCATCTCTTAAACTCTCTTTAAGACATCTGTACTAAAAGCCCTTCACAAGACTGTGTTCATCTCTTAAACTCTCTTTAAGACATCTGTACTAAACCCTTCACAAGACTGTGTTCATCTCTTAAACTCTCTTTAAGACATCTGTACTAAAAGCCTTCACAAGACTGTGTTTATCTCTTAAACTCTCTTTAAGACATCTGTACTAAAACCCTTCACAAGACTGTGTTCATCTCTTAAACTCTCTTTAAGACATCTGTACTAAAACCCTTCACAAGACTGTGTTCATCTCTTAAACTCTCTTTAAGACATCTGTACTAAAACCCTTCACAAGACTGTGTTCATCTCTTAAACTCTCTTTAAGACATCTGTACTAAAAGCCCTTCACAAGACTGTGTTCATCTCTTAAACTCTCTTTAAGACATCTGTACTAAAGCCCTTCACAAGACTGTGTTCATCTCTT
>JAIFZK010000038.1:2530000-2535000 GCA_027481765.1 Tenualosa thibaudeaui | reverse complement strand
CTCTCTTCTTCCTTCTCTTTCTCTCTCCCTCTCTCTCCTTTCTTATAATCACTCTTTCTCTCCCTTTCTTCTAGTCTCTCTGTCTATTTCTCTCTCTCTCTTCCTCCCTCTCTCTCTCTCTTTCTATCTCTCTGTTTCTTCCAGTCTCTATCCATTTCTCTCTCTTTGTCTTTCTGTCAGTTCTCTCTTTCTCTCTCATCCCTCCATAGTTCTGAGAGAAGGATGAGTGGAAAACGGAATCTGTCTCAGAACACTTGGCTACAGTGACGTGCGGAAGTGGGACAGATCATTGTGTGTGTGTGAGTGTGTATGTGTGTCTGTATGTGTGTGTGTGTGTGTGTGTATGTGTGTGTGTGTGTGCTGGCGGGTCTCAGGCACGAGGCAAAGGCAGGAGATGCTCTTGATGGATGTGCTGAGGACTCTGTGTGTGTTTGTGTGTATGTGTGTGTGTGTGCATGCGTGTGTGTTTGTGTGTGTGTGTGTGTGTGTGTTTGTGTTAACCAGAGCCAGATGGCTTAGTGTGAGCCCGAGCGGCCTGCCGTGTCGTCTCATCACACAATGACCAGCAGGAACATGGCCCCGCAAATAAGTGATGTGTGTGTGTGTGTGTGTATGTATGTATGACCAGCGGGAACATGGCCCCGCAAATAAGTGATGTGTGTGTGTGTGTTCATGTATGTATGACCAGCGGGAACATGGCCCCTCAGATAAGTGATGCTCACCTTGCCTTGCCTTGCTGCTGTGGGTGTGTGTGTGTGTGTGTGTGTGTGCAGTGCTGGACATGCCCCAAATCCCCTTGTCACTCAGCCTGATCCTGCTCCCTAATTAAATCCAGAGAGACCAGGCGGGATCCCACAAGTACCACACACAGAACCGGGGAACAAAAATCACAAGAACACACTGGAGGAGTTCAGGACAGAACTGCAGAACACAACACACAAGATCACACTGGAGGAGTTCAGGACGGGTGAGAAGAGTTCACAGATGAGAATAGATGGGCGACACAACTCTGGTGGGTCTCATCACCAAGAAGGATGAGACCCACTACAAGAAGGAGGTCGACCTTCTGACCACATGGTGCAGAGACAACAACCTGCTGAATATCAGCAAGACCAAGGAGATTGTCATTAACAAGTGACTCAGTGAGGACCTCTCCTGGAACACTGCATCACTGGTGAAAAAAGCACAGCAGCACCTCTACTCCCTCCTCCGTCCTCTCCCATCATGGGCACTTTCTGCAGGGACGCCATCGAGATCATCCTCACCAGCTGCATCACTGTGTGGGGTGGGAACTGCACTCACAGTTAAACCCTGAGTGAACACAGCTGGAAAGATCATTGGTGTCCCACTCCCCTCCCTGCTAGACACATACAACGCCCCCCTCCCCACCCGAAAAACACCCCCACACACAATCTTTTCAGCCTCTGGCCCTCTAGGAGGAGATATAGAAGCATCTGTGCCCACTCCACCAGACAAAGAACTTTATCGATTAGGCTGACAGGAAACTGAACTCTCTCCCCTCTCTCCCACCCAAAGGAGAGAAGAGAAGAAGAGAAAAGAGGAGAGGAGAGTACAGGAGAGAGAAGAGAAGAAGAGAAGAGAAAAGAGGAGAGAAGAAGAGAAAAGAGGAGAGAAGAGATGAAAAGAGGAGCAAACAGTGCAGGACAGGAGAGAGCAGCTCAGGACAAGAGAGACCTCACTGAGATGGTAGAGAGGAGGCATGGAATGCTCAGAGAGACTATGCCTGTGAGGGGATTATGGGAGTTTGAGTCTCTGATGAGGGGATTATGAGAGTTTGAGTATCTGATGAGGGGCTGCATTGGACGTTTTCAGTGATTCTCACCGGAGTCGGACTCGTCTGGGCTGACGGAGCCCAGCAGCTCCTTCTCCTTCTCGTAATCACCCTTGCAGAGCAGCTGGCCGTCTTTCAGCACAAACTCATCACCTTTGCGGAGCTGGCGGTCACACACACAGCAGCAGAAGCAGTTCAGGTGGTACACACTCTCCAGGGCTCGCATCACAAACTCAGTGGGAGCGATCTTCTCCAGGCATCCGCTGCACTTGGTGCCAAACAGCCTGGGGGAGACAAGAGCAACACAGGAGCTGCAGTTAGGCACAGTTGGGTACAGTTGGGTACAATTGGGTACAGTTGGGTACAGTTGGGTACAGTTGGATACAGTTGGGTACAGTTGGGTGCAGTTGGGTACAGTTGGGTGCAGTTGGGTACAGTTGGGTGCAGTTAGGCACAGACACAGTCAGATATGACCCTATCAGTTAGCTTCATTCAGACACACCCCCGTCAGATATGATCCAATCAGCTGGCTTCATTCACACACCCCCGTCAGATATGATCCAATCAGCTGGCTTCATTCACACACCCCCGTCAGATATGATCCAATCAGCTGGCTTCATTCATATCAGCCTGTTGGCTTTCATACAGCCTCCACCCCTCCATCCCTCCACTCCTCCATCCCTCCATCCGCACATGTTTGCTTTCACAGAGAACCTCCCCTGACCTCTGCCACCCCGACACACACACACACACACACCCCGTGTTCCTCATTTCCGGCCCCAGACAGGGGATGGCTTCTCTTTGTGAGACCAAAAGCACGGGTGCTCTCTCCTTTCTCTCTTCCTTTTATTCTGCCCTTCTCTCCCTCTTGTCATCTCTCTCTTTTTTAAATTTCTTTTACCCTCCCTCTCTCTCTCCCTTTCTCTCTGTTGCATTGTGAGTCATTGAAGGCTGGTCTGCTGGTTAAGTGGGGCCGGCTGGCTGGACGTGTGTGTGATGAGTGTGTGTGGTGTGTGTGATGTTTGCTAGCTATTGAGGAGCCATTTATCACACAGCTCTTTTTTCCATGCAGGACAGCTGGTTGTCACTGCTCTATCAGGGGGACGCATCTCTCTTACAGAGCCCCCAGGCAAGCACACACACACACACACACAATTATATGTACATACATCGGCAGCAGTGATGAATCTGTGCAAATATAAGACTGCGAATGAGGGGAACAGGGTTTTTATCATGGTAATAGCATTGTGCTTGGCTGATGATGATAGTGATAGTGACACACACACACACACACACACGCACACGCACACACACACACACACACACACACACGCCTGCCAAAAACAGTGATACAGAGCCATGGTCATCAATGAAAGACAATCACTCATGTGTCTCTGCCTGTATTACTATCAGTGACAGTCTGTGACTGAGATCACCATCTGGGATTATCCTTCCATTCATGTTCCTGGGCCCTGTGTGCCCAAACATCCTAATAGAGATGTTAGCCTAAACACAATGGATTTGATTTATTTCAAACCATTTTGGACTCTTTGAAGACAGGATTTTATTTACAGTATATAAAATTACTTCTAAAGAAACCTGAGTATCCTCTTAGTCTGTATGTAGTCTGTATATATACACACTAATAACTCTAATTATATAATAATACTATATGTAATCTGTATGTATGTATATATATATATATACTAATAACACTAATCCTAGCAAGAGTGAAATGGATACTAGCATTGTTTGATTGTTTGGCCTTCAGAAAGCTGCTACCACTAACCCTGGCAAGAGTAATATGTATATATAATATGTATATCAGTATAGTTTGGGCTTCAGAAATGCTAATCTTTAGTTTATTATACCACATCCAGAGGATTATTATTGGACAATGGAAATAATAAAACTGTTAATACTCAACTGGGAGCCTTGGCAACAATCTCAAAACAAGTGTTTGGAGTTCTTGAGAAAATTACCTACATGATCCGCTTAAATGGTCCCTGTTGGCCTCAGTTGGTCAGCAGTCTGATATATATACTGATAAATAACTGACCAATAATGTCATCATCTCAGGCCTCAGACACAAACACACTTTATCAGTGAGGCTCCTCTGTTTTATTAGTTTAAGGACACAGTGTAAGGAGGTGTGTGTGTGTGTGTGTGTGTGTGTGTGTGTGTGTGTGTGTGTGTGTGTGTGTGCGTGTGTGTGTAAAAACGGATGACTTGTAGTGTCTCAGTACTCTACATGCCTTTTGGGGCTGCCACTAACAATTATTTTCAGTCAGTCAATGAATCTATGGATTATTTCAACTGATTATGTCATAGTGGTGAAAAACTGTCCATCTGTGTCTCCAGAAGCCCAAAACTAAAACTTTTTTTGGTTTTCTTCTTCAAAATCAGAGATCCTACTGATTCCAAAGGTGTAAAGCATTCCCCTGTATGATGAGGTTTTTCCTGAAGAATCGGGTCTTGAAATCACAACAGAAGTCTGCATTGTCTCCACCCCCCTACCCTCCCATCACCAAATAAATCATTACTTTTCCATATCAGAAGTTAGTCTCAGTCCCCTGCCTGTCATGTAGCCAGGGCAGATGGAAATATGTATATGTCATTTCAGCACCCAGGCCAGCAATAGAGAGGATTATGATCTTCTCTCCTCCATTCTTGAATAAAAACTGAAAATTAATCAAATATTCTGTCAGTACAAATATTTTTGCAAATTGTAAAATCATACAGAATGCCACCATCATGATTTTTATATAAAACAAGATATAGCATGTGCAGATGGCCTTTATAAGGACTGAGATGAGAGTTTGAAAGCAAAAGTAGTATAATTACCCTGAAAATAGCCTAGGGCCCATAAGGTTAATAGCCTAGGGCCCATAAGGTTAATCATGGCAGCCCTGAGGTCTTCATTCTCTTTGGGATTCATAATTAGTGTTACATAAGTGATTACATCTGAAGCAGCAGGGTCAGAACACTATATGTGGTGGACTAGCTTCTTCCTGACTGGACGCTGCACTGACTGGGCAGGATGCGGCTGGCCTGCAGCTGAGGTGATTCTGTCACGCATGTGTCCGGCATGCCAGATCAGATGGGGATTTAATAACGATGGGAATCTTCAGAGGAAATGACCCGTCAGACATCAGATGCGGATGACCCGAGTCTTTATTTTCAGATTCAGAGTCCTCTTCTCCTCACT
>JAIFZK010000038.1:2502500-2507500 GCA_027481765.1 Tenualosa thibaudeaui | reverse complement strand
TCTCTCTCTTTTGCTCTCTCTTTCTCTCTCTCTCTCTCTCTCTCACTCACACACACACACACACACACACACATCAAATGGAGCCAAAGACGTCAGCCATCTCTCCATCACTTTGAGTTGGGTATCTCACTCTCTTTCTCTCTCTCTCTCTCACACACACACACACACACACACACACACACACACACATAACCAAGGTCATCCCATGTGGACGTGTGACCTCACTGCAACCTTAAATCTGGAGGAGAGCACCCAGGCACCCTGGCCAGTCAACCAAAAAGATGACTAGGAGGCTCTTGAGATGTTGGTGGAATGTTTACTAACATTCTACATGCACAGCTAGGCTAGCTGACATCCATTACACACACACACACACACACAGCTAGGGTAGCTGACATCCATTACACACACACACACAGCTAGGCTAGCTGACATCCATTACACACACACACACACACACAGCTAGGGTAGCTGACATCCATTACACACACACACACACAGCTAGGGTAGCTGACATCCATTACACACACACACACACAGCTAGGCTAGCTGACATCCATTACACACACACATCAAATGGAGTCAAAACATCAGTCAACTCTCAATCACTATGGGTTGGGTCTTTCTCTCTCTTTCTCACACACAAACTGTGTGTGTGAGTGTGTGTGTGTGTGTGTGTATGTGTGTGTGTGTGTGTGTGTGTGTGTGTGTGCATAATTTCCAGCCATCCAGCCAGTGGAGAAGCAGTGACAGCTCTATAGACAGAGATCACACAGAGTCCCACTGCCTCAAACACACACACACACACACACACACAGGTCAGACCCAGCTAATTTAATTCCAGGGGTTCCCACCACAAGACAACTGCCAGTCAGAGAGGGTGACAGGGAACGGGGGTTTGGGAGGGGGGGGGGGGTGGGGGGGTGGGGGGGGGGGAGAGAGGGAGAGTACTGAATAATTATGAATCAGGGAGTCTAACCTACTGAGGAGTTCATTTGAGGAGTCTGGGCACAGGGCTGTGTTTGTGAGTGTGTGAGTGTGTGTGTGTGGGTGAGTGGGCGGGGATGAGCGTGGAGGAGTGTGTGTGTGTGTGTGTGTGTGTGTGTGTGTACACGTGAAGGGAGTACTGCTTATTTCCCAAGGGTGTGACACTAATGCCATTGTGTGAGACTAAGAGGCTTCTGGAGAAGAGCAATATTGTGTGTGTGAGCCACCATATGAGGGCCTGACCCTGACACACACACACACACACACACCAGCTAATGCACCTGCGCACACCAGCGCTAATTTGTTAAACAAATAGCCCTCCATGGGCACCTCTCTCTCTCTCTTTTACTCTCTCTCTTTCTATGTCTCTCTCCCTCTACCCTCTCTATTTTACACACACTCAGACATACACACTCACACCACACACGCACAATTTTTTCATTCTTTGCTTGGTTCTAATAAATTAGCTGCTTTCACTGACATCCACAGGTTGAATGATGAAGTCTGTGTAGAAGCCAGCAGAAATGTAAAGTGCATAATACTAGTATAAGTGCTATCAGTGTTAACACTTTAATGCATGTGATTAATGTAAAAATGTTAACAAACCTGCCAGCGCCCTCCCAGAGAAATTCCTCATTTACACACAACGCAAGACAGACCGACTGCCCAGAAACCTTGTGAATAGTTCTGATATATTTTCGTAAGAACAAAAAGGTCATTGAAATATGCAGTGTCTCTTTGAACAGTAAAAAGCAAAAATTAAAGCATGACAAAGGAATTTGCTGGACTCAACTGCGTGGTCAAAGGGTAGATAGTCCCACTCAAAATAGAGGTATAGATTCAGAACATGGGAACCACGGCAACACTGCACCGAGTCAACACAGAACATGGAAACCACGGCAACACTGCACCGAGTCAACACAGAAGCAGAAATCAGCTCTGCTTTTGTTTTGGTATCATCTTCAGAAGAATTGGATGACACAATCATGTGAAGAACAAATAAATTACCACTGAATGCCAATTAGGGTGTTCTAGCAGAAGTGATGTTCTGGAGGGTGTTTGGTGGGAAGGTTCGTGCATGTATTCCGAAAGTAGAGATACCACTAGTTTAAAGGCAGAAAGAACAAAAGCTCCAGCAGATAGTCAGTGTGTGTGTGTCTCTGTGTGTGTGTCAGGGGGGCACTCCAGTAGATAGTCAGTGTGTGTGTGTCTGTGTGTGTCAGGGGGGGCTCCAGCAGGTAGGCAGTGAATGAGTTCCCCAATAAATAGAAGAAAAAGGAGGCGTGGCAAATTTTGTCACATTCCTCCTGAATTTATGTCTCTACAACATCATTTAGTAAAGCAGTGTGCTAGTATTGTTATCATGCTAATTAGTAAAGCAGTGTGTGCTAGTATTGTTGCCATGCTAATTTAGTAAAGCAGTGTGCTAGTATTTTTAGCATGCTAATTTAGAAAAGCAGTGTGTGCTAGTATTGTTATCATGCTAATTAGTAAAGCAGTGTGCGCTAGTATTGTTGTCATGCTAATTTAGTAAAGCAGTGTGTGCTAGTATTGTTGTCATGCTAATTTAGAAAAGCAGTGTGTGCTAGTATTGTTATCATGCTAATTAGTAAAGCAGTGTGTACTAATACTGTTGTCATGCTAATTTAGTAAAGCAGTGTGTGTTAGTATTATTAGCATGCTAATTTAGCGTGTGCTGAGATGCCAAATGTTCATATTCTTATTATTTTTAGGGACAATGGAGAGCTTTTGTCTGCCAAAGAAAACATTGTTTACTGCCAGCAACTCTCTCCCAACACACACACACACACACACAAATGCACTTGTATGCATACGCGTACATACACACAAATGCACTTGTATGCATACGCGTACACACACACACACACACACACACACACACACACATACACACAAATGCACGCACAATGTGTTTACTCTCCCACACTAACCTTCAGTGGAACAACAAGAACTGCCGCACTGGCACCCCAAATATCATAAATGACAACACACACAAACACACACACACACACACACTCACACACACACACATACACACACACACTCACATACACACTGTCACACACTCACACACTCACATACACACACTCACACACACACACTCACACACACACACCAAGTGGAAATGTTACTTTGTCTGACTGAGGAGAGAGAAGGTCTCCAGTGTATGCAGGTGTGTGTGTGTGTGTGTGTGTGTGTGAATTAAGCAGTGCACAAGTTTAGAATTAGTTCTGCATTTCAGATTGCTGTCTCTGTCCACACACACACTTCCAATAGACACACACTTTCACACGAATTTCACAATTAAACTTACCTTCAGGCAGAAGCCAAAAAAACCCACCAGACACACCAGGTCATCCCCCAAGCCCCACCACAAGCTGTACCCATAATACCTATTGCTTCTACCCATCATGCAATGCTTTTCCCTTAGTGTGCTACATTTATATCTGGCATGTTCCTTCTTGTTCTAAGACATATCACACACACACACACACACTTGTTCTAACACATCACAAATAACATAACACAGATACTTGACAACCCTCACGTCCACATACACAGTGCACCCCCCCCCCCCCCCCCACACACACACACACACACACTGCAGCATATTCCGTTATGCTCGGAATGCTTCTGATCTAATGAGAGCAAAGGTCAGCTTCGACTCAACAGAGTGTAAAAAAAAGACATAGCTCAATTACACACACACACACACACACACACACACACACACACACACACACACACACACATACACACACACACACACTCACACAGACACACACTCGCGCTCTCTCTCATTCTCTCTCTCTCTCTCTCACACATACACACACACACACACACACACACACACAGCCAGAAACCAAGTCAGTCCTGTCAGGTAGTAACAGGTTTAGTCACATATTCAGTACTATCCACTATGTGAGTGTGTGTGTGTGTGTGCGTGTGTGTGTGTGTGTGCGCGCGTTTGTGAACGTGTGAGAGAATCATGTTTATGCTTTGATGGTGGCGTTAGACATTCACTCAGGTGTGAAGACAAGTCAGACATGTATGACACCCTGAGGATCATCAGTGGAGCTGCAGTGTGTGTGTGTGTGTGAGAGAGCAGCCTCCAGGGGACAGTGAGCAGCCACCTCTTGTCCACATCAACACAAACACACACACATACACACAGACACTTTCTCATTGTCACACACACACACACACACACACACACACACACACACTCGCTCGCTCTCTCTCTCTCTCTCACACACACACACACACACACACTCGCTCTCTCTCTCATTCTCTCTGTCTCTCTCTCACACACACACATACACACACAGACACTTTCTCATTGTCACACACACACACACACACACTCGCTCTCTCTCTCATTCTCTCTCTCTCTCTCACACACACACACATACACACACAGACACTTTCTCATTGTCACACACACACACTCGCTCTCTCTCTCATTCTCTCTCTATCTCTCACACACACACACATACACACACAGACACTTTCTCATTGTCACACACACACACACACTCGCTCTCTCTCTCATTCTCTCTCTCTCTCACACACACACAGTGCTTCTGTTTTCAGCACTAACTGTGCTCCTCCACTTAAGGAACTGACAGGTGTGTGTGTGTGTGTGTGTGTCTATAGACAGGGCTGGGAAACCCAACCTTCATCCATCATCAGCTAAATGATCCCTCACAAGGCGTTAACATGGCTCTCACACTCAGAAGACAGACTTTCTCTCTCTCTCTCTCTCACACACACACACACACATTCAGCTTTTCAGCATTTTGGTTCTGTACACAATTCAGTAACAAATACTATTCAGTAGCAAACAGACACACACACACATTTATAGAACAACAAGTCCAAACTCTCACAGAATCCATATGCATCTGTACATTTCCACACAAGGCGTTTCATGTGAGATATAGCCCTATAAATCCTTATTTGTTTTTCCACAGTCATTGCCTTAGCTATGT
>JAIFZK010000038.1:2497500-2500000 GCA_027481765.1 Tenualosa thibaudeaui | reverse complement strand
CTGAGTCCACCTACCATGTTTAGTTACAATATGTTAAACCGTTACGGAGATATGACTTTTGACCAGAGGGGACACTAGCATGTTGAAATTGATTATTCAGAGTGGTCAGAACAGTGTTCTGAGTCCACCTACCAAGTTTGGTTGCGACACATCAAACTGTTGCTTAGATATGGTTCACTTCCTGTTTAGGGGTTTTGCTGTGAAATTTGATTGGATGTGGGTGAAGGCTTCAGAGTTCAAAGTTCTGTTGTAAACCCTGTTCTAAATGGCCAGAACAGGTTTCTGAGTCCATGTACCAAGTTTGGTTACGATAGGTCAAAGCGTTCCCAAGATATGACGTATGACCAGTGGGGGCACTAGAGATTTTGAGGTAATTGGTTCTGAGACGTCAGGACAGGTTCCTGAGTCTTCACACCAAGTTTGGTTACGATATGTCAAAGTGTTGCCAAGATACAGTCCACTTCCCGTATGGTGGCTGCGACGTCGAATTTCATTGGCTGTAGTGGACAAAGGCTTCAGAGTCCAAAAGGTGTCTGGGTATGTTCATGATCTTAGTATCTATTCACCTGAGAAAATTCAGAGCATTCATTTCAATGCAGTATGGTTTTATGGTACTTTTCCTAGGTTACAGTATGTCAAAGCATTACGAATATATGATGTTTGACCAGAGGGGGCGCTAAAGAGTTTGAGGAAATTGATTCTGAGTGGTCAGGACAGGGTCCTGTGTCTGTGTACCAAGTTTGCAACATCAGCAACGTCTTGGCATCATGTATGACAAACTTTCACATGAATATGACAAACCATCTTTGAGGAGTACATTAAAGTTGACCACATGTCCAAACGCACAAAATTCCAACTTCCTCACTTCCTGTTGGGCGTGGCTAGGATGTACTAGGCAAGCCCATTGGGTGTCTGGATGTCATCATAATCATAATATCTATTAACCTGTGAAGTTTCACATTTTTCATTCAGTGCACTGTGAGTTTATGATACACTTCTTGTTTATTTGGCGAGATATTAAAAAACATAAAAATTCAATAATTCGCCATTACAACATATCAAAAATCCCTTCGCAATTTAACATCTGCAACATCTTGGCATCATGTATACCAAATTTCACATCAATCTGACAAACCATCTCCGACGAGTATGTTAAAAGTGACGTGTCCAAACGCACAAAATCCCAATTACCTCACTTCCTGTTGGGTGGGGCTAATGCAATATATATATACAAAAGTTGTTCGTCGGTGCTCGGGCCCTAAAGATATAAGCAGTGTTGGGTTGCTATGCACCACACACCTTAGTTACACTGCTCTAGTCTAGTGCACCTCAAACCTCTCATACACATTACCTTAGTTACACTGCTCTAGTCTAGTGCACCTCAAACCTCAGGAGTTTTTCTTTGCCCCTGTTGCTCTTGGGTGCTCCTTGCTGTAAAGCGCCATGAGACAATTGTATATACGACTGTAAAAGGTGCTGTATAAATAAAACTGAACTGTAGTCAAATCTGAATTGATTGTAAAAATAAAAAAGTAACAAATCATCCTTGCAGCAGCCATAGATCCTTGTTAGAGCACTGAGGACTCGTCAGTGGGCATGGAGTTTTGGGCCCAATGCTGACGGCTAATTTATGAATTATGAGCTGGCAGCTGTCCAAGAAGAACACACGTTTTAGGCATGTAAGTGTCAGTGTGGAGATTTGTGTGTGTGTGTGTGTGTGTGCGTGTGTGCGCTGAGAGACAACACTCCTTCTGAGACTAATCCAGCCAACAGTGCTTCATTGCAATCATCTGTCTACCCCTAGAGCATCTCACAGGTGAGGGATGAGTGTGCACACACACACACACACATACACACACACAAACAGACAAGAAAAGCTCCAGGCTAAAATACCAGTTCAGACTTCTTCCCACACAAGTGCAAAGCCCCAAACACACGCACACACACACATACACACACAATCACAGAGAGAGACAATGGCAACACTACCCAGCATCTGTTTTGTTGAGTGCGTGTATCTGTGTTTGTGTATTGTAAATGTGTCTGTGTGTGTGTTGTGTGTGTGTGAGGGACTTCGCTGCAGTGGGGAAGATCAGAGAGGAGCTTCCCAAGTCACACTGTCATACTGTGAAGCAGCAACCAGGCAAGTACTTATTACTTCTACTTGAGTAGGATTGTTGATGTTGTAGCTCTGCTTCTACTTGAGTATTTATATTTTGCTGATTATTTATACTTTTACTGAAGTACTGAGTTCCAGTACTTCTTTGACCACTGCTTGTGTGTGTGTGCTTGTGTGTGTGTGTGTGCGTGAGTGTATGTAAATATCTGTCCCTGTTTCTGCACTAGTTCTCTGGCTGGATGGTGAACTCTGACGTGTGTGTGTGCGTGTCTGTGTGTGTGTGTGTGTGTGTGTGTGTGTGTGTGTGTGTGTGTGACTGTCCGTTTGTGTGTGTGTGTGTGTGTGTCCCAGTGCCCTCTCATGTCCCACATCAGGTGCAAG
>JAIFZK010000038.1:2465000-2472500 GCA_027481765.1 Tenualosa thibaudeaui | reverse complement strand
AAAAATAATCTTCCAAAGGCAGAGTCGGCTGTAAAATCAAATAAAGCCTACCGGTTGTTTTTGATGATAAAATCCTCTGATGTGATCTGTGCGTGACAGCTTAATAATGGGTTAAATCAGTTTGGCATTTCTTGTGGTGAGGTATTCATACAACCGCATCGGCCTGTGTCAGCAGCGGGCATTTTAAAATAATTTCAAAAGTAACCAGGTGCTTACTGCTGATAGTCGTGTTTACAGTAGAGCTTCCTCTCCCGGAAGTAGCAACTCGTGGTGAGGGGCTGTTGACACACGGCACACTGCAAGCACTCTTCGTGCCAGGACGAGTCGTTGACGCGCATGAGAAAGCGGTCGGCGATGGGCCGCGCGCATCCTTCGCACACGGCACGGTGCTGACAGTCGGTTCCTGAAGCATAAAGCAAAAGAAAACATTTAAAAGTCGAAAGCTAAAAATCTGCAGAAGGGTTTCTTTCCTTACAGGGAATTTGAGCCAACTCATTTGTTGAAATAATCGGAAATAGACGAAATAAATTAAGGAAAATATGTCCTATCTGAGAACAAAAAAGTACAAGTGTGCATTTATAATATAAAACAAAATCTTTAATCCGAAAAGCAACGTGGCTGAAAAGAAAACATTTGCAAATGTTTACTTGCCGTGCTCAACAATTGGCCTATTCAAATTCACTAAGGGTGATTGTCTAGTGCAACCTGGCCTTTGTTTACTCTTGCGTGCGTGGACCGGCTTCGCGGCTCACATTTGCTCCGCTATAGATAGTTCACTAGCCTACTTCACTGACCACCGGGGAGAACAGCATTACGACTATATATTCGGCAATAGGTCTACATGAATAAAAAAATATATATCCACATATATCTCCACATTTTAGAGCCAACCCAACGAACCGTAACGAACTAAGGAGATTGTCCGTCGGAATGATTTAAAGATCACGTCAAGTGACTTATGGTGGCAATGTTATTTACGTCCGATTTCTAGTTTTGATTGGGACATATTTTTGGCCTTTGAATGCGCGCACAGACTGAAGTCAGGAAGAGGCAGTGAGAAGAACGCAGAGCCGCTGGGTAAAAACTAACGGCTTAATGCAAAGGAATGGACATCAAGGCATATGCCATCGCAGTAATGCTCTGAAGGTAGGCTAAATCGCACTCTGAGCCAATGTTGTTGGTGTTCTCCCTGTGTTCACCTCAGTTTCGGAGGTCGTCATGAGAAGAGACTTACCCAACATGACGCCCAGCGTAGCTGGCCCCTGTCTTAAGGGGTGATCCTCCAGTTTGATCCCATCCAACATCTTAGGAAGCCTCGACTTGCTCCTGGCAGAAACGCACCGTTGCCGTGACCGCACAAGACCTGCCGAAGTACGCATGACAGCATTTCTATTAAAACCACTGTCGGGCAAAATGGAGCATAAACAGTTATTTTCGACCAAACCAATAGGAGGAAGCCGCTGCATATTTACAGACTTTAAAATCTGCAAACGCAGTTTAGAAAATAACGGTGCACTTGTCGGCTTTTAGACACTGCAATTTATTAAGATATAAAGTTTGTAAACACTCAGTCACCTGTTAGTTAGCAGTGCTTCTGCACGCCGTTTCCGTGGAGCACAACACACCCAACCGTAGCGGCCGCAACTTGCCGGGGCTTCGCAAACTTCCCCGATGGAGGCAAGACCGAGCGAAAGCAGTAAATCCCAGAAAGATAAGTAATGTCCTGGTGTTAACTCCTATTGTCGAGTGCCATTGGGATCCACGCCGCCTGAAAAAGCCCAACTACCGAGACTGAAGTAAAGTAGAGCACCCTCCCCTTTCCGACCGCGTCACTTTCTCAGACAATTTACCGACTTGGAGATGCTATTGGTTGCACAGTGTCCCCGAGTTCTGCCGAGGAGAAACAAGCGGTCCGCCTACAACATCAAAATGCTCCTGCTGCCAGATACACACACAGACAGCGTGCAAATTACAATATTTATGAAGTATCACCAATACCGCTATTCAAAATCAGAGATTGTAAGAGTGCACAACAGACAGACAAACAAAAAAAGAATGTAAAGCGAGATCATTCACTCTCGCACTGCCTGTCACACGAGCACTGTGGCTTTAATGGTAGTTAATTAACTGGAATAACTTAGAAAATAAATTGTTTGTTATATGCATTTGAAATTACTTTGAAGAATAGAGAATGGCACAATAAGAAAAGCCACGAAAATTGAGCACATTTTTAGTTTATAGCCAATTCCTCAGAATGCTTCCGAAAAGCATAATAGCCCTATATATCACAAACTACATAATAATAACTACTACTACTACTACTACTACTACTACTACTACTACTAATAATAATAATAATAATAATAATAATAATAATAATTTGTTGGTGATTGTATTTGCTATTAGTTATTTATTGTTTATCTGTTTCCCCATTCTCTCCCTGCTGTTTGTTCATAGACAGTCGGGTCCGGGCGCCTCATCTTTGAGGCTTTCTATTCGTTCTGGGCGGACTGGACCCTCTGACCCCATCCCAAACACCTTCCCCCCTCTCCGCCCCTGAGACACCTGGTGATGGTCCCGATAAGTGCGAAGGGGCCGGGCCGAGGTGAGGGGCTTTGGTCCCGGTTTCTACACTAGGCGCAAATTATAACACTGCCGTCTGAACGCGCCGATGAAGCAGCAGACACCGGTAGGCAAAAATCATATTCAGATTCCAAACTGGCGAGCATGCTAAACAGTTTCGCTTACACATCCCTTAGTCGCAATGACTAGCAAGTTGCCTTATCATGTTAGCTAAATTAATATAATTTATTGAAATTGATATAATTCAGAGTAACCACACAACATTAGGATGAAAATAGGCCCAAAATATGGAGAATGTCTGAAAAGTACATAGATTCTTAGTGGAAAATAATTCGAAAAAGTGTAGCTGTTTTTCTTTCAAATAGGCTACTAAAATTCTGTTTCTCAGTCAACACAAGCAGATGGATTGCAAAGTTTGGAAGTAGCACAAAAAGTCGATCATGCTGACCTACAATGTGTAGTTTTTTCATAATTAGCCTACGGGTAATTTTTGTAGGATAGCATAGCCTACTTTCAATAAAAGCTAAATATAATAGTGTCCATTTCACAACGTTTAAATACCATACTCGGTTCTGTAGAATAACTAAATCAAATTCAATCAAATTTGAGGTGATTTGGGAAGAACATTTCCACCAAGCACCTTTTCGTCCCGGACGTGTCAATTTAGTTTGGTCCATTCAGGTCCGGCGGGCCGTTTTATTGATTGCATGTGTCCCGGTCTGGCGATGAGAGGCTTTGAACTTCCCATCAAGGTTTACACACAGTATCCCGGCAGAGGAGAAAACACGCCGATCTTTTTAAATGAGAACACACGTGTCTCATTTAGGAAGTCTAAACACTAATCTTAAAAGGTCCCGTTAATACAGGCCTCTGTATAGTAACCGCAATGCAATCAGGACCTTCCCTTACATGTGACAGAGGTGCGTTTTGTGGTCGCTTCGCTTTGTTGCCCACACAGGCTCGAGCCCCAGAGGTGCCTCACCCCCGAGTGCCGTGCCAGGCATACTCATGCGCGACCTTCAAGGACACAAGGCGAGGACCAGGAGTAGCCTAGGCGTCAGAATTACTGAGCGATTTCAAAACAAGATCTTACCATTCTTTCAATTATTATTTTTTCTAACCAACAGCCATGCCGAAGTCGAGTACACTTATTGAGGCTCTAGCACTCTCCAAAAATATTTTCTTTCTGTTATGATTTGATGATCTGTTTATTTTATTTCGTTCTCGCCTTCGCAACCGATTAGAAAGCGCAGAAGCTTCGGTCAACCGCAATAATAGAATTGTTTTCTTGGAGGATCAAGCATAAAATCGCGGGCGGGTGAGGAGGAGGGCCGCGCGCAGCGAAAAGGCCTTGGCTACAGTTAATTACTCAGAAAGGCTTTTATTTATCGCCGGGTGTCCGAAGAATGGAGACACAGGAGAAGTCCAAATAAATCCGTGATCAGACACGCGCACCCTGACAGCGCAGCCAAGGAGGCCGCGGATAACTATCTTATGAATTGTTTTAATAGATTACAGAAGCTAAATGCGCGGAGAGCGCCACTGTTTTATGGTGAGCAAGGTCCCCCTGCGCGCACATACCGTGTTGATTTACGCTGTCAAAAAGAAAACGATTACATCTTCACGCTAGCAATTAAAAGTAGTTTATGCCGTTTTAATTGCTGACCATACGTCGTCTACGAGAGAACCAGCGCTGCCCGAAGATGAAATAAGAGAGGGGAGATTTATCCGTCCACTGCGGAGACCAATTTGCCGCGCAGATGGTATTTTGACAGCCATCATGAAACTGAGAAAACATTTGGAGGGAACCGACAACCTCAAACAGGCCCAGTATAGGCGCGCAATTTGCTCTGCATCGAATCCCCCAAGACCTCAATGGAAAAATCGACGATCTGAAGCGTAATTACCTTTGTTATATTTTATGCATTACACAAATAATAATATTTGAGACAAAAATGTGCTTCTGATAAACTATTCTGAAATTGAGTAGAAAAAAAAGTTATCCTATAATTTACATTTAACCAAACCAACTTTACATCGGAAAATAATAATAGTTCAAACGATATTATTATTATTATTATTATTATTATTATTATTATTATTATTATTATTATTATCATTGTTATTGTTGTTATTATTATTATTATTATTATTATTATTATTATTATTATTATTATTATTATACTTGTATTTTTCCTCTTCGAAATCGATCATTAACGCGACAAAAAAAAATTAGAATACGTGTTTTAAAACAGAAACTAGAACAATGGAAAAAAAATGTTACCTTGCATCCGTCGACTCAGCTGCTTTTCTTGTGAAGTGACGGGCCATACCATGGTTTCCATCAGCTGGCATCCGTCGGCTACTGGCAATTTTGCGCCCTCTAGCGCTCAGATGCAAGACTACACCGCCATAGCCTCTGGGATATGCAAACTAAGAAAAAAAACACACCAAACATGGAGACAAATTAGGCTGTTTTGACTTTGTTTTTCTTTTAGGCTACTCGACGTAAACAAGACTCGTTACGTCCTATGGCGTAAGCTGGGCTAGCCGGGGGTGTAAAATCTTTCCCAATGACAGATAATAGGCTATCCAAGAAGCTGTGAACGCGTCCTCTCTCGTTTGCCATTCAGCTTTGAATTTTTAATTTATTCTCACCCGCTGTGTCTGTATGCATTCAGCCAGACGGACTGTCAAACAGGCATCCCAGCGACAGGACTGTCACATTTCCTCTTCACGATGGACTGTAATGCTACAGCCACCCGAAGAGCGCCGAAAAACACACGCACCTCATGAATGATAACAATTATTACTAATATTTAATAGAATAGTTACAGGCTCCCCAAGAAGAAACCACTGACAACTGACTCCAGCCAGAGATCACTGCAGGTGACCTAGAATAGTAGCCTAGCCATAGGCCTACAGTTCGCCTCTTGCGAGATGAGCTTACTGACGCTATCGGTTGAAAAGGCCGACAACGCTTGTTAGCCTATGACTATGAGCACGATTCTGATCTCCATTTCGGCAGGATGTGAGGAGATCTCAAGGTAGCCCTATTGGTATTTTTCATTTCCGTTGTGTAGCCTAGGCCCAACTCCTCCCCCCAATGCGCTTAAACTGCAGGTGCGTGACACGTGCACCTTTTCGTTTCTATCCGTCTCTCTCACCCCGCTTATTTTAAATTTAAGAGGTGTGTGCGTGTGTGTGTGCATGTGTGTGTGTTGGTCTAATTGCTATCATGGAGAGGGGGTAGCCTAATTTCTTTCTTTCTTTCTTTCGGAGGGGGTAGTTGAGAATAATATTATATATGTTAACCTTTGTAAACCAAACGGCGTCTCCGACAGAATGTCACACAAGTTTTGTGATGAGAGAAGTTTCGCCACGGAACAGCTGGACCTGAGAGCCTCATCTACACGGCTTCGAAGCTTTAGGTAGGCTCATATTTTGTATGTCTGACTAAAGCACTGATTACCGCATTTGTGGGGCGTTTTATAAGAATTAAGTTAAAAATAATTAAACATTAAAATGAGCCTATAGCTATATAAGACCAACTATCCTCATTGTCTGTAAGCAAATCGGCATAAAACTGAAATATCTCGATATGACAACATGGCCTAAAAAGATCATGGAATTTCAATAAACTTTTCAGTTCCAAGCATATGCTACAATTTTACATGTATTATTATTATTACTATTATTATTATTGTTGTTGTTGTTATTATTATTATATCGTTATTATTATTAGTGACTGAAGGAATTGGAAAAATAATTGCAGAGGATGTGAAAGAGGAGGTTGTGCAATTTGGAGAGACGCATTTTAATGCTTTCTTATACTCAGTTTCGAGACAGACGTTTTAATGCTTCCTCACACCCAGTGCAGTGGCTCATTGTTTAAACATTATAAAATGACAAAAATATGTTCCGACATTAATTAGCCCTGCAGACACAGAACATAGTTTAATCTAATAATAAATACGTGGGGATCGCGTGTTGTATTTATTCCTGCTGGGGAAAAAAAGCTTTACAGTGAATAAAAGCAAACGCTAATCCTATAAGGTCATTATGCACACTACATATTCGAGAGCCGCTGTTGAGACGAGTGGGCCTTCTGTCCGCGTTGTATTTTTATTTTTTAATTGCCGTTCGGTGACAGACCGTGGTTCAGAAGGCGGAATCACGGCCTGTTTTTAATATTACTTGTGTTAAATTAAGCTTACAAAAGGAAAATGGAAAAAGTTAATTGCATCACTGAAAGAGTTACAGAAACACAGCTATTTGCAAATTAAAGTTTAAAATTTAAATGACATGCTTTTACCGCAATATGAACTATTTCTATATTGCATTTATTTTTTTCTTACTGTTGCTCAACCAACTGCATTGTTAAAAACTTGCAAGCTGAACAGAATAGTATCCAATCAGACGCGCTGTGGGCATGAAGACAGGGTTCTCAGTGCTGCCGGTCACAGATAAGGTATTTGCTGCCACCTGGCGGATGTCTTCAGTACTAAAAGCATTTTACGAGTCGATCTAGATATCCACTCAGAAAAGCTGTCAGTTCATGTTGTGAAATGAGGTCTATGCCAAAGACAGATGAAATGGCAGCTCTCATCATTCCGCTGTCTTACCCGTTGACTCAATGTGGCACAGGTTCTTTGCTATTTCCTGCTCAGTAAAAAGAGAAATCAGTGCTTGGGCCACATCAATTTCTCCACAGATTTTCTTGATTGTAGAGCAATTAAGACTAATGCAAAAATTGGTTGTTTTACAGCAGCTGTAGGGGTGGTTCACACAGTGTACAGCTCCTTTGGGATAAGTTCAGTTATAGAAGGAGAAGGCAAATACTTACAGAGACAAATGCACCGCTTTACTTATGTTAACTGCTATAAACACCTACGCTGGACTTAACAGCCTTTTATC
>JAIFZK010000038.1:2455000-2462500 GCA_027481765.1 Tenualosa thibaudeaui | reverse complement strand
CTGATCTCCCATAGTGACCTGTGCTGTAGTGACTCTGGTCTCCCATTGTGTCCTTTGCTGTGAGTGACTCTGGTCTCCCATTGTGTCCTGTGCTGTAGTCACTGGTCTCCCATAGTGTCCTGTGCTGTAGTGACTCTGGTCTCCCATAGTGTCCTGTGCTGTGAGTGACTCTGGTCTCCCATAGTGTCCTGTGCTGTAGTGACTCTGGTCTCCCATTGTGTCCTGTGCTGTGAGTGACTCTGGTCTCCCATAGTGTCTTGTGCTGTAGTGACTCTGGTCTCCCATTGTGTCCTGTGCTGTAGTGACTCTGGTCTCCCATTGTGTCCTGTGCTGTGAGTGACTCTGGTCTCCCATAGTGTCCTGTGCTGTGAGATTGACTGATCTCCCATAGTGTCCTGTGCTGTGACTGTTTCTGGTCTCCCATAGTGTCCTGGGCTGTGAGATTGACTCTGATCTCCTATTGTGTCCTGTGCTGTGAGTGACTCTGGTCTCCCATGGTGACCTGTGCTGTGAGATTGACTCTGATCTCCCATAGTGACCTGTGCTGTGAGATTGACTCTGATCTCCCATAGTGTCCTGTGCTGTGCTACCTCTGAAGGTCTGGGCAGCAGGACTGAAACTACAATTACGCTATATACTCTATGCTGCTTACTGCCCTCTAGTCATATGCTGTAAGTACATACTGCACACTGCCCTCTCGCCCAGTCGCTGGTTTGGTAATCTAACAGTTAAATCTAGGGCTGAGATTTCTAGTCTAGTAAGAACCACAGGTAAGGTTATGGGAATAATGCCTCCCTTAATCCACAGGACCTTTTTGAACAGGCAAGTTTCAGACAGACAAATGCCATTTTAGCCGACAGTGGTCATGTGTTGAGACGTGAACAAGGTCTTCTCTGGGAAGAGACATAGGCTTCCCTTCTTCAGGCACAGTCAATACAAACATTCTTCTGTTCCTCTATCAGTCAAGCCAGAAATGAATGGCCTGGTATGGAGATAAATGTAGGCCTATATTTATGACAGATAGTGTATGGATGTTGGTGAGGGAATGGACTAATGACCGTGTGTGACTGTGTGGGGATGTGTGACTGAATCTATATGTGTGACTGAATCTACATTTAGAATGAATGTTTTTGATAGATTTATGACAGAGTGAATGTTTTTTGGTATATTCATGACAGAATGAATGTCATATATTTATGACAGAGTGAAGATTTTTAGTATGTGGACATGGTGATGTAATGGTGATGCAAATGCATTTGGGGATACTGGAGGAGGTGGGAGGAGGTGCTCTGGTTTGGATAGTTTAGGGCAGTGATCCTGAGAGTTGTCCTGTGTCTAATCCTCCTCTGTCCTGTATGACAGGGGCCTTCAGGACAGACTTTACTGGAGGTGTCCCCACAGGGGCCTTCAGCACAGACTTTACTGGAGGTGTCCCCACAGGGGCCTTTAGGACAGACTCTACTGGAGGTGTCCCCACAGGGGCCTTCAGCACAGACTTTACTGGAGGTGTCCCCACAGGGGCCTTCAGGACAGACTCTAGTGGAGGTGTCCCCACAGGGGCCTTCAGCACAGACTCTGGAGGTTTCCCCTTAGCGATACCTACTGACATTGATATTTTCTTCTTGACTGATTCATTTGTGATTCCGGACCACCTTTGTGTGACAGTTGTGTGACTGACTGACTGACTGAATAACTAACTAACTAACTATCTATCTATCTATCTATCTATCTATCTATCTATCTCACCGTCTGTCCGTCCATCTATTGCAGATGTCTATTGCAGATGTCAGTGTTCACACACTGTTTGACTGGCAGGGCATGTTAGGGTTGTAGGTCTAAGTATTATGTTTAGGGCCATTGTTGAGTTTGGAGTTGCTGCCCTCTTATGGTAAAACCATAGATGACAGTTTACCACAGCATGAGGAGCACATGAAAACAAAGCAAGTTGGAGAATAGAGCAGGTTATATAACAGTAACAGTGTTTTAAATAAGGTATATTAGACAGTAACAGTGCTTTAAATAAGGCAGGCATATTAGACAGTAACAGTGTTTTAATTCTGCAACACACTTGCTCCTGCATGTAACACACTACTGTCATGTAACACACTACTGTCATGTAACACACTACTGTCATACATAAGACACTTGTCTTGATGAAATCTCAGGGTAGCATTGAGAAAACACATTGAATATACTTAGACATACCTGGAAACACTGACTTACAAAACTGAACACCAATCAACCAGCCACAAAACTGAACACTAATCAACCAGCCACAAAACTGAACACTAATCAACCAGCCACAAAAGGCTCAGTTACTGTAAACCATTTAGAGAACTTAGAAAACATGGAGCAGGGAGAGGAAGACAGAGAGAGAGAGAGAGAGAGAGAGAGAGAGAGAGAGAGAGAGAGAGAGAGGATGTGGTGAAGAGGAAGACAGAGAGAGAGAGAGGGGAGGACATGTAAAGAGGAAGAGAGAGAGAGAGAAATAGGAAGATGTGGTGAAGAGGAAGAGAGAGAGAGATAGAGAAAGAAGGATGTGTTGAAGAGGGAGAGAGAGAGAAAGAGAAAGAAGGATGTGGTGAAGAGACCCTTTCTGATGACATACAGTAACCGTAACAACTGCCAATAATGTAATAATGTAATCAGTTTCACTGGCCAATAATGTAATCAATTTCACTGGCCAATAATGTAATCAATTTCACTGGCCAATAATGTAATCAATTTCACTGGCCAATAATGTAATCAATTTCACTGTTTTATGTAAGAAAGCCAACAATGTAACAACTGGCCAATAATGTAATGACATTTCTGAACCAATAAGGTAATAACTTTTTGGCAATAATGTAATAAAGTATTCCATTATTGGATGGCTATTACATTATTGGCTGGAAGAATGGATTTTTAAAAAATTAATAACTGCAGCCAATAATGTAATAATTAACTAATATCTCTTAATCAAAGTCACACTAGTCACACTAACAATCAGGTGGCAGTGAGGAGTGATGGGATGATGCATACCCAGTGTGGGTGTCTCTAACTCCCTCTCTGCTCATACCCAGTGTGGGTGTCTTTAACTCCCTCTCTGCTCATACCCAGTGTGGGTGTCTTTAACTCCTTCTCTGCTCATACCCAGTGTGGGTGTCTTTAACTCCTTCTCTGCACATACCCAGTGTGGGTGTCTTTAACTCCCTCTCTGCTCATACCCAGTGTGGGTGTCTTTAACTCCTTCTCTGCTCATACCCAGTGTGGGTGCCTTTAACTCCTTCTCTGCTCATACCCAGTGTGGGTGTCTTTAACTCCCTCTCTGCTCATACCCAGTGTGGGTGTCTTTAACTCCTTCTCTGCTCATACCCAGTGTGGGTGTCTTTAACTCCTTCTCTGCACATACCCAGTGTGGGTGTCTTTAACTCCCTCTCTGCTCATACCCAGTGTGGGTGTCTTTAACTCCTTCTCTGCACATACCCAGTGTGGGTGTCTAACTCCTTCTCTGCTCATACCCAGTGTGGGTGTCTCTAACTCCCTCTCTGCACATACCCAGTGTGGGTGTCTAACTCCTTCTCTGCTCATACCCAGTGTGGGTGTCTAACTCCTTCTCTGCTCATACCCAGTGTGGGTGTCTTTAACTCCCTCTCTGCTCATACCCAGTGTGGGTGTCTTTAACTCCCTCTCTGCTCATACCCAGTGTGGGTGTCTTTAACTCCCTCTCTGCTCATACCCAGTGTGGGTGTCTTTAACTCCCTCTCTGCTCATACCCAGTGTGGGTGTCTAACTCCTTCTCTGCTCATACCCAGTGTGGGTGTCTCTAACTCCCTCTCTGCTCATACCCAGTGTGGGTGTCTAACTCCTTCTCTGCTCATACCCAGTGTGGGTGTCTAACTCCTTCTCTGCTCATACCCAGTGTGGATGTCTAACTCCTTCTCTGCTCATACCCAGTGTGGGTGTCTCTAACTCCCTCTCTGCTCATACCCAGTGTGGGTGTCTAACTCCTTCTCTGCTCATACCCAGTGTGGGTGTCTAACTCCTTCTCTGCTCATACCCAGTGTGGGTGTCTAACTCCTTCTCTGCTCATACCCAGTGTGGGTGTCTCTAACTCCCTCTCTGCTCATACCCAGTGTGGGTGTCTAACTCCTTCTCTGCTCATACCCAGTGTGGGTGTCTTTAACTCCCTCTCTGCTCATACCCAGTGTGGGTGTCTAACTCCCTCTCTGCTCATACCCAGTGTGGGTGTCTAACTCCCTCTCTGCTCATACCCAGTGTGGGTGTCTTTAACTCCCTCTCTGCTCATACCCAGTGTGGGTGTCTTTAACTCCCTCTCTGCTCATACCCAGTGTGGGTGTCTTTAACTCCCTCTCTGCTCATACCCAGTGTGGGTGTCTTTAACTCCCTCTCTACCTCTTGATATTTCTCAAGTTCCTCTTCTTCCTCATATCTATCACATCTATCTACAGCCTTCTACTATGTCTGGTTTGTTAGTCCGTATCTTGAACAGTTGAAATTGTATCCCATTTCAAATTTAGGACTTCCAGCTCATACTCAGCACAAAGGTTCCAATACTATACACCATCTGGCCACCTGGTTATGGCAGTCTATGTATGCCTTTTTTACAATCTCTTGTTGGCTGTTGGACTGTCTCAAAGGCTTCCTTATATAGCCTTTCCTTGCTGTTGCTGTGTGTAAAGGGTGCATACAATCATTCCTGCACAAAATATGAGATTTATGAACTTGTATTTATGTACTTGAGTTTAGAAATGTGCTTAAATATACACACCTCTGACCATGCTTATGCACAAAACCCAGTGGTTGAATTGTGAAATTGCAGGTAAAAACAACTGCAAATCTCACAGAATATACAATGTTTTCTATCTGTCTCGTGTTTCAGTTTATTGATGATTACCAAATGAACTAATCCATATCATTGGAGTCAGACAGGTAGATTAATCTGAGCAAAAATGCTTCAAATGCACAAAGGAAAGCCATTTGACATTGTAGTCCTATAACTCATCTTGAAGATCACAGCAGGTAATGTGCTTTCATTGAGCATGATGATTTTTTCTTGTGTTTGAAATCAACCTTTGCCAGAGAGGTTATTCATACCATATATGGATGCAAATGAACCTGCACATATGCAAGCTGTGACTCAGAAGGTGTGAGATTTATCACTTTATCACATGATACTCCACTTACTGGTGTGGGTATGACCAGCTTGGTATGTTTGATAAATACAGATTCGGTTGTACTTACACACATTTTAAATTTGACTGGTACGACACAATGTAGAATGTTTTCTATGCACTGTTGATAAGTGAGGACCCTGGCATCTATTTATCTAGTACTCTGGGCCTGCTCTTGTGTTGTCATGTTCTAGTACTCAGGGCCTACTCTTGTGTTGTCATGTTCTAGTACTCAGGGCCTACTCTTGTGTTGTCATGTTCTAGTATGTCATGATCTAGTGCTAGGGCTTGCTCTTTTGTTGTGATGTTCTAGTATGTGATGTTCTAGTACTCAGGGCCTGCTTATGTGTCGTCATGTTCTAGTATGTCAGGATCTAGTGCTCAGGGCTTGCTCTTGTGTTGTGATGTTCTAGTACTCTGGGCCTGCTCTTGTGTGGTCATGTTCCAGTACTCAGGGCCTGCTCTTGTGTTGTCATGTTCTAGTATGTCATGTTCTAGTAGTCAGGGCCTGCTCTTGTGTTGTCATGTTCTAGTAGTCAAGGCCTGCTCTTGTGTTGTCATGTTCTAGTATGTCATGTTCTAGTAGTCAGGGCCTACTCTTGTGTTGTCATGTTCTAGTACTCAGGGCCTGCTCTTGTGTGGTCATGTTCAGTGCTTTGGTAATAGCTTATGCATTATGAGCCTAGTGAGGCCACTGATTTTCATGGGATCTCTTGTTTTAGTCAATGTTGCCATTTTATCTGTCCATTGGTGGCGCTACACCACACACGGGTGGATGAGGGCTCGTTGGATGTGGCGTCTTGAGATCCATGTACCACTAAAATGTTGTTAGCTGAGGGCTCGTTGGATGTGGCGTCTTGAGACCCATGTACCACTAAAATGTTGTTAGCTGGACTGATAAGTTATTCCACAAAGACTGGTGGCCTGACCAAAAGAGACTAAAGAGAACAGAGAGGGGGAGTGTCCCCAGGAACCAAAACAGCTTGCACACTAAGAGCCTCATGGTGCAACATTCCCATGAAGTTTTAATAGGACCCGGTGTTTTGATGTCCCTGGAATCATCAACAGAAATGTGCTTACAAGAAAAATCCAAAACTACATGAGCTTCGCATGGCCCAATGATCTGGGAATCATTTACTAAAAAACAAAAAAAAATCTGAGCATCACCTACATGACCATCAGTTGAGCTTTGCAGCAGTTTTGTGATGGTCAAAATAAAAGGACGGAGTCTAGAGAGAGAGCCTGGGAGAGAATGAAGGTGTGTTTGGGGTCAGGACTTTAAGCAGCTACCGTGTTTGAAAGAGACAGTAGTAACACCAGATGCTAAAGAAATGTGAGAGTTTACATTAATTATTTGAGACGTGAGAGTTTACATTAATTATTTGAATTTTAATCTCATGCATTATTGCAGAAGCTATTACATTTGATTTTGTTTTTTCTTCCAGCCAATAATGTAATAGCCACCCAGTAACATGGATAACTTATTACATTATTGGCCACCCAGTAACATGGATAACTTATTACATTATTGGCCACCCAGTAACATGATAACTTATTACATTATTGGCAAAAAGTTGTTACATTTTTGATTCAGGAATTTCATTACGTTATTAGCAAGTGAGTACATTATAGTCTTTCCCCCCCCAAAATCAGTCAATATTATGACGTCATTGGTCCTTATTGCATTACCGGCTGCTACACCACAGTTGTGTTTTTCTGTGTTTACAGTAGTGTATAGCTTGTTTTTCTGTGTTTACAGTAGTGTATTGTTTTTTTCTGTGTTTACAGCAGTGTATTGCTTGTTTTAAAATGAAAGACTGTAGTGTTTTATATAAAGTAGACTAGTGTGTTACCGCTGATCTGAAAGCAAAACCTGTAAATAGAACAGGTATATTAAACCCTAGGTATATTAAACTGAAACTCTATTCTAATGTTGTTGTAATGTTGTATATTAAATAAAGCAGATGTATTAAGCTGTGTTGTAATGTTGTATATTAAAGAAAGCAGATATATTAAGCTGTGTTGTAATGTTGTATATTAAATAAAGCAGATGTATTAAGCTGTGTTGTAATGTTGTACATTAAATGGAGCAGATGTATTAAGCTGTGTTGTAATGTTGTACATTAAATAAAGCAGATGTATTAAGCTGTGTTGTAATGTTGTATATTAAATAAAGCAGATGTATTAAGCTGTGTTGTAATGTTGTGTATTAAATGGAGCAGATGTATTAAAGCTGTAACTATGATGTTGCAATGAGGTGTTCACAGTCAAGATGTATTAAGCTGTGTTGTAATGTTGTGTATTAAATGGAGCAGATGTATTAAAG
>JAIFZK010000038.1:2442500-2450000 GCA_027481765.1 Tenualosa thibaudeaui | reverse complement strand
GGAAAGAGAGAGGTGGATAGAGGGGGAAAGAGAGAGGGGAGAGAGGGGGAAAGAGAGAGGGGAGAGAGGGGGAGAGAGAGAGGTGGATAGAGGGGGAAAGAGAGAGGGGATAGAGGGGGAGAGAGAGAGAGGGGAGAGAGAGAAAGGGAGGAGAGAGGGGAGAGAGAGAGAGAGAGAGAGGGGGAAAGAGAGAGGGGAGAAAGAGAGAGAGAGAGAGAGAGGGGGAAAGAGAGAGGGAGAGAGAGGGGGGGAGAGAGGAAGAGAGAGGGAGAGAGAGAGAGAGAGAGAGAGGTAGAGAGAGAGAGAGAGGGGGAGAGAGAGAGAGAGAGAGGGGGAGAGAGAGAGAGAGAGAGGGGGAGAGAGGGGGAGAGAGAGAGAGGGAGAGAGGAGAGAGAGAGAGAGAGAGGGGGATAGAGAGAGAGAGAGGGAGAGAGAGAGAGAGAGAGAGAGGGGGAAAGAGAGAGAGAGGAGAGAGAGGGGATAGAGAGAGAGAGAGAGAGAGAGAGAGAGAGGGGGAGAGAGAGAGGTGGATAGAGGGGGAAAGAGAGAGAGAGAGGGGGAAAGAGAGAGAAGAGAGAGGGGGAAAGAGAGAGAAGAGAGAGGGAAAGAGAGAGAGGTGGATAGAGGGGGAAAGAGAGAGGTGGATAGAGGGGGAAAGAGAGAGGTGGATAGAGGGGGAAAGAGAGAGAGGTGGATAGAGGGGGAAAGAGAGAGATCACCTCACACCTGACCGCAGCGTTGCCTTATTACACTAAGTTGAGACACATGGCTGAGGTACTCAGAGGGAGGGAGACCCAGAAGACCCCAAAGCACCTTTGATATCCCCCCCCCACCCACCACCACCACCACCACCACCACCCTGCTCAACCTGCTTCTCATCTCCGATCCCCAGAGTCCACTTTGGGCTTGTAACGGGGGGGGGCACCTACCCCCAAACAAACTGCAGATTGGTACGTCCTGCCCCACAACCTGAATGAAGTCACTTAGTTGGTGCGTCACCACAGACACACACACACTCACACACACACACACACACACACACACACTTGTTGAGTGCCAGAGGAAAGAGTAAGTTGTTTGAGCCAGAGGTTTGGTCAGTACCATCTGAAGGCAGTCAAACACACAGTGATTTTGAATTAGAAACTACTGGTGAATGACAGCATTGGATTGGTGGGAGCTTTTTGTCCTTCAAGCCCATTGGAGGCAAATGGAGAACAAAGAACAACATTTCAATAGTAGATATTTCACACACACACACACACACACACACACACACACACACACACACACACACACACTGCAAGTGTGTTACACAACCCTCCTTTTGGTTCTGGTCAAATTTGACCAAAAATATTCATTTAATATAAATTTGCAATACCCACTCACACCACATGGTCCTAATCAGGACAATCACAGTCGCACACACACACACACACACACACACACACACACACACACACACACAGTCAGAGAAACAGCAGCTTCATCCAGTAGCCAGCCTTGCAAGTGAAGTTAACTGTATTCTGCCAATCCTACTGATGAGGTAGAACATTCATATTTGTTACACAGTGTATTTAGTATTTAGTATATTAAGTAGTATTTAGTATATTAAGTAGTATTAAGTATATTTTTGGTTATTTGACTGCATTGTGATTGGCCAGTGCCTGGAGACACCAAGTGTGTGGGAGTGACAGTGATGAGATTGCAGGTTGAACTCAAACCTGGATCCTCAAGGGCATATTAGGTAATATTAAGTAGATTAAGTAGTTTTAAGTAGTATTAAGTATATTAAGTAGTATTAAGTATATTTTTGGCTATTTGCCTGCATTGTGATTGGCCAGTGGCAATGAAGACAGGAAGTGTGTTGAGGATGAGAACGATGGAAGGAAATCAGGAAATGACTGAAGGTCAGAGTCAAACCAGGGTCAAACCAGGGTCAAACGTGGGTCCCCAAGGACTTATTCACATTACAGATGCCATAGCCAGCATATTCTGATGATGTGCATGTGACGCAATGATTGATTGGTAAAATAGGCCGCGGACGGCTAAATGAATGAATGAGTTTAGTAATACTTAAGAAGATCAATAGAGCAGTCTTAAACACACACTGGAGATGCACAAAGAGAGTTTTATTCAGTAGGGGCTATTATATCTGGACATGGAAAGAAATACACTGAATTGAAAGACCAATTTTGTCATTTTTGGCACAAACATGTTTCTTTTTCCATAGAGGATTTCACATGAGATCAACCATCATCAACAACAACAAAAAATACATATGTAAGTGGAGATTGTTTTAAACAAATAACTGTATTCATCTTCAAAAGAATGTATATATATTAGTGCCGTCAATGTTAACACTTTAATGCTGGTGATTCATGTAAAAAAATATTAATCATGCAGCACCCTCCTCACTTAAGCGCACTGCAAGGGCTGTGATTGGTCGAGCTCGTCCACTCTTTACTTTAACAACATACTAGTCCACTGGATAGACTTTGATAATAATTAACATACTAGTCCACTGGATAGACTTTGATAATAATTAACATACTAGTCCACTGGATAGACTTTGATAATAATTAACATACTAGTCCACTGGATAGACTTGTAAATAATTAAAGGCAACATTTTGAATTGAGTAGCAGGATCTCCCAATAGTACTGTGACTCAATCTGTCTTTCAATAATGTTTTAAATTCAGCGCTTTGTCAGCAGACAGTAGTAGTAGGCAGTCATGAGAGGTTTTCTAGTTAACATAAACTGACAGCACAGAAACCTTGTAAATAGTTCTGATATATTTTTTTGTAATATCAGCGAGGTTGTTGAAATATGCAGTGTCTCTTTTAACAGTAATGTTAACAAAAGTAAAGCATGACAAAGGAATCCACTAGACTTGACTGCGCGGCCGAAGGGTAGAAGTTTGGTGAATTGTGCTACACTTTTTTTGTTTCTTTCTTTCTCATTTTATTTCTTTGTCTATTCATGCATTGCACGCCCCCTGCTGGTGAAATATAGCAATAGGAAAGGGTTAATGTTAAGACCACAGTTCTTACACCACAGTACCACAGTAAGTGTTCTCAAGTGTTCTCCCAGCATGCTTTGCAAAAAAAAGCAGGATGACGGCACCCATAATGCACTGCACCATGTATGCATGTTAGAGGACATTCATCAATAACAGTATTGCCATTAATCAATAATAGTATTGCCATTCATTAATAACAGTATTGCCATTAATCAATAATAGTATTGCCATTCATCAATAATAGTATTGCCATTAATCAATAATAGTATTGCCATTCATCAATAATAGTATTGCCATTAATCAATAATAGTATTGCCATTTATCAATAATAATATTGCCATTCATCAATAATAGTATTGCCTAGTGTGAACTCATCTTGTCTAACATGATACAGTATCTTCCAGTGAGGTCTTGGGAAAGTGAGCTTGAAAAATGAGGAGGAGGATGAGCTACAACTCCAGTTTCTCTTATGGATTACCCATAATGCTCTCTGTGTCCTGCCCAGGTGTGTGTCTTCACTGTCGTTTTCCCAAGAGCATCTCTGTCCTGCATGCATGTGTGATGTCTTCACAGCTGGCTGGGTGTGTGTGTGGAGGTGATGTAGGGTGTGATGCTGAACTCGGTGTGAAAGGTGTAGTGGTACTGCAACACACACAAGAGAAACTCTCACACACTTCACACACATAAGACTCATAGACAGCAAAAGAAGTGCACAGGGATCCCATTGATCTTCAGATCAGTGTCTACTGTCCACTCCTAGTCACGCTGATCTCACAAACCCAAACGTGCTAACTTGGCAAGTCGATGTAGCAGCAGAAATTCTGACAGATTTGACACAGATGAAAATCTTCTACTGTCTGTGAAACGTGACCGTCCTTAAGTGCTCCTAAGCATTGTGTTTAAATTACTTTCAATGATAGTTATTTAATTATGTATATATATGATGCTAGCATACCTGGACTCCCAAAGTCTGAACACTATCAAGAAATTGTTGTGTTTTCTTCAGAGTACAACAACAGCAACACCAAGGCACAGGTACAGGGTGCTTCACATGTAAAGTTATTTGATTTTGACGTGACGTGAAAATGAAAGCTAGCCAATGAAATGCTAATGAAGCCAGCTGTGTGTGTGTGTGTGTGTGTGTGTGTCTGTGCATACATTCGCATACATTCAGTCACAGACACACACAGACTCACACCCTCATTCTTTCTCTCTCTCTCTCTCTCTGTCTCTCACACACACACACACCCAGGCACACAGATGCACAGGAAATACTACAAACACTCCTCACACACATGGAACTAGAAATACTACAAACATGCATGTCTCACACACACACGGCAGGAAATACACCTCACAAGATAGATAGATAGATAGATAGATAGATAGATAGATAGATAGATAGATGGACTTTACTGTCATTATGTATTAGAGGTGCAGGTATAAATAAATATTTTTTAAAAAGTGTTTGCATACGCTTGTTGAGGTCAGAGGTCAGGACAGAAATCCCACAAAATGCAAGTGTCATAACTGCCCTTCTGTGGGATCCAAGGGGAACATCCATCCTGTGAAACAGTGCCCCCTTGTGCCCACCCAAGAGAAGAGCAGTGCTCTAACACACTCTAACACACAGCAGCTGAGGGACAGAACAGACAACCAAATTAACACACACACACATACGGGGTCTTAGCTTCTTAGTTGCTCAGAGTCAAACCAGAGTCAAACCAGGGTCAAACGTGGGTCCCCAAGGACTTATTCACATTACAGATACAGATACAGAACACACACACACACACCCACACACACACACACACACACTCCCTGACCCTAAACATCTCAAGTGTGCTTGAGGGGCTCTCTACATACATGCAGGTGATGCTATTAAGCACTCTGGTCTCTACATCAGAGACTGACACACGACACACACACACACACACACACACACACACACGTACTGATCATTTTTCATAAACCCATTTGACACTTGTGTTTCTTTAAGGATACTTTAACACGTGCACTTTAGATGTAGGCTGTCAGGATACGTCACACACACACACACACACACTCACACCTAGACACACACACACACACACACATGCAAGCACTGCATCACGTTTTAAACAAATAGCTGTATTCATCTTCAAAAGAATGTATATATATTAGTGCTGTCAATGTTAACACTTTAACGCTGGTGATACTAGTCCACTGGATAGACTTTGATAATAATTAACATACTAGTCCACTGGATAGACTTTGATAATAATTAACATACTAGTCCACTGGATAGACTTTGATAATAATTAACATACTAGTCCACTGGATAGACTTTGATAATAATTAACATACTGGTCCACTGGATAAACCTTGTAAATAATTAAAGGCAACATTTTGAATGTCTATCCACACACACACACACACACACACACACACACACACACACACATGCATGCACTGCATCACAGTATATTTAACTTGTTTTTTTATTTTTAAGATTCATTTATTTCACTTATATCACTTATTGAAGTAGAATTATTTGGCTTGTTTCACCACAATTATTAATGTAATTTTACTAATTTTAATGAGGGAATTCTGACCAGTTGTCAGACAGACATTGAAGGTAATTTTACTTGTTTCAAGTAATTTGATCTAGTCAAGTAAGCTTATATTAAACTCATTAAAATCATCATTATTGGTGATTAGTAAGCTTATATTAAACTCATTAAGATCAGCACTATTAGGGATTAGTAAGCTTATATTAAACTCATTAAGATCAGCACTATTGGTGATTTCACACAAGGTGATCAGTGGTCAGTGAAGTAAGACGGTGGCACTTTAAAATGTGTCTGCAAGCAGCAATATGGGGGCCAAGCATCATAATTGGACAGTGTTACCATAGACACTAGAGATCATGTATTTTTCTTCAATGCCAATGTCACAAGTGCTCACACTATGTTTTGTGACAATCACAGATTTTCCATAATATGACCTCACATGATGTTTTGTGACATCAAAATTTTAGTTGCTGTATTGCATTAAAGGGTCCATGCATCAAAATGACAATATGTAGTTTTTATGAGGCTGAACATTACATATGCCAACCTTCATGAACAATGGACAAAATTTGTGCTCTGTGAAAACAGTGTGTTTGAGAAACTCTAATATTGCCATAATTGCAAAGACAATGACATCACAAATGTCCATGGTTCATCCCTGGTGTTCCCCACAGTAGCCTATGACTAGGAGGAGCACTTCAATTCTCAGTGCAAAACCTTCCACAGTTATTTACAAAATGCAAGTTGATGCCATTTTTTCCTAGGCCCTCACAAACAGGTCTAGAACCAAAGTAGGACATTTGGTTTGAATCTGGAGCCGTCTTGGCTGAACGCTTTAGAAAATTGAAAAATGAAATGGTCACCTTTATGTCATTTGGTTGGTAAGATTCTTTCTACCAAGTTTTTGGGCATATGGTTCAAAAGGTACATTCACACAAACAACTCCAACTTTGACCCATTGTTGGTACAATATTACATGACTTGAAACTATCTATCTATCTTGTTTAATATGTTTGGAGCAAACGTGGCTAGTTTATAGGCACTGGATTTAAGAAATAAGATAATTAAGCTTATTATTTGCTTAAATATCTTACCATGAATACTTAATACAAGTTGTTCAATCTTAGCAAGTGCAAATTTCTAACATTTAAATTTTACATTTTACTTGACTAAGTAAATTTGTCCAAAGACAGTATATTTCTTTTTTTTATTCTTGAAAAGGCATTTTTTTGCTGAGTGCTTTAAATGTGCAGGGAGACAGGATGTGCCACACATACGCACAATCACACACACACACACACACACACACACACACACACACACACACACACACACACACACACACACACACACACACAATATCACACACACACACACACGTGTGTATGTATGTGATGTGCAGGCTGACAGGATCCCCCCCCCCCCCCAAACACACACACACACACACACACACACACACACACACACACACACACACACACACACACACATTAGTACTTTTGTTGTCCAGGCTGGCAGAGGGCCCAGGGTGGGGTAAGAGCATGAGATGCTCTTAATGAGATGCTGGAGTATGATTGGCACTTGGAGTACCATGTGATCCTCATTTCACAACCGTGGGAATCCCCAACACTATTACACCTGTCATTACAGTCCAATCAGATTTCAGTACACTTGTCATTACAGTCCAATCAGATTTCAGTACACCTGTCATTACACCCCAATCAGATTTCAGTACACCTGTCATTACACCCCAATCAGATTTCAGTACACCTGTCATTACATCCCAATCAGATTTCAGTACACCTGTCATTACATCCCAATCAGATTTCAGTACACCTGTCATTACATCCCAATCAGATTTCAGTACACCTGTCATTACACCCCAATCAGATTTCAGTACACCTGTCATTACACCCCAATCAGATTT
>JAIFZK010000038.1:2422500-2430000 GCA_027481765.1 Tenualosa thibaudeaui | reverse complement strand
AAATTTAATCAATGATTTTAATAAAGAGCTTTGTATTTTTGCTGAAATGAAATATTGACATTTATATTTACATTTTTTAAGGATATTTTGGTAAGGTTCAATCAATCAAACTGACTGAGTGGAGACTGAAGGAAACATCTGGCGGTATCAATGTAATGGTAGCAATGTGTTGAGACTGGTAAGATATGGACATTGGGTAATATTGGTCCACCTTTGTGTTTCATTGGGTAATATTGGTCCACCTTTGTGTTTCATTGGGTAATATTGGTCCACCTTTGTGTTTCATTGGGTAATATTGGTCCACCTTTGTGTTTCATTGGGTAATATTGGTCTGCCTTTGGTCCACCTTTGGGTTTCATTGGGTAATATTGGTCCACCTTTGGGTTTCATTGGGTAATATTGGTCCACCTTTGGGTTTCATTGGGTAATATTGGTTCTTCACCACTACACCCCGGCTCATGAAGCTTATATTACTCACACCCAGCCCAATAACCCTGGTACCGGTGCCACCATTTTGTTTTGTTGTTAAAAAAATGTAACTTAGGGGCATGAGTACTCCGAGAGCAGAGCCCTGCGATGGCCCAGTCTTAACGTCCCCCCTTAGTCAGACCTGCGCTGTTCCAGTTAGTGACTGGGTCTGTGAGGCTGTGATGAACCGTTCAGATGACAGCGCTAAAGTCGTGTTGCTACCTCCTTTCCCGTTCAGATGACAGCACTAAAGTCGTGTTGCTACCTCCTTTCCCGTTCAGATGACAGCACTAAAATCGTGTTGCTACCTCCTTTCCCGTTCAGATGACAGCGCTAAAGTCGTGTTGCTACCTCCATTCCCGTTCTGTTTCCACACGTGCTTTTGATGCTCCCCTGCTGTGTTGTGTTTCGTGACTTTTAGCCAGACTAGCGCCCCCTAGTGCTTCCACTCAGTTTCTCATTTAGATCCAGCGCTAGTCAGGGAGCTGTCTGTAAGCTTCAGTTCGCACCGTCTCTGAGCTTGGACGGGCCAATCAGTGAACACAGGGAGGGTTGAAAACGCTAACGTTGAATTCTGTGATTCTGTGGGAGCAGCCAATGAGACTGTGTTTGTACGGCCCGTGGAAGATTCCTTCTGTCTGCACCACCCCTCCCCCCCTCCCCCCATTGCCCCCCCCTCCTGCCGTGAGAAATGGTGGCCGCACCTGACAGCGTCCTGGAGACATATTGAAGTTTATTTTGTGGCGTGGGCACACCATCTGTGCCATGGCGGACAGAGGGGTGGTGTGTGTGTGTGTGTGTTGGGGGGATGGGGCTGCTCTACCCTCATTGGTCATTAGTCAAATAGGCTAATGAGGGTGAGTCCAACCCCCCCCGCCCCACCCCACCCCCCCCATGCGTGTGACATGGGGAGTTTTGGAAGTGTCAGAGCCCCTGACCCAGCAGCAGGACTGATGAGCCTGTCCAGCTATTTTCAGACCCTTTAATGACACTGCCACCAGCCAGAACAGATCACCCCTCTCCTCTTCTCCTCCATCCCTCCTTTTTTCATTTCACCCCTCTCCTCTTCTCCTCCATCCCTCCTTTTTTCATTTCACCCCTCTCCTTCTCCTCATCCTCCTCCTCCATCCCTCCTTCCTCCTCTTTGCTTTTATCTGTTCTGTTCTTCCTTGCTGTGCTGCTCTTCTAGTGGAGTCATAAATACACACGTCTCCTTCTCCTTCTCCTTCATCGACTTATTTTACAGACACACACACACACACACACACACTGCAGTGGGGGTAGTAGAATATCAAACACACACACATACACACACACACACACACACCAATACACATACACACACACTGCAGTGGGGGTAGTAGAATATCACACACACACACATACACACACACCAATATACACACACACACACACACTGCAGTGGGGGTAGTAGAATATCACACACATACACACACACACACACACCAATACACATACACACACACTGCAGTGGGGGTAGTAGAATATCACACACACACACATACACACACACCAATATACACACACACACACACACACACACTGCAGTGGGGGTAGTAGAATATCACACACAAACACATACACACACACACACACACACACACTGCAGTGGGGTAGTAGAATATCACACACACACACATACACACACACCAATACACACACACACACACTGCAGTGGGGGTAGTAGAATATCACACACACACATACACACACACATACACACACACCAATACACATACACACACACTGCAGTGGGGGTAGTAGAATATCACACACACACACACACACACACACACACCAATACACACACACCAATACACACACACACACACTGCAGTGGGGGTAGTAGAATATCCCACACAAACACATACACACACACACACACTGCAGTGGGGGTAGTAGAATATCACTCACACACACACACACACACACACACACACACACACACACACACACAACACACACAGAGAGACAGCAGTGGTAATGGAACAGGACCCTAATGACAGTAATTTGATAAATTATTATTAAAAACTCTAATCTCTCTCTAAAAACTCTCTCAGACATATAAAACAACATGCTCTGCAGGGCAAATGAAATAGGAGAATGAGCATGTCTGGAGAAAAAGGCCCCTCCACAGGGGTGTGTGTGTGAGTGTGTGTGTGAGAGAGAGTGTGTGTGTTTGTACAAAGGAAGAGTTTGAAGAGTCTCTTAAAATCACACACACACACACACACACTCTACACCATTACTACAGAGAGGACGGTGCCAGACGGTGGGGGTTGGGGTTTTGAGTGCTTTGATGTTTGTGTGTTTGTGTGTGTGTGTGTGTTGACAAACGTGTGTGTGGGCTCTGGCCAATAAAAACCTGTGTGATGGCTTTGTCTGGCCTGCATGCATGTGTTGGTGTGTGTGTGTGCCTGTGTGTGTGCTGAAAAGTGTGTGCATTGGGGCTGGCTGGTGAAGGCCTGGTGCAAATGTATCGGTGTGTGTGTTGGCTCTGACTGGTGAAGGCCTGGTGCATATGTATCGTTGTGTGTGTGTGTGTGTGTTGGCTCTGACTGGTGAAGGCCTGGTGCATATGTATCGTTGTGTGTGTGTGTGTGTGTGTGTTGGCTCTGACTGGGGAAGGCCTGGTGCATATGTATCGGTGTGTGTGTGTGTGTGTGTGTGTGTGTGTGTGTGTGTGTGTGTGTTGGCTCTGACTGGTGAAGGCCCAGCGCTAAATTGCGTGTAGCGGCTGGACCACAGCAGAAGGCGCAATTACACAAATCCCCTCTTTATTAACACTTCTGTGGGCCACTCACCTGCCATGGAGGCTCCGTGTGTGTGTGTGTGTGTGTGTCTGTGTGTGTGTGTGTGTGTGTGTGTGTGTGTCTACAGTGAGAGCCTACACTCACTGGAGCTGGCTGGCAGCAGCAGGTCAGATGGAAGCAAGCCTGTGTTTGTGTGAGTGTGTGTGTGTGTGTAAATATGTGTGTATGTGTGTGCAAGTGTGTATGTGTGTGTGTGTTTGTGTGAGTGTGTGTATGTGTAAATATGTGTGTATATGTGTGCAAGTGTGTGTGTGTGTGTGTTGGCTCGATGTCCCTTCTGTTGTGTATGCGATTATCTGGCCTCCTCCTGCACAAACACTCACACACACACAGGCTGACACAAACACACACGCTGTATCTCATCTGGGCTGCTGCTAGAGCATCTTCTCTCTCTCTCTCTCACACACACACACACACACTCTCTCCCTCTCGCTCTCTCCTTTACACTGACCCCTCTGCCCTTCTCCTTCTCTCTCTTCTGTGTGTGTGTGTGTGTGTGTACTGGAGCAGTGTGACTGTGGATATTGAGTTTTCTATTTTAATGGTGGCTGATGTGTGGCCCCTCAGACAGACCCATGCACGCGCACACACACACACACACACACACCCTGAGTAATGAGAGCTGCCAGGGTTGCTGCCAGGGTCCGATGCCAAGCTGGTGCCATGCGGATGAGAGGCGGGTACGAGACGTGCCTGACACGGGTGCGGTATGATGGTGTGTGTGTGTGTGTGTGTGTGTGATGGTGGCGGGTTGTGGGGGAACAGACAGACGGCAGGTCGAGGAGGCCCTAACAGTCAGTAGACTGGCCAGACCTCATCCGTCATGGACCTAAAGTCCACCTGTGTGTGTGTGTGTGTGTGTGTGTGTGTGTGTGTGTGTGTGTGTGTGGGGTGGATTATTTAAGTCTATTCATTAATAATACAGAAGGTTCTAAATGACACAGAACCAAGAAGCATGCTCCGTGTAATCTCCGGGACTCTTTGGAATGCGCACCTAGAGTGAACACGCAGAGACGCGCGGTGATCCCTGAGACCCCATCAGGTCCGTCTATAAAACCAGAGGCATGGAAACAGTTCGCTTTCTATAAAGTAGAAGGAGGAAGCGACTGGACAAGAGTCACGTTGTCCAGTTTGTGCCGTGTGAAAATAAAATATTTTGGCAACACAACAAACATCAGACTTAACTCCATTTAACTCCATTTAACTCCACTTAACTCCACTTAACTCCATTTCACCTGACGGAGGAGCCGGGCAAATGACAGGCTGTTGTCACTTCAGCTACAAGTGGCTCTGCTGACCAGAGAGCAATCAAGGAAGCAATCAGAAAGCTGCCATCCACATTGGAAAAGGCGTTTAATTACTGCCAAGGAACGCCATCTGTTGTAGCAGCGTTTACTGCCATCCCATCCTGGATTCACAGACACAACATACGCCCCTTATTCTGTTGTAGAAATCAGCTTCACAGATTTCGCTACTTCACAGACACAACATCCCACTGCTGCATACAACTGAGCCCAGACACAACATCCCATCCTGCCGCTACTTCACAGACACAACATCCCATCCTGCCGCTACTTCACAGACACAGCCATTCCGACACTACAACCAAATCCAAAACCGAAGTTAAGGCTTCGGTGTTGAATGCAGATAGAATGGCAGTTACACATGACACGTGGACATCTACTGCCAGCAATTCATTGTTACTTGTTACTCTAACAGCACATTTTATCACCGCTGATTGGAAGCTAAGGTCACATGGAAGCTAAGGTCACATGTGTGACAAACAAGAGCAATGACTGAGACACATGGGTGCAAATATGGCCGAGCTGTTAAGCCTTAAACTAATGGGGACTTGCTGAGAAAGACATTGTCTTGGTGACTGATATGAATGTGGTTGTCGCTGCTGAACTGGGTCACTTTGTCCATCTGAAATGCATGGATATACATGAATTAAAGATGTGTCAATAATCGTTTTATAATCGAACCATAGCTCCTGAATCGCAAATGTAATTGAATCATTAGGTGCTCAAATATTCCCACCCCTAGTGTGTGTGTGTGTGGTGTGTGTGTGTGTGTGGTGTGTGTGTGTGTGTGTGTGCTCATGGTCCTAAAGCCCACCCGACGCCATGGCTCCACCTGCTTTCATTAAGCATGCTAATCAACACCACTTTAGTCTCCCCAAGACAACCTCAGTGTGTGTGTGTGTGTGACTTGCCAAACCTGCTTGAGTAAGCACACACAGAGTAGCACAGCTATGTGTATGTGATAGATGACTGTGTCTGTGTAAGTACACACAGAATAGTACACCAATATGTGTGTGTGTGTTCGTCTGTGCATGTGTGTGTTTTTTGTTGTTCTGACAAAATCTGACCAGTGCAATGTAACTGTAGTATTCTGTGGAACACTAGCTGGGTTTCCATCCAACTTATTCAGGCACATTTAAGTTATGCAAATATGAAATCCTTGTTGGAAACACCTGCTAAGTCCCCTTATGTGAATCTAAATGAAATGAGCTTGAGAGTGGTGGATTAGCTCTTCATGTGAATAAAGCATAATGCAGTTGAAGTGGACAGAAAGAGGCAAATTTGCTTTTTTTTGTTATGCGAATATGAAATAAGGTGAATGGAAACCAGGCTTGTGTTCCAGTGGTCTAGGGACTAGTAGTCAGTGGTCTAGGGACTAGTAGTCAGTGGTCTAGGGACTAGTAGTCAGTGGTCTAGGGACTAGTAGTCAGTATAGGGGCTAGTAGTCAGTGGTCTAGGCGCTAGTAGTCAGTATAGGGGCTAGTAGTCAGTGGTCTAGGGACTAGTAGTCAGTGGTCTAGGGACTAGTAGTCAGTATAGGGGCTAGTAGTCAGTGGTCTAGGGACTAGTAGTCAGTGGTCTAGGGACTAGTAGTCAGTATAGGGGCTAGTAGTCAGTGGTCTAGGGACTAGTAGTCAGTGGTCTAGGGACTAGTAGTCAGTGGTCTAGGGGCTAGTAGGTAGTGGTCTAGGGGCTAGTAGTCAGTGGTCTAGGGGCTAGTAGTCAGTGGTCTAGGGGCTAGTAGGTAGTGGTCTAGGGGCTAGTAGTCAGTGGTCTAGGGGCTAGTAGTCAGTGGTCTAGGGTCTAGTAGGTAGTGGTCTAGGGGCTAGTAGTCAGTGGTCTAGGGACTAGTAGTCAGTGGTCTAGGGGCTAGTAGTCAGTGGTCTAGGGGCTAGTAGGTAGTGGTCTAGGGGCTAGTAGTCAGTGGTCTAGGGACTAGTAGTCAGTGGTCTAGGGACTAGTAGTCAGTATAGGGGCTAGTAGTCAATGGTCTAGGGGCTAGTAGTCAGTATAGGGGCCAGTAGTCAGTGGTCTAGGGTCTAGTAGTCAGTGGTCTAGGGGATAGTAGTCAGTGGTCTAGGGTCTAGTCAGTGGTCTAGGGTCTAGTAGTCAGTAGTCTAGGGGGTAGTAGTCAGTGGTCCAGGGTCTAGTAGTCAGTGGTCTAGGGGATAGTAGTCAGTGGTCTAGGGTCTAGTAGTCAGTGGTCCAGGGGCTAGTAGTCAGTAGTCTAGGGGGTAGTAGTCAGTGGTCCAGGGGCTAGTAGTCAGTATAGGGGCTAGTAGTCAGTGGTCCAGGGGGTAGTAGTCAGTGGTCTAGGGTCTAGTAGTCAGTGGTCTAGGGGGTAGCAGTCAGTACTCTAGGGGGTAGTTGGCAGTATAAGGGCTAGTAGTCAGTACAGGGTGTAGTAGTTAGTATAGGGTCTAGTAGTAAGTTTAGGGGCTAGCAGTCAGTGGTCTAGCCATAAGTGGTCTAGGTTCTAGTGGTTAGTGGCCCAGGATCTGATGAGCCCAGGGTGTGTGTGGTCTAGTTTTGCTCCACTGTAGTCTCACTAGATGCCTGCTAACTGTGGCTGACTCTTATTTGATGAAAAAACCTAAATGACTAATACCGTGTGTATGTGTGTGTGTGTGTGTATTCACTAACTCTAACCCTAATTTGCATCAGGGGCCTGCGTCGGATTGTAATGAATCCCCCCCCCCACACACACACACACACATCTGGGGCCTGTGTTGAGCTGTAATGGATAGCAAGGCTGCAAGGTTTTCAGTGTGGCTTAGTAGCCGGTCATTAAGCCTGGCCTCAGTACAGCCTTCAGGAGGGCCCCAGCCCTGAACACACACACACACACACACACACACACACACACACACACACACACACACACACACACACTG
>JAIFZK010000038.1:2407500-2412500 GCA_027481765.1 Tenualosa thibaudeaui | reverse complement strand
TCTTTCTTTATGGGAGCATTTAAAATTTAGTGTAGAGTTTAGTGTCACGACAGACTGGAGAATTTTTTGTGATTTTTAAATTAGATTATTCAGAAATGTAGGTGTGAAGGTGCTGTATAGGTGAGTCGGGTTTGTGTCTGATGTTTACTGTGATATTGGGTTGGGTCTGATGTTTACTGTGATATTGGGTTGGGTCCGATGTTTACTGTGATATTGGGTTGGGTCTGATGTTTATGCTGATATTGGGTTGGGTCTGATGTTTACTGTGATATTAGGTTGGGTCTGATGTTTACTGTGATATTGGATTGGGTCTGATGTTTACTGTGCTTTAGGGTTGGGTCTGATGTTCACTGTGATATTGGGTTGGGTCTGATGTTTACTGTGATATTGGATTGGGTCTGATGTTTACTGTGATATTGGGTTGGGTCTGATGTTTACTGTGATATTGGATTGGGTCTGATGTTTACTGTGATATTGGGTTGGGTCTGATGTTTACTGTGCTATTGGATTGGGTCTGATGTTTACTGTGATATTGGGTTGGGTCTGATGTTTACGCTGATTTAGGGTTGGGTCTGATGTTTACTGTGATATTGGGTTGGGTCTGATGTTTACTGTGATATTGGTTGGGTCTGATCCATACTCTGATATCTGGTTAGCTGTGTAAAGAGGGGTAAACTGTGGATAAAAAAAAACCTCTAACTACACACACAGAAAAAATATTTATGTTCAAGATAGTGTGCGTCATCATATGTGTGTGTATGTGCAAATGTAAGGGTGAGAGTAGATTTGCACAGTGTGCATAAATTCCTGTGTGTGTGTGTGTGTGTGTGTGTGTGAGTGCACATGCATATTGGTGGATGTTGAAGGCGGTAAATCTTTCACCAGGGGGCACTCTTAGGGGACTGGGGTGAGCCCTAAATTTAAGACTAAGCGAATATGTAAATCTGCTGTGTGTGTGTGTGTGTGTGTGTCATGCCTTCTGATGAGATAAATAAAGAGGATGATTCCTATCAAGAGTGATATAACACAGCTCCTGACAGTCAGTGGTATTTATGGACTGAGCGCCGCACTGCAGATTTATTCGTCTCGATGGCGTGGACTTTCCCGTCTCCGGCCGCGGCGGCGTTTGGCCCTGCTGAATTCGGGCCAGTGTTGAATTTTTAAAAGGTTGGCATCAATCTTGTGGGAAGGATTGCCACATTTAATGAAGACTTTGCTTCGTTTGCAAAGGTTGAGGCCGACGAGAGAGAGAGAAAGAAAGAGAGAGAGAGAGAAAGAGAGAGAGAGAGAGAAAGAGAGAGGGGAGGTGGGGGGTGTGGGGTGTCAGGGACACGACAGGCTGTCCGAGAGATGAGACATTTCACAAACAGCGATAAACTGAAGGCTGTGTGTGTGCGTGTTTTGTTGGTCTTTCTGCAAGGATGGTTTAACACACACAAACACACACACACACACTGAACTAGAGAGATGCCCACATGTAAATATGAGCACTGGACAGTCAGCTACCAGAGGCTGAGAGCAGTATGGAGATTTGATAAGGTCACATAATCAGACTCCTGAGGATGACCTTTTGAATGCACTGTGTGTGAGATGGGCCTTTTGAATGCACTGTGTGTGAGATGGGCCTTTTGAATGCACTGTGTGTGAGATGGGCCTTTTGAATGCACTGTGTGTGAGATGGGCCTTTTGAAGGCACTGTGTGTGAGGTGTGTTGACTGTTGTCTGCCAGCTGATGTGTGTGATAAAAGTGAGATGAAGGAAGAGGCCTGAAACACTCCTATGGCTCCACTGCAACCACACGACCTCAAGCAAGAGCACAGCTCTACTCTGGCAGTCAGTCCGTCCCTCAGTCTGTTTGAGGGTGAGGAGTGTGTGCTTGAGAACGACTCACATTGTAAAAGAGTAAATAGTATGTTTGTATGTGAAGGAACCGAGTAAAGTGTGTGAGTGTGTATGTGTGTGTGTGAGTGAGTGATGGAACAGAGTAAAGCAAGTGTGTGTGAATGTGTGTGTGTGTGTGTGTGAGAGAGAGAGAGTGAGTGATGGAACAGAGAAAAATTGTGTGTATATGTGTGTGTGTGGGGAGGGGGGGTGTATGTATGAGTTAGTGAAGGAACAGAGTAAAGTGAGTGTGTGTGTGTGTGTGTGTGTGTGTGTGTGTGTGTGTGTGTGTGTGAGACGGGATGGTCTTTGCATCTTTATTTCCCTGTGCTTGTCACCAGGGGAAAGAAGCACTCCATCCAAGTCAGGCTGCGTTTAACGGCGTCTCTGCACGGGCATATGGTAAATCAATGACACGTCTACTTCCTGCTGCAAACACATGGAACAGCGGCGCTGCCTAATTGGACAGAGCGGCCCGGCCCAGATTAGAGACGCCTCATGAGTTTGGGCTTCAATTCATCATACTGGAGTCCTCAGCCCACGCCATACTGACACTTATCCCTTATTCACCATTTAATTAGTCAGGAGTAGCTCAGGAGCGGCCAGAGGGAAACCAACGCCAGACGCTACCAATCAAACTACCAATCAAAAGCTACCAATCAAACTAGTCCTGTCATGAGCAGGGCAGGAGTCCAACTACAATGTAACCCAACAATATAACCCAACACTGCAATATAACCCACCATTACAATATAACCCAACATTACAATGTAGCCCACTACAATATCACCCACCACTACAATATAACCCACTACAATATCACCCACCACTACAATATAACCCAACATTACAATGTAGCCCATTACAATATCACCCACCACTACAATATAACCCACTACAGTATAACCCACCACTACAATATAACCCACTACAGTATAACCCACCACTACAATATAACCCACTACAGTATAACCCACCACTACAATATAACCCACTACAGTATAACCCACCACTACAATATAACCCACTACAGTATAACCCACCACTACAATATAACCCACTACAGTATAACCCACCACTACAATATAACCCACTACAGTATAACCCACCACTACAATATAACTCACCACTACAATATAACCCACTACAGTATAACCCACCACTACAATATAACCCACTACAGTATAACCCACCACTACAATATAACCCACCACTACAATATAACCCAACATTACAATGTAGCCCATTACAATATCACCCACCACTACAATATAACCCACTACAGTATAACCCACCACTACAATATAACTCACCACTACTATATTACCCTACCTAACCTAACACTCCCCTTAGACTCCTAACACTCCCCTTAGACTCCTAACACTCCCCTTAGACTCCTAACACTCCTCTTAGACTCCTAACACTCCTCTTAGACTCCTAACACTCCCCTTAGACTCCTAACACTCCTCTTAGACTCCTAACACTCCTCCTAGACTCCTAACACTCCTCTTAGACTCCTAACACTCCTCTTAGACTCCTAACACTCCCCTTAGACTCCTAACACTCCCCTTAGACTCCTAACACTCCTCTTAGACTCCTAACACTCCTCCTAGACTCCTAGCACTCCTCTTAGACTCCTAACACTCCCCTTAGACTCCTAACACTCCCCTTAGACTCCTAACACTCCCCTTAGACTCCTAACACTCCTCTTAGACTCCTAACACTCCCCTTAGACTCCTAACACTCCCCTTAGACTCCTAACACTCCTCTTAGACTCCTAACACTCCCCTTAGACTCCTAACACTCCTCTTAGACTCCTAACACTCCTCTTAGACTCCTAACACTCCACTTAGACTCCTAACACTCCTCTTAGACTCCTAACACTCCTCTTAGACTCCTAACACTCCCCTTAGACTCCTAACACCCCTCTTAGACTCCTAACACTCCTCTTAGACTCCTAACACTCCCCTTAGACTCCTAACACTCCTCTTAGACTCCTAACACTCCCCTTAGACTCCTAACACCCCTCTTAGACTCCTAGCACTCCTCTTAGACTCCTAACACTCCCCTTAGACTCCTAACACTCCTCTTAGACTCCTAACACCCCTCTTAGACTCCTAACACTCCTCTTAGACTCCTAACACTCCCCTTAGACTCCTAACACTCCCCTTAGACTCCTAACACTCCTCTTAGACTCCTAACACTCCCCTTAGACTCCTAACACTCCTCTTAGACTCCTAACACTCCTCTTAGACTCCTAACACCCCTCTTAGACTCCTAACTCTCCTCTTAGACTCCTAACACCCCCCTTAGACTCCTAACACTCCTCTTAGACTCCTAACACTCCCCTTAGACTCCTAACACTCCTCTTAGACTCCTAACACTCCCCTTAGACTCCTAACACTCCTCTTAGACTCCTAACACTCCTCTTAGACTCCTAATGCTCCTCTTAGCCGTGGTGCAACCAGCATAACCCATAGATTCCTGTGGCTTGTTGTTAACATATACCATCATATGCACATGCATGTGATAAAAGTACCATATATGCATTTCTAATTATTAATAAAATATCTAATACCAAAACATATACTGAACATTCATGACAACTATATAAGGTACATATGCTATAGAATAATCCATGAATATAATCTAATCCATGAATCTAATCTAATCCATCAATGTAATCTAATCCACTAACATTTGTGCCATTCTTTAAAGGGCAAAAACTCAAACATTCCTACGAAACTTGAAATCTCTTCATGTTCCTCCATGGCAGGAAACTATTATTTGGCATGTGGAAAAAACAAGGCATTCTGGGACATAACCTTGGGCTTCACATTTACATATGTAGTGTAATGATCAGTGAGATTCAGACGGAGACCCAAATGCAGATCAGTGAAAGTTTATTTACAGTGGACACAAAAAATAGTACAAAAAGGGGAAAAAGCTCAGAAGATCGAGAACAACAAAAAGGCGCAAGTAATCCAACAAAGGTTCCAAAAACAGGGTTCGGGGAAAAACACAAAAAATCAATCAAGTTCAAAGTCACTCAGGGATCAAACGGGTAGGAGGGAATCACAAAAAAACCCTCAAACGTCCAAACCGTTAACAGGCAGTTC
>JAIFZK010000038.1:2387500-2402500 GCA_027481765.1 Tenualosa thibaudeaui | reverse complement strand
ATACACACACACACACACACACACACACACACACACACAGAGGGACAGGCAAGATGAGGAGGAGGAAGAAACAGAAGAGACCAGTGTGAAGGGATGTGTGTGTGTGTGTGTGTGTGCGCGTGTGTGTGTGTGTGTGTAGACGAGAGGGCTTCTGATGTTAATGCTGTGGAGTTGAGCTTGATCTCAGCAGGCAGTGTGGGAGGATGGAGGGGTAGAGTTTGGAGGGTGGGGCAATTGATTCCCCCCACCCTGTGTCTCCTGAGTTGAAAGTGTGCTTCAAAAGAGTGCAGGATTAGCTGGGATGCTTTGGGTTGGGGTTGTGTGAGATCATTCAGAAAGTTCAAACGCCACTCCAGCTGCTTATTCTCCCCTAAATACCCCCAAATGCCCCAGAGGTCCCAGACGCAGAGCAGCACCCCGGCTAACCCGGAGCCACTGAGAGAGCAAGAGTGGAAGAGGGTAGGTGTGTGTGCCCTTTGAAAGCCTTGGACACACACTTCTTGAGATGCAGGTGAGATCAGAGGGATCTTTCTTGGTCATGAGTTTTCTCTAGACATCAACCACAACATCTAACAGCACTTGCCATTTATTCCTGCTTTTGCAATAGTGCTTTATATCACCATCACATCATAGGCCACTGCTGTTTAAATTCAGATTATTGCCTGGCATATAATCTGCTGTTTAAATTCAGATTATTGCCTGGCATATAATCTGCTGTTTAAATTCAGATTATTGTCTACCATGTAATCTGGAATACTGCAGTATCATACCCCCTCCTTTCGACCCTGCTTTAACCAGAATATTGACCTTATTACGAATATGCTGTGCATGTAAACGCAGACACTGACTACTCTTCTGTCTGACTCTCTTGGAGTGCCAAGGACCTGTGTGGTTCCTCTGTATTCTAGACTTAGGTTAAGGTTCTAGTGATGTTTTTGAGGCCTGTGCAGATCCTCTGTATTCTAGACTAAGGTTCTAGTGATGTTGTTGTCACACTAAAGGTCTTATTGCATTTTCCTTCATTACAAATCACTTTGGTCAAAATCTATCTATCTATCTATCTATCTATCTATCTATCATATGTCTAGCATTGATTTACAGTGGTGTGTGTGCGTATGTGTGTGTGGTGTGTGTGTGTCTTACCTGTGTGTCTCAGGTGGATGTATAGTCATGGAGGCGAGAGACAGGCCAGGTGACTGAGGGATTTTCCCCTTCCTGTACCAAACACTCATCCCATTCAGCTCTCTACACACACAAGACAACCAGCAGGGGGACATTCATCAAACAAAATCACACACACATACACACACTAGCACAACAAAGTAGATGCCTTTGTAGCCTCTGTAGATGAAACCTTATAAATATCACACACACACACACACACACACACACACACACACACACACACACACACACACACACACATACACTTGCCCTCAGCTCCACACATAAACAACCCCACACCATGAAATATACATGCAATAATACACATAAGCCACTCCCATTCAGAAGAGCAAGAGCTTGCAAATGATAAGCGATGCTGTGTGTGTGTGTGTGTGTGTGTGTGTGACTCTGGATCTCTTGGGCACTATAAATGTTGCCGGCATCTATGCAGCAAGCACACGTGTGTGTGTGTGTGTGTGTGTGTGTGTGTGTGTGTGTGTGTGTGATGAGATGCCTACAGCAGGCTGAAGGCAGAGACAGCTATGAGCTGTGAGCCTTTCAAACAGCCCACCCTTGGGAATCACGTTAGCCAATCAGAGAGTCCGAGCCAAGCACTTAACCTGGCCTCAAAGCACTTGCAAACAAACATTGCTTCAGGATGTTTACCCCATAAATACACATGACGTCTGCACATTACAAATGATGAAACACTTCAAAGAGAATGCCAATGAGTGCATCAAACACACACACACACACACACACTCACATGCATACCCATGCACACACACTCACACACAAATAGATGTACTTATTTCAACATTTGACTGTAGTTAAATTATAGGGAATATAATAGTTTTGCCATTGATATTTTGCAGTTTAAGTTGAAATAACACTGATACAGTCAGAGATTTACTTTTTGAAGTTACTGTGTGTGTGTGTGTGTGTGAATGGAGTGTTACCCTATGAAGGTGACATTTTTAGCCGTTTGTTTGGAGCGTCCAAAGATTTGAATCTCACACACCGCCATCTTCACTGACAAACGAGGAGCAAACTTCACACACAGCCTCTTCTTCTTCAATGCAGGTTCCTCTGAGTGTGTGTGTGTGGGGGGGTGGAAGGAAGAGAGAGAGAGAGATTTGGAGAGATACACACTATATGAGTGCACTGAGCACTTACTCAATTACTGTTGTAGTATTCATTTACACATGCATTTGGGCCTTAAATCACTTATTCAGAACACTTAAGAGAGGTGACGGACGGAATCGCTGTTCAAATCACCAACTCAAACAAACTGATGACTGTAGTCGGGAGGGTGACATGTGAGTAGCCTGGTGTATGAAACATGAGTGAAACTGTTTATTACTGTTGTTGCTTGGACTCTGGGAGATGCCCACCATCAATCAAGTTTGAAAGACCAGTCAACAGTCCCACTCTTTCCACTTTATAGCCAAGATGGAGATCTTTTATATATTATATATAATATACTTTGTGCCAATCAATGCAATAAAAATAGAGATTCTAGAACACTGCAGCTATTAGTGAAGGATACACAAGCTAAACTAATTGAATAAAAACACTCCATTGCTATATTTTTTAGACAGAATATTTTAATAACATATATTTCATTCATGCTGATTTTATCATTTTTTTCAGAACTGAATATGGTTCTATGGTTCTAAAAATTGACTATAAACCCATATGATTCAGTAGCGTTATCATAACAACCCACATGATTCAGTATCATTAGTTTAGCAACCCACATGATTCAGTATCATTAGCTTAGCAACCCATTTGATTCAGTAGCATTAGCATAACAACCCACATGATTCAGTAGCATTAGCCTAGCAACCCACATGATTCAGTATCATTAGCTTAGCAACCCATTTGATTCAGTAGCATTAGCATAACAACCCACATGATTCAGTAGCATTCAAAAGCAGGGCTAAGTAGACATGTTACTGGTGGCAGATGAGGCATAGCTAAAAGATATCAGCCTTTTACAGTTCACTCACAATTTATGTGCCAGTCCCAAAGCCCCAGCCCCAAAACCAGCCCCAGCCCCAAAGTCCCAGCCCCAGCCCCAGCCCCAGCCCCAAAGCCCCAGCCCCAAAGCCCCAGCCCCAGCCCCAAAGCCCCAGCCCAGCCCCAGTCCCAAAGCCCCAGCCCCAAAACCAGCCCCAGCCCCAAAACCAGCCCCAGCCCCAGCCCCAAAACCAGCCCCAACTCCAGTCCCAAAACCAGCCCCAGCCCCAGCCCCAGCTCCAGTCCCATTCCAGCCCCAGCCCCAGCCCCAAAGCCCCAGCCCCAAAACCAGCCCCAACTCCAGTCCCATTCCAGCCCCAGCCCCAGCCCCAAAGCCCCAGCCCCAACTCCAGTCCCATTCCAGCCCCAGCCCCAGCCCCAAAGCCCCAGCCCCAAAACCAGCCCCAACTCCAGTCCCATTCCAGCCCCAGCCCCAGCCCCAAAGCCCCAGCCCCAGCCCCAGCCCCAACTCCAGTCCCATTTCAGCCCCAGCCCCAGCCAGCCATCCCCCCATATTACTTCCACCCCCCCAGTCACATTCATTCTGTCAGAGCAGGCAATAATAATGAGAATAATAAGCATGCTATCCTGTCCTGCGTGTTATTACCTCCGAGACGTGCGGAGCCGGGAGGAGCGGGGAGGAGAGGAGGAGCGGGGAGGCCGGGGGTCTGGCAGATGCACTCACAAAGCACTGAACCAACGGGGGACGCATTTCATTAATACTAGATAAGCGGCCGCCATCCTCCCCTCCTCCTCACTAATAAATACATAAATAAAAAAACAAACAAATAAATAAACAAGGGTCTCATAAAGATGAGGATGCCACTGTGACCGGCGCTACTGGGACGGCTCAGTTCTCTTGCTGGCTTGTGCTTCTGTTCCAGATAAACAATGAGTCATCGTTCTCGGCTGAGGCTCAGACTGGTGCCTTCAGGGCCAAAGGTTTGTGTTATTCCCCATGCGACTGAGAGGCTGAGAGAAGGCTCATCATAAATTAGTCTAACCTGGACCAGGACACCAGCCGCATAGGCACACACACACACACACCCCAGGACATCCACATGGGGCACAGTGTGGTGTGTGTGTGTGTGTGTGTATGTGTGTGTGTGTGTGTGTGTGTGTATGTGTGCGTGTGTGTGTGTGCGTGTGTTTGTGTGCGTTTGTGTGTATGGGTGTGGGTGAACCGGGAGTGAGGAGTTTGTTGGCTTACTGGTGTCCATAGTTTCTTGGATCGGGATGAAATCTGTGGGCGGGACGTCCTTGAGGTCGATGAACTTCAAGTCCACCAGCACACTGTCCTCCTCCAATCCCTAAATGTACAGGCTAGAATGAGGAAGGGGCCGTTTGAGACACACACACACACACACACACACATACATACACACCACACCACAGCACGTACACACATGCACACATACACACACACACACACACACACACACATGTACACACACACACACACACCACACCGCGCGCGCACACACACCACACCTTGGCACACAACCCTGCGCGCACACATACACACACACACCACAACACTGCACAAACACACACACACTCACACACAGTGCCCCACCGTACTGGTTAAAAACAATCAGGGGCTGTTTAGTTGACATTTTCAAGCATGCCGCCACCCCCCCCCACCCACCCCCCCATTCTGGGTGGTAATAAATTGCAATAATGGCGGCCGGCCCATGGAGTGGCTCAGTCGAGCAAGACGTGACAACTCTGAATATCTGGGTGCAGTCGCCACTCTGGCCCCCACACTTATTACCAGTACAGGCATTTTTTATTCATAGGCTTTTGTCCCATATATTCTGACTCGGGGCCCAATCTAGATGAATGGTATTACTATGCATGAGGGAGAGCTTTTTTTCCTTTTTTCCTTCATTTCTTCCCTTTCTTCATCATCTTTTTTTTGGAATGTTGCAGGAGAGATTCTTTTTCCATCATGCTTTGCCAAAGGGGCCCCTCGCTCCTCGCAAGCAGGAGGATGATGAATCGCATCACATCCTGTGCGCTCCCCTCAGAGCGAGTCTCTAGCTAATTCTGCTGAATCTGTTTTTGTCGTACACAATTAGGCTCAGGCCAGTGCTGACTGACAGACAAAATAGCCTTTGTTGATGGCACTGTCATGTTTCATCTGAGTGCGGGCCTTTAAAACAATGTGGACGCACGTTTAAGAAACGGCACATGCTGGCAGGAGTCAGGGGCTACTGCATCCTCCACCGCTGGGGCTGGGATGGCAGCAGCTCAGTAACTGCATGGATGTGTGTGTGTGTGTGTGTGTGTGTGTGTGTGTACGACAGGCACCAGTCAATGGATGAGCCATTAGTAAGGGGATACTGGAGAGCCTGACATCTCTGGACCAATCCACAACACACTGCTAGAGGCTAGAGGAGACTGGGATCCATTGATCTCGATCTTCCTAAGAATTATTATTTTTTTTAACTTGTTTATAAGGTTCTGTTTAGAAAAAAATGAATCCTCAGTACATCTGGAGTACTGATGAAAATGCACATCACTGCTCAAATTCTATGTTCTATATGTTCTATACTGGAGCTCTCTACTCTTATGTGTTCTATACTGGAGCTCTCTACTCTTATGTGTTCTATGCTGGAGCTCTATACTCTTGAGTGTTCTATACTGGAGCTCTATACTCTTATGTGTTCTATGCTGGAGCTCTATACTCTTATGTGTTCTATGCTGGAGCTCTCTACTCTTGAGTGTTCTATACTGGAGCTCTCTACTCTTATGTGTTCTATGCTGGAGCTCTCTACTCTTATGTGTTCTATGCTGGAGCTCTATACTCTTGAGTGTTCTATACTGGAGCTCTATACTCTTATGTGTTCTATGCTGGAGCTCTCTACTCTTATGTGTTCTATGCTGGAGCTCTATACTCTTGAGTGTTCTATACTGGAGCTCTATACTCTTATGTGTTCTATGCTGGAGCTCTATACTCTTATGTGTTCTATGCTGGAGCTCTCTACTCTTGAGTGTTCTATACTGGAGCTCTCTACTCTTATGTGTTCTATGCTGGAGCTCTCTACTCTTGAGTGTTCTATGCTGGAGCTCTCTACTCTTGAGTGTTCTATGCTGGAGCTCTATACTCTTATGTGTTCTATGCTGGAGCTCTATGCTCTTGAGTGTTCTATGCTGGAGCTCTCTACTCTTGAGTTCTCTTTCAGTCAAAGCACTTCAATGCCACCAATTGGTTAATATCGCCTTGGATGATCTATCTTAGCTGATACCTCTAGCAGTACGCCTGACAAAGTCAGACATCAGGTGCACTGGTGTGGACTCTGCCCTCAGGCTATAAACGCAGGTGTAAGTCCCATTACGACTTCCAGGTGCTCCGGAGATTCAGTGGACTGTTGCCCCCGTGTGAGTCTACTGCCCCCACTGCAGCGCCAGAGACTCTGATCTGATACTACTTTGACTCAGGACTGTTTGAATTGATGATGCTTTGACTCGGTGACTCCAGGCATAAGCAACACCACAATGCAAAGGTTACACTGCAGTTAAACAAAAAACAGTTAATTGTTAACACTCTACTTTGTCCTTCCATGTACATCTAAATGGATCTATCAATAGCAATCTGGTTTGGAGAGCTGTTATCTAAGTCCACAAGTTCAGTAAACAACTATGTGTCAAGTGAGGGTAGGTGTGGAAAATAACAGACACACACACACACACACACACACACACACACACACCATAAAGCACATAAAGAGTCCAGATAAATGGAAGAACAAAAGAAGGAATATAAAGAAAAAAAGGAGCCAATCACAGCTAACCAGTAGGTCCATCCACACCCAACATGAGCCAATCACAGCTAACCAATAGGTCAATCCACACCCAACAGGAGCCAATCACAGCGAACGGATAGGTCAATCTACACCCAACCGGAAGTGGAAATAAAGCTAGAAACTCCTTTTCTCTCAGTCACCTTTTATGTGGCAACAATGAACTACTCACACATTTGCTCATTTATGTGTAAAATGACCACTGAAAAATGACTGTTATGGTTTAGTTGTGTGGAGAAAAGGAAAAGTGTGTGTGTGTGTGTGGTGCTATTCTGTCCTTTAGAGGGGTGCTCTGCTAACAAACATATTTAGCAAGTCTTTTGAAGTGTCATTCCTCATAAGCACGTGTGACTCATTTCTAAAACTGCAGGCCTTTTTGATGTGGGCTTCATCTTTGAAGAAGGGATAGGAGTGGATGGGAGCGGAGGAGTGGAGGTGTGTGTGCACTGCCCACAGGGAGCAGGTTAATTGGATAAAATAAGGACTTAACTAAAGAGAGGAGCTACTCTATGAATAATCATTACTGCCATTCCTGAGGGGCCACAACCAGCAATAAACAATCTCTGCATCCAAGCAAACTGTGGGATGAAGTCATCCATATTTCATGGCTCTGCAAGCATCCCACAGATTTAGAAATAGAGGATTTGGATTTATTTACAGATTTAGAAATAGAGGAAATAGATTTGGATCTCTCAGATTAGAGGAAATGATTTGTTCTATTCAGATTTAGAAATAGAGGAAATATTTCTATTCAGATTTGAAATAGATTTGGATCAGATTTAGAAATAGATTTGGATTTATTCAGCTTTAGAAATAGAGGAAATAGATTTGGATCTCTATTCAGATTTAGAAATAGAGGAAATAGATTTGGATCTCTATTCAGATTTAGAAATAGAGGAAATAGATTTGGATCTCTATTCAGATTTAGAAATAGAGGAAATAGATTTGGATCTCTATTCAGATTTAGAAATAGAGGAAATAGATTTGGATCTCTATTCAGATTTAGAAATAGAGGAAATAGATTTGGATCTCTATTCAGATTTAGAAATAGAGGAAATAGATTTGGATCTCTATTCAGATTTAGAAATAGAGGAAATAGATTTGGATCTCTATTCAGATTTAGAAATAGAGGAAACAGATTTGGATCTCTATTCAGATTTAGAAATAGAGGAAATAGATTTGGATCTCTATTCAGATTTAGAAATAGAGGAAATAGATTTGGATCTCTATTCAGATTTAGAAATAGAGGAAATAGATTTGGATCTCTATTCAGATTTAGAAATAGAGGAAATAGATTTGGATCTCTATTCAGATTTAGAAATAGAGGAAATAGATTTGGATCTCTATTCAGATTTAGAGGGTGAAGGCAACAGGGCAGAGCAGTGGGAGGAACGCTTACAGCTTACGATGAAAACCCTTATTTTATGTAAAAGTGTGTGTGTGTGTGTGTGTGTGTTTATGCGTGGGAGCAAGAGTGTGTACAGTAGGCATTGTTTCATTGTTTCATCACTTACGTGTTGTGGAGAGGAAGCTCTGGAGAAACAGAGAAACCGTGTGACCTTGGATTTGAATAAGCCGTCCTTCCAGAGGTCAGCATCACAGCCATCTGTTGTTTGTGTAACCTACAGGAGGACACACACACACACACACACACACACACAGAAACAGAGGAGATGAGAGGACAGAGGACACCTAATGTATGGATGCTCTTTGTGTGTGTGTGTGTGTGTGTGTGTGTGTGTGTGTGTGTGTGTGTGCGCATGTAATTATATGCATGTATGTGTACATGCACGTGTCTCTGCATAAATACATGTAGAGTGTTTTTGCATCTGTGCATATTTTTGAATGTATACGCCTGCATATTTGTGTGTGTGTTTGTGTGCAGAAAGTGTGTGTGTGTGTCTGACTTGTGCATACTTGGCTTAATTAACGCTTGCTCGCTCTCGCACTCCATCTCATTAGAGCTCAGTGTGTGTGTGTCTGTGGAGCCACGACTCCAAAAAGGCAGCTAAAAATACTCCTCCTCGTCTCCCCTGAGAGCTGCCTGATTAAAGACAAAGATCTGCCTCTAACAAGCAAAGAGAAACTTCATTGTGCACTTAAGAGAGCCTGTGGCTGAAGACAAGCAGGAGAAAAGGACTAGTTTGCTCCAGCGCACACACACACACACACACACACAAATGGCACTGGCGGCCCGTCCGGTGTCTGAAGCCGAGGAAGAGTTTCTCTTGCAGTCACACACACGTTAGTTTTGTCCGGCAGACACACAGACTGTCGGCCCACCCTGCTGCAAGCACAGCCAACCCAGACACAAACACATTCTCCTTCAAATACCAACATACAAATACACTTACTCCTCCAGAAGTAATGATTCATAAATTTTGAATAGATACATGTATAAACACAAGTCTCAGCTAATAATCCCTGTAAAGAAACAGATTTAAAATGTAATCATTTTTTGCACAAAAACAACTTCTATTCACATCATAATAGGATTTGTGTCATCCGTCTGATACTTCAAAACTCATTTTATTTTAATTTGATCAATCCAACAACAGTTTTACGACCTTAGGAGGTCTTTAGCAGAGTATAATAGCAAAATGCATTTTATACATTTCTGTTATGATTTTTTTATGACTTTGGAAAAGCTATTTTTTAAATATTTTGATTTTGTACATTTCATCTTAGAAATACACATACGCTTTTTCATCCATTTGCAAATAAGACATTGTTAAATGTAGTTCAGCTGGTGTTTAATATATCAAAAAAGCAGAAAACCCTTATTTTTTGGAGCTGACAAACATGATGGTGTTTACAAAGAGCTGCGGAAGGGGAAACTGGAGCACTGGAGACTCCTTGGGAAGTTGGGGTTGTCCATTCAGGTTATCCATTACAAACATAGTTTTTAGGAGGACCTTTCAACTCAATCAGGAAGAATGTCAGTACTGTCAGACGCCAAAACCTGATGGAGTTGATGCATGATGGAGTTGAAAAGAATATTTTTTTTCATGTTATTCAAGACTTGTTGGTATCTTGTTATAACCTAAACTGGATCATGGACTTCCTGACCAACAGACCCCAGTTTGTTAGGTCAGGCCAGAACCGGTCCACCACCCTGTCACTGAGCACCGGTGCACCACAAGGCTGTGTGCTATCCCCATTCCTCTACTCCCTTTTCACCCATGACTGAAGGCCTGCATATGGATCCAACTCCTTCATCAAGTTTGCAGATGACACCACGGTGATAGGACTCATCAGTGACAATGATGAGTCTGACTATAGGGAAGAGGTGAGGCACCTGGCTGCATGGTGTGCTGACAACAACCTGCTCTTGAACACCAGCAAGACCAAGGAACTCATTGTGGACTTCAGGAAAGAGAAGGGAAACACCCACGACCCCACCCACAACAATGGTATGGCTGTGGAACGTGTTTCCAGCTTCAAATTCCTGGGGACCCACATCTCTGAGAACCTGTCCTGGTCGACCAACACCTCAAGCCTGGTCAAGAAGGCCCACCAGCGCCTCTTCTTCCTAAGGACACTAAAGAAAAACCACCTGTCCACTGGCATCCTGAGCAATTTCTACCGCTGTGCGATCGAGAGCATCCTGACTGTGTGACAGTTTGGTATGGAAATTGCTCTGTCGCAAGGCTCTGCAGCAAGGGGTGAAAACTGCTCAGAGAATCACAGGGACTCCACTTCCTGCCATTGAGGATGTCCACAAGAAAAGATGTCTGCGACGGGCATGCAGCATTCTGAAGGACACCTCTCATCCTGCCAACAAACTTTTTCAACTCGCTACAGGAGCCTCCAGACTAAAACCACCAGGTTCAGGAACAGCTTCTTCCCCACAGCCGTCACACTACTGAACCTCACACTGCACTCTGCTGCTATAGCCCTTGGACTGCACATCTGTATATACTTAATACATCTGTACATAACTATCTCTATATATGTACATCTGTATATACTTAATACATCTGTACATAACTATCTCTATATATGTACATCTGTATATACTTAATACTTAATACATCTGTACATAACTATCTCTATAGCACATCTGTATATTGGCCTTTATATTGAATCTATATAGCACATCTGTATATTACCCTCATTATCTCTTCACCTTACATGTATATTGCTCTTCCGCCTAATTATTATTCTGCCTATTTATTATTACTACTCTTATCTGAATATAATTTGCTCTTTAACTGTACATATTGCATATACTGTATATACTGCACTTGCTGCTCTTTGCACTTCTGATTAGATGCCAAACCGCATTTCGTTACCTGTATTTATACATGAGTAATGACAATAAAGTTGAATCTAATCTAATCTAAACTAAAATGCCAATATTTCCTCAATGATTCATAATTAAGATGATCATAGTCGGATGATGGTGTTGACGCATGTAAGCTGTGACAGCAATCACTGTTTGGCAGTCAAAACTGATTGTTTAAAATATTTTAGAAAATGAAATAATTCACAGCTCCATCTGTGTTACATGCTCATCCATCAAAAGCAGGAAGTGCGTAAGTGGCCCTCAGGTTCACAGTTTCCATTATAAGCCTGATTTATTCAGGATTAAAATAAATAATAAATAATAATTTTTCCATAATATGCCTGATTTATTCAGGATTAAAATAAATACTGACAGAGTTGGCTCAAAGATATAACAAAGTTTGATAAGCACATTTTCATAAAAAATAAAGTTGATATAAATGTCATTTGTGACATTTCAGGGAAGCATAAAATTCTTTTGGTATTAATATTTTACATTTATTGGATTTTGGACCATTTTTTTCACTGATTTACATTGAAACCTCTTGATGAGGACGGGATCAATAAGAACAGGATTAATTGCTTGCTTCAATGCACAGTGGCAGTTTTTTAACAAATAAATGACAAAAGATTTTGAAATATATTAAATGAAGTATACACAGAACCTCAAGACAACTTTTGGTGCCCTTTTTAATTTTCAATTCCTTGAATTTTGACAGAATTTGACAGCCATTTTTATATACAGGACATGTTTGTGCCTTATCTCAAAAATGACTGAAATATCAAAACAAACCTAACATACAAACACACATTGTCCCTCAAATATCAATACAAAACTAATACACAAATACACTTATTCATAAATAACCATTTACTTATGAATAGCGAACCACTAACATACAAATACACTTACTACTAGAGAACCGTTCACTTACGAATGCAGAACCGCTAACATATTAACATACAAAAACTACTAGAGAACCGTTCACTTACGAATGCAGAACCGCTAACATATTAACATTCAAAAACTACTAGAGAACCGTTCACTTACGAATGCAGAACCGCTAACATATTAACATACAAAAACTACTAGAGAACCGTTCACTTACGAATGCAGAACCGCTAACATATTAACATACAAAAACTACTAGAGAACCATTCACTTACGAATGCAGAACCGCTAACATATTAACATACAAAAACTACTAGAGAACCGTTCACTTACGAATACAGAACTGCTAATATACCAACATACTAGTTTTTCTATCTTCAGAGTCATCTGGAGATTTTCTATTTATGCAACATGTACACAAAAGCTCCAAACATTTTAATTATCTAGTGGGAAACATGACATGATATTAAAAAATAAGACTTTTATCATCATGTTTTAAAAAGAGTGCCGTTTAAAACTAATCTGTGTGCATGGGACGGACATGTGGGATGCACTCTAAACTGCATAATAATAATAATAATAATAATAACAATAATAACAATGATAATAATAATAGTTGTTGTTGTTATCATTGCACCCTGCAAAAGCAAGCTGGGCCCATAGAATGCAGTAATGGAGAACAAGATCTATTTTCTATTCCAGTGCTCTCATCGCTCATGGTAACTATGACTTTGAATATACTATACTTGGAGAATCTGATAACCTAACACACACTCACACACACACACACACCTACACTTAAACTAGTGAATGTGATCACTGCAGTTCTTTCACTCAGTAGTCTTGTATTAATGCTTCATCAGAGACCACACAAACATTAGTCTTCAGCAAAATGGCATGACAGGTTAATAACCTTGGTGAGTGTAGAGGTGCATCTGTGTGTGTGTGTGTGTGTGTGTGTGTGTGTGTGTGTGTTTGTTTGTTTGTTTGTTTGTGTGTGTGTGTGTGTGTGTGTGTGTGTGTGTGTGTGGGTGTGTGGGTGTGCACTTCCAGCCTGAAGAGCAAGCCTCAGAGATGGGTGTCTACCAGTACCACTCCCCCCGAAACATCCGCCCCCTCCTCATTCACACACACACACACACACACACACATACACACACACACACTCTCTCTCTCTCTCTCTCTCTCTTCCTGCTCCATCACTGACACCCCTGATAAACAAGCCCTGTGATTAGACGAGCAAAATAAGGCAAGCAGAGCGATGGGGAGAGGAGAGGAGAGATGGAGAGAGGGAGGGAAGAACGAGAGTGAGAGAGAGAAAGAAAGAGTAAGAAAGAAAGGGTGAGAGAGAGAAAAAACAAGTTAAGAGTAGAAAAAGTAGAGAGATGGAGACAAGAGGGGAGAGGATCAGAGGAGTGGAGTGAGGGAAGAAGCGAGATGGGGAAGAAAAGAACGGATGGAAAAGAGTGAGAGAATAATCAGGTGAGATGGGCTGAGATCAGCAGGACGTAGAGAGGACTGGGACAGAAAGGAGGGATGCAGAGAGAGAGAGGAGAGGAGAGGACTGGGAGAGAAAGGAGGGATGCAGAGAGAGAGAGGAGAGGAAGACAGATAGACAGAGCAGGAGAGGAGAGGACTGGGAGAGAAAGGAGGGATGCAGAGAGAGAGAGGAGAGGAAGACAGATAGACACAGCAGGAGAGGAGAGGACTGGGAGAGAAAGGAGGGATGCAGAGAGAGAGAGAGGAGAGGAGAGCCGACAGGAGGAGGAAGAGAGACAGAAGGGGTGTGTGTGTGTGGGGGGGCTGCTAGGCTTCTCTAGAGGGTTCCAGCGCACTGATGGGTCCCAGGAGGAGTCTATACATCACACACACACACACACACACACACACACACACACACACACACACACACACACACACACACACACAAACACACACCTCTCCTTACAAGACAGGATGTCTGAGCCAGTTTTTCCAGGTCAGTAGCCAGAGCATCCTGTCAGTGTAAACAAAGGGAGGACGGTGAGCAGCCAAAGTCAAGCAGGAGACCATTGAGGGCACACCTACAAACACACACACACACACACACACACACACACACACACACACACACACACACACACACACACACACAGATGGATGTACCTTGGGTATCGGCTAAGCACCACATGCCATGCATGCCAAACGCCAAGGGGAATGGAAAGAGGAGAGAGAGAGTGATGGAGAGAGAGAGAAAGAAAGTCAAGTTAAAAATAGAGAGATAAAGGAAAAAGAGAGACAATAGAAAAGAGAGAAAACAGAGAGAACAGAAAGAACAGCAGAATTAGAGAGCTGACAGGGGAAGAGAGGAGAGGAGAGAGAGAGAAAGAGGAGGATAGAGAGAGAAGGGGAGAGGAGAGAGAGAGAAGAGGAGACAGAGAGGAGAGAAAGGAAAGGAGGAGAGAACCTAAAGGTAAAGCCTGTGCTAACCAGGGGCATGGGTGACATTCTTTCTTCACAAAAAAGGATAATTCTAGAACTTTAAATATGTGATTAATTGTGATTAATTGCAACATTTTCTATTGTGGTTAGTCAGATTAACACTTTTTTAATGTAGTGTGTAAGACTGCTTGCATTACAATTATATCACCTGAATTAATTACCATTTTCAACGGAGCATTTACAGTTTGCATGTCATTGTGTGTGTGTGTGTGTGTGTGTGTGTAAGAGAGTTCATGAGAGAAAAGAGAGGGATGAAGTGAAGAGAAGAAAGAAAGGGATGACGTGAGACATTTAAGAAGAGAGGAATGAAGTGACGTTATGCGATGGATTTGAAATAGGGGCATCATT
>JAIFZK010000038.1:2377500-2382500 GCA_027481765.1 Tenualosa thibaudeaui | reverse complement strand
CTGAGGGCCAAACATACAATGCCCTTTACATAGCCTAAATAGAAAACAAAGCATAGCGTCCCCATATCCATATTTGACTATGACATTCAGCTCTGTGGCAGTGGGTGCTGGCTGGCTAGCTCAGTGGACAGGTCAGCTGTGCCTCAGCCTGGCTGCTCACAGGTGCATACTATTCCCTGAGGAGAATCGTCTTAACGAATGAGTCTGGGCGCACGGGCGGGACCGTGATACCAGTCCGGTTGGTTATTTATAAATATATTCAAGGCAAAGCCACAAATAGCGTGGTGCGTTACAGCCCGGTCAAAAACATAATTCAAGCTGACTTAGCCTGTATTTAAATGACTTGTAGCCTTTAGATCACAGGCTAATTGTAAAATAAATATGAATGTTTGACAGGCAATAAGTCATGACAAAGACAATGAACGCCATAGCCTATTCATTTGAAATAACACGAGACACAAAATGAAGAAAAACTAAGATACATATGTAAAATGGGTAGCAGGGATTTCAAAAGAAGAGTTGTATGATTTGGAAAGATTTGGTGTAAAATATCAATGTCGACAAAATACTCCCTGACAGCAAGTCAATTTATAGTTAATCTGCAATGACAAAAATGCCGTGTCAAAAGAATAGAAGTGAATTCCTGTGTAAAATAGAGAAACACTAACCACGAGATCAGCACCAGATTCTCTCATGTAGAGCTGACTTCAACGAATTACTTCGTTCCGTTTTCCTTACCTCCCTCGACGTCGTTTAACGGCGACTTACATTTCTTCCGGAAGTCACTGTCAGCTATCATGAATGCTGGAAATGATTAACGTGGCGCCCGAACAATGGCCTCATTCTGAGCTGAGCGATACGCGCGAAACAACACCTGTTCCCAGCGCTGTCGCAGCAGGTTGGCGCTTGGCGTTACCGCGGCTTCTGGTGATGATGATGATGATGATGATGATGATGATAATGATGATTATGATGATACTAATAGTGAGGAGGGTTATCATTACAAGGATCATGATGGCATCCACCCATCTGTTCTGTCACACATGTCAGGAAGCCCTCTGCTGTCCTTGCAAGTTGTTAGAAAGCTTTTATTTTACTTTGGCCTATACCTCTAGACAAACTCAAATGGTACAATATTAGCAACCCATCATGAAATAGACCATAGTAATTACACTGTCAGCTGTTGTGTCCAGTGTGTGTTGATTTCATTGTTGAGCATGTTAAGCAGGACTGTTGGAGTGAGCAGGTTTAATCCCAGATGCATTAGCCTACATGTTACATTTTACCCAGCGCAGTGAGAGGATGCTGAAATATGAACCTTGGACTGGAGTCTTTCAGGACGCACCCCATTGGCTGTCTGGACTCAGGGGGAATATATCAGCATTTCACTTAGGCTTTCCCACAAGCGACAAATCTGACACCCAGTCCTCCATGTTGCTGGAAATCACTGTGTGAAAAAGTGTGCCCAGGGTTTACAGGCATAGTAGATGTCTACATATGTACCAAAATCCCAGCCTGGCCATGACTTTCTAGAACTTCCGCTTCATTGTCATCTCTCTGCAGTGCTAGTCTGGATTTGATCCCATTGAGCTTGTTGTCTCAGGAGGCATTTTAACCAATCAGCGAACAGAGGGAGGCATTGTGAATGCAGAGCTAGAATCAGTCAAGGCAGACTATCACTCAAGGGCTGATCCAATCTTTTCAAACTTAAACAATTTTAAACAAGCATTTTAATCTCACTTATGAATGTCCAGACCCTGTGTACAAAACGAAAGTGTAGAACGAGGGCCTGGTTTTATTACCAGGCTACCAACCACCAGGAGTGTGTGGGCTCACTGCCTACATGCGCTCTTGCATACTCCCACTCCCACACACTCCTGGACATTGGTACCTACACCCCCGAGTCACTCCATTCCTCCAAGAAAACTCATCTAGCGCTGCCAATACCTCACCCAGGTCAATCCAGACTATTCTATTATTCCAGACTATTCTATTATTCCAGACTATTCTCAGCTGGCATTTCACGCTGGTGAAATGATCTTCCAAGTGCTACCAGAGCAATGGATACCCTCTCCACCTTCAGGAATCTCTTGAAGACCCCCCCCCACACACACACACACACTCTCTCTACTGCACTGTCATAACACTGCGCCACTTTCATCTTCAGCCAGTTTCTTAGTAAGTCAAACTCTTAGTAAGTCACACTCTTAGTAAGTCACACTCTTAGTAAGTCAAACTCTTAGTAAGTCAAACTCTTAGTAAGTCACACTCTTAGTAAGTCACACTCTTAGTAAGTCAAACTCTTAGTAAGTCACACTCTTAGTAAGTCACACTCTTAGTAAGTCACACTCTTAGTAAGGTTTTTAATTGTGCTGTGCTTGAATGTTAGTCCTTTGGATAAAAGCATCTCCTAAATTCATACATATGATTGTAGTATACACTTTATGGGCATGTTCTCTGCGACCCCCACACACACACACACACACATACACACACACACATATACCCCAAACTGTCATTGCACATAGAAATGCACACACACATACTCCTCCCTTCCCCCTGCTACGCATGCACTACACACACACACACACACACAGTTCCCTGGGCCCAGTGATATGGAACAGATTACGCCACAGCCAATTGCATAGTATATGAGTGCATCAATCTGCACGCTGTAACAGGGTGCACACAGAGCCGTAATGCAGATTGATTGGCCCGCGGCACGTCCAGAAACAAGTTTGAGGACGGAGCAGGGAGAAATGGGCCGCTACGCCGCAACGTACGTGTGTGTGTGTGTGTGTGTGTGTTTGAGTAGGGAGTGTGTGTGTGGAAGCAGGGAGCGCGGCTAAGGCATCTGGTAGCGACCCGCTGCCCTGTTTGAGCTAATAACACACAATGAGATCAAGCACGCAGGAACTAAACAAGATTTAATGAACATAACAAGGTAACGAGACCTCTTACACCTGTCATCAGTCATGACAAACTGACAATGAATCTCAGTGTGTGTGTGTGTGTGTGTGTGTGTGTGTGTGTGTGTGTGGCTGGCAAGGGAGGAAAACCAAGGCATGTACCATTGTTAGCACTGTAAGATGGCAAACCCCAGCACACAAAAGTGGTACAACACACACACAAACACACACTCACTACTTTAGTATTACTTAATTCCGACACACACACACACGCGCACATATACACACACACGCACATTTTACAAACACATGCCTTATCTTCCAAAGACAATGACAAAGACACCCAAAGACATATTCTACAGTCCTGCTCAACTCCCCTACGCATACACACACAGATATACACAGACACACACACACACACACACAGAAGCATGAAAGTATCCTGCTGAAAGTATCACACCTTTGGTTGGCTCCAGAGGCGTTGTCACATCAGCTGATCAGAAGTCACACACACACACACACACACACTTACACACAACATTGTTCTGAGGGTTAACACCTGTACTGTTGCCATGGTGTAATGTTGTGTCAGCTGATTTCACCAGGGTCTCACCTGTCACTGGAGACGGGCGCAAAGGCGCGGCTGTGTGTATGTGTGTGTGTGTGTGTGTTGAGCTATTTAGAGGTGGAAAGACTGTGTAGGCAGGGAAGAGGAGCACCTGTGTGTGTGTGTGAGGTGTGTGTGTGTGTGTGTGAGGCGTGTGTGTGTGTGTGAGGCGTGTGTGTGTGTGTGTTGAGCTTTTAAGAGGTGGAAAGAGTGTGTAGGCAGGGAAGAGGAGTACCTATTAAAGTAATGCTCTAATTAACAGCCAAGGTGCTGATGCTCACGCCGAGTCGTTCCTCACACATACACACACACACACACACACACACACACACACCACCACAACAACAACACTTCTTCCTCACTGTGAAAGCTATCAGTGCCATTAGCACTTACCCCCCACTCACACTCTGCATTATGGGTAAGATGAATGAAGTCTGTGGCAGGTTGGGGTGGAACGTGGGGAGCTCGAGAATGTGCTGAAAGACACAGATGGTGCTGGCAGTGTGTGTGTGTGTGTGTGTGTGTGTGTGTGTGTGTGTGGAGGAAAGGCAAAATTATACTTAGCACTCATGATCCTTTGTTCCCCACTATAGACAGAAACACACACACACTCACACACAAACACACACACACTCACACACAGATCTCTTTTTCCCAACTATTAGACACTTCCACACAACAAGTGTGTGAAGAGTCTGTAACCTCCCTGAGGTTTCCAAGCCCAGCAGTAGTAGAGCTGCGCTCTCTGAGCCTCCTTGTCTCACTAACACACTCAGTACTGAGGAGGATGGCACAGAGGCTCTGTGTGTCTGATGATGGACATAGCAGAAGATACTAAGCTATATGATTCCAAAATATGTGGTGTGTGTGTGTGTGTGTGTGTGTGTGTGTGTGTGTGTGTGTGTGTGTGTGTGTAGTGTACATGGTGCAGGAGTCATTGAGTAGGTTTTTCCAGTGTTGTCTGTTGGAGCCTGACTTCCTGTGACCCTGGACCCCTAACTCTGCCACTCTGTGTGTGTGTGTGTGTGTGTGTGTGTGTGTGTGTGTGTGTGTGTGTGTGTGTGTGTGTGTGTGTGAAGAGAAGAGCTACTGTATTTAAAATGCAGTCATTCACCATAGCAACATGACATTAACCAACATGGAAAATCTTTGCCAGTCTTTTGCCAGTGTGTGTGTGTGTGTGTGTGTGTGTGTGTGTGTGTGTGTGTGTGTGTGTGTGATCCCACAGGCAACTGGGGGTGGATGTACCATTTCAAATATGATTCTCTCTCTTTCTCTCTCTCTCTCTCTCTCTCTCACACACACACACACACACTCGCACACACACACACTTGCACACACACACACACACACACACACACACACACACACACACATTCGCCATTCTCACTCCTGGACAGCTGCAGCTTTGCCAAATGTGATTAAATTTGGGCCTTTTCTGCAGTCTGGCTGTTGTTGTTGAAACCATCAGTTTAGCACAGCTC
>JAIFZK010000038.1:2367500-2372500 GCA_027481765.1 Tenualosa thibaudeaui | reverse complement strand
CTTTACACACCTTAACCTTAGCACCTTACTTTACACACCTTAACCTTAGTACCTTAACCTTAGTACCTTAACCTTAGCACCTTAACCTTAGCACCTTAACCTTAGCACCTTACTTTACACACCTTAACCTTAGTACCTTAACCTTAGTACCTTAACCTTAGTACCTTACTTTACACACCTTAACCTTAGCACCTTACTTTACACACCTTAACCTTAGTACCTTAACCTTAGCACCTTACTTTACACACCTTAACCTTAGTACCTTAACCTTAGCACCTTAACCTTAGCACCTTAACCTTAGTACCTTAACCTTAGCACCTTAACCTTAGCACCTTACTTTAGCACCTTAACCTTAGCACCTTACTTTACACACCTTAACCTTAGCACCTTACTTTACACACCTTAACCTTAGCACCTTAACCTTAGCACCTTAACCTTAGTACCTTAACCTTAGTACCTTACTTTACACACCTTAACCTTAGCACCTTACTTTACACACCTTAACCTTAGCACCTTAACCTTAGCACCTTAACCTTAGTACCTTAACCTTAGTACCTTAACCTTAGTACCTTACTTTACACACCTTAACCTTAGTACCTTAACCTTAGTACCTTACTTTACACACCTTAACCTTAGCACCTTACTTTACACACCTTAACCTTAGTACCTTAACCTTAGTACCTTACTTTACACACCTTAACCTTAGCACCTTAACCTTAGTACCTTAACCTTAGTACCTTACTTTACACACCTTAACCTTAGCACCTTAACCTTACACACCTTAACCTTAGTACCTACCTAACCTTATCACCTTAACCTTAGCACCTTAACCTTAGTACCTTAACCTTAGTACCTTACTTTACACACCTTAACCTTAGCACCTTAACCTTAGTACCTTAACCTTAGTACCTTACTTTACACACCTTAACCTTAGCACCTTAACCTTAGCACCTTAACCTTAGTACCTTAACCTTAGTACCTTAACCTTAGTACCTTACTTTACACACCTTAACCTTAGCACCTTAACCTTAGCACCTTAACCTTAGTACCTTAACCTTAGTACCTTAACCTTAGCACCTTAACCTTAGCACCTTAACCTTAGCACCTTAACCTTAGTACCTTAACCTTAGCACCTTACTTTACACACCTTAACCTTAGCACCTTAACCTTAGCACCTTAACCTTAGCACCTTAACCTTAGTACCTTAACCTTAGCACCTTAACCTTAGCACCTTACTTTACACACCTTAACCTTAGTACCTTAACCTTAGCACCTTACTTTACACACCTTAACCTTAGTACCTTAACCTTAGCACCTTAACCTTAGCACCTTAACCTTAGTACCTTAACCTTAGCACCTTAACCTTAGCACCTTACTTTACACACCTTAACCTTAGCACCTTACTTTACACACCTTAACCTTAGCACCTTACTTTACACACCTTAACCTTAGCACCTTAACCTTAGTACCTTACTTTAGCACCTTAACCTTAGCACCTTACTTTACACACCTTAACCTTAGCACCTTACTTTACACACCTTAACCTTAGCACCTTAACCTTAGCACCTTAACCTTAGTACCTTAACCTTAGCACCTTAACCTTAGCACCTTACTTTACACACCTTAACCTTAGTACCTTAACCTTAGCACCTTAACCTTAGCACCTTAACCTTAGTACCTTAACCTTAGCACCTTAACCTTAGTACCTTAACCTTAGTACCTTAACCTTAGCACCTTACTTTACACACCTTAACCTTAGTACCTTAACCTTAGTACCTTAACCTTAGCACCTTACTTTACACACCTTAACCTTAGCACCTTACTTTACACACCTTAACCTTAGTACCTTAACCTTAGCACCTTAACCTTAGCACCTTAACCTTAGCACCTTAACCTTAGCACCTTAACCTTAGCACCTTACTTTAGCACCTTAACCTTAGCACCTTACTTTACACACCTTAACCTTAGCACCTTAACCTTAGCACCTTAACCTTAGCACCTTAACCTTAGCACCTTACTTTACACACCTTAACCTTAGCACCTTACTTTACACACCTTAACCTTAGTACCTTAACCTTAGCACCTTAACCTTAGCACCTTAACCTTAGCACCTTACTTTACACACCTTAACCTTAGTACCTTAACCTTAGCACCTTAACCTTAGTACCTTAACCTTAGCACCTTACTTTACACACCTTAACCTTAGCACCTTACTTTACACACCTTAACCTTAGCACCTTAACCTTAGTACCTTAACCTTAGCACCTTACTTTACACACCTTAACCTTAGCACCTTACTTTACACACCTTAACCTTAGCACCTTACTTTACACACCTTAACCTTAGTACCTTAACCTTAGCACCTTAACCTTAGCACCTTACTTTACACACCTTACCTTAGCACCTTAACCTTAGCACCTTAACCTTAGTACCTTAACCTTAGCACCCATGAGAGTGACAACAATACTGTAAGTAGGCCCATCAGGTAGGCTTCATAAGTCTTTAAATATGTGCTACATATATGCTATAAGTCTTTAAATATGTGCTAAATATATGCTATAAGTCTTCATATGCCTTTAAATATGTGCTAAATATACTCTATAAGTCTTCATAAGTCTTTAAATATGTGCTAAATATATGCTATAAGTCTTCATAAGTCTTTAAATATGTGCTAAATATATGCTATAAAGCTTTAAATATGTGCTAAATATATGTTATAAGTCTTTAAATATGTGCTAAATATATGCTATATGCCTTTATATATGTGCTAAATATATGCTATAAGTCTTTATAGAAACGGCCCTCTAGTAGTTTGACCTTTGACCTTGTAAAGTAACAGATTAGCCACTCTTTTTTCTTCCACAACTTTGGTTTTGTGTAGTTTTGTGGGGTTAATTCAGTTGGCAGTGAGATTGTTGTGTGTTGGGTTTGTTGTGTGTTGGGGATTGTTGGGTTGTTTGTGTGGGATTGTTAGGTGATGGGTTGTTGAACTTTGTGGAAAGTTGTGTTTAAAGCTCCTGCTCCTTCTGCATAGTCACACTCTGGCCTAGTTTAAGATGTTAAGGTGCAGGGTTATAGAGGTGTGTGTGTGTTTGTGTTTGTGTGTTATAAAGCCTCCTCTGATTTTCGCTGAGTCGCCCTTTGCCACCACGGCGGCCAGTAATACATCAAAAGGGGTCGTTCCCATGGCGACGTGACTTATGGGCGAAGCCTCGGTCACCTAGTGCGACGGGGACCGCAGCGGTTGTGAGGGGTGAGAAAAGCGCTGAGTGTGTGTATGTGTGTGTGTGTAGAGATGAACCCCACCATCTGCTCTCACACACTCCTCTTGAACACGGTCCACATTCCATACTCTCTCTCACAGCCCATCTCTCTCTCTCTCACACACACACACACAGGCCTACCTTAGGGCCTTCAGGACCATTACTCTTCTCTGCCCTCTCCTCCTGACACACACACACACACACACTCTTCACTTCAGAACATTAAGAGCCATTACCCTCCCCTAGTCTACAGTCAGCAATACACCCTTCCTCACGTGAACTCCAAACTTCAGTTTTAACTTTTTTTTAACAACAGAACACAATGTGTGCCACTGTGTATATGTATTTGTGTGTGTTTGTGTGACACGCTGTAGAAGGTCAGCTCGAAAAAACTAGTTCACCTGCAGGTCATTGTTGTGACAGATATAGCTTTGATTCATGGTGTTTGTGATGCCACAAGTCACCTGCATTAGGTGGGAATGCTACACCTGCACATCTCCTGGTCTTTAGCCACTAGCAAACTGAGCTAAGGCTAACAACACTGGCAGTGGAGCTACTTAAGTTAGCAATCCTTGTGGCAAAGTCTAGCAACAAGTACTCCTGAGTGGCTAAGGCTAGCTACACTAGCAGTGGAGCTCCTGACAGTGGTTGCTGGGAAGCTGAGTTACTCAAGCTAGCAAACTTGGCAACAAAGCTAGTAAAAGCTAGTAATAGCTAGTAAAAGCTAGTGACACTGGCAACCCAGCAATTAAGGCTAGCTGCCCCTAGCAGTGGAGCTGCTAAGGTCAGTAACACTTGCAGCTGAATGGCTAAGGCTAGCAACCCTTACAGTTGAGTAGCTAAGGCTAGCAACTATTGCAGTTGAGTGGCTAAGGCTAGCAACCTTGGCAGTGGGGCTGCAAAAGTTAGTGACCCTTGATGCAGAGGACACTGCCAATCAAGCAGCTAAGGTTAGTGACGCTAGCAGCGGAGTTGCTAAGGCTAGGAAGCCTGACAACCGAGCGACTCTTGATGCATTGCATCTGCTTAGGTTTCCACAGCTCTGTCTGTGGACCTGGAGGTCTAACATACCTGGCTCCCAAGTCACCCTGCTAAAAAGCTGATGTGTGCAAAGTTAATTAAAGAATCTCTGAGCAGCCAAGTGGGTTTTAAGGTCACAGGAATTGGGACCATTGACCTTCACAAACTGGTGAGCTGTCAAACCAGCTGTCCTCCTGCCCTTCTGACCTTTCAATGGTAGCAGCAGCAACAACAACAACAAAACGATGGCTGTTAAGATTAATCACATTTCTATTTTTAAAAAAGGAAAACAATTAATTAAACAATTAAAATCAGCCAATATTTCACAAAGATATTTCATTGGTCTTAACCTTGCATTGGAGAACCATCATTTGACTTCACTCTTCATATCAAAATGATTTACAGTACAATTTACCAGAGACACACCAACTTAATCTCAGAAACTGCCCCTCTTCAGATGCTGGTTGATGTCAGCTTCTGTTAGCTCTGCTGATGTCCCTCCCTCCTATTCCACACATTCAGATACACATTCATTCCACCGTGGGCAGATACACATGCACTCAGATACACACCCAGTCAGATACACTCAGATACACACACATTCAGATACACACATATTCAGATACACACATATTCAGATACATTCAGATACACACACAGTCAGATACACTCAGATACACACGCATTCAGACACACACATGTTCAGATACACACACG
>JAIFZK010000038.1:2347500-2362500 GCA_027481765.1 Tenualosa thibaudeaui | reverse complement strand
ATTCAGTGTGTGTGTGTGTGTGTGAGTGAGATGTTATAATTCAGTGTGTGTGTGAGAGAGTGAGATGTTATAATACAGTGTGTGTGTGAGAGAGTGAGATGTTATAATTCAGTGTGTGTGAGAGAGAGTGAGATGTTATAATACAGTGTGTGTGTGAGAGAGTGAGATGTTATAATTCAGTGTGTGTGAGAGAGTGAGGTGTTATAATTCAGTGTGTGTGTGTATGTGTGTGTGTGTGTGTGTGTGTGTGTGTGTGTGTGTGTGTGTGATAGAGTGAGGTGTTATAATTCAGTGTGTGTGTGTGTGTGTGTGTGTGTGTGTGTGTGTGTGTGTGTGTGTGTGTGTGTGTGATAGAGTGAGGTGTTATAATTCAGTGTGTGTGTGAGAGAGTGAGATGTTATAATTCAGTGTGTGTGTGTGTGTGTGTGTGTGTGTGTGTGTGATAGAGTGAGATGTTATAATTCAGTGTGTGTGAGAGTGAGATGTTATAATTCAGTGTGTGTGTGTGTGTGTGTGTGTGTGTGTGTGTGTGTGTGTGTGTGTGTGTGTGTGAGTGAGATGTTATAATTCAGTGTGTGTGTGTGTGTGAGTGAGATGTTATAATTCAGTGTGTGTGTGAGAGAGTGAGATGTTATAATACAGTGTGTGTGAGAGAGAGTGAGATGTTATAATTCAGTGTGTGTGTGTGTGTGTGTGTGTGTGTGTGTGTGTGATAGAGTGAGGTGTTATAATTCAGTGTGTGTGTGAGAGAGTGAGATATTATAATTCAGTGTGTGTGTGATAGAGTGAGATGTTATAATTCAGTGTGTGTGTGAGAGAGTGAGATGTTATAATTCAGTGTGTGTGATAGAGTGAGATGTTATAATTTAGTGTGTGTGAGAGAGTGAGATGTTATAATTTAGTGTGTGTGAGAGAGTGAGATGTTATAATTCAGTGTGTGTGTGTGTGAGTGAGATGTTATAATTCAGTGTGTGTGTGAGAGAGTGAGATGTTATAATTCAGTGTGTGTGTGAGAGAGTGAGATGTTATAATTCGGTGTGTGTGTGAGAGAGAGTGAGATGTTATAATTCAGTGTGTGTGTGAGAGAGTGAGATGATATAATTCAGTGTGTGTGTGAGAGAGTGAGATGATATAATTCAGTGTGTGTGTGAGAGAGTGAGATGTTATAATTCAGTGTGTGTGTGTGAGAGAGTGAGATGTTATAATTCAGTGTGTGTGTGATAGAGTGAGATGTTATAATTCAGTGTGTGTGTGATAGAGTGAGATGTTATAATTCAGTGTGTGTGAGAGAGAGTGAGATGTTATAATTCAGTGTGTGTGAGAGAGTGAGATGTTATAATTCAGTGTGTGTGTGTGTGATAGAGTGAGATGTTATAATTCAGTGTGTGTGAGAGAGAGTGAGATGTTATAATTCAGTGTGTGTGTGAGAGAGTGAGATGTTATAATTCAGTGTGTGTGAGAGAGTGAGTTGTTATAATTCAGTGTGTGTGAGAGAGTGAGATGTTATAATTCAGTCTGTGTGAGAGAGTGAGATGTTATAATTCAGTGTGTGTGTGATAGAGTGAGATGTTATAATTCAGTGTGTGTGTGATAGAGTGAGATGTTATAATTCAGTCTGTGTGAGAGAGTGAGATGTTATAATTCAGTGTGTGTGTGAGAGAGTGAGATGTTATAATTCAGTGTGTGTGAGAGAGAGTGAGATGTTATAATTCAGTGTGTGTGTGAGAGAGTGAGATGTTCCTCACAGACAGGATTCCACCTACATCTCCATTAAGTATTAGAAAGTAGTTGTGAAAAAAATTTGTATGTATGCTGGTATGTGTGTGTGTGTGTGTGTGTGTGTGTGTGTGTTAGTGTCTGAGTGTATCAATGTTTGTGAGAGAGCAAAGGAGAAAGAGGCAGATATGATTAATTATACATCTGGATTACAGTGTGCGTGCACACACACACTCACACACACAGAGCACACACACACACACACAGAGCACACTCACACACACACAGAGCACACACACACACACACACACAGAGCACACTCACACACACACACAGAGCACACACACACACACTCACACACTCACACACACACTCACACACACACACAGAGCACACACACACACACACACAGAGCACACACACACACACTCACACACACACTCACACACACACACTCACACACACTCACACACACACACACACTCACACACACACTCACACACACACACAGAGCACACACACACACACACACAGAGCACACACACACACACTCACTCACACACACTCACACACACACACACACTCACACACACACACAGAGCCTACCGATTTAATAAACCCACTGGGAGAAACAGGAAGACAGAGAGAGAACAAACAAACAAAAACAGAACAATCTTCTCCAGACAAATGAGGAAACACACACATACACACACACTCAAACACACATTTACGCATGCACGCACGCACACACACAAACACATATGCACACGCGCACACACACACTCACATGTGCACACACACACACAAGCAGAGGAGATCATCGGAAAGCAAGAAAGATGGAGAGGAGAGGAAAGCAAGAGAGGTGGAGAGAGGAAAGCAGAGATGGAGAGAGGGGTGAAGATGAAAACAAGAGAGATGGAGAGAGGGGAGGAGAGGAGAAAATGTTAGCAAGTGGGGAAAGTCAGTGTGATTGGCTCTCTAGGTCAAACTGCATGCAGTCTGTGTTAGCTGGGCATTAGCATTAGCATTAGCACGTCACTACTGGGGGATTGTGGGATTGGGATGCTTCCCCTCTCCTCACTGATGCTCCTGATTACTGTTAGCGCTCGTGTGCGTGCTATCGTTGTGTATTTGTGATTGTGCCTTATTCTGTGTGTGTGTGTGTTTGTGTGTGTGTGTGAGAGAGGGAGAGAGAGAGAGAGAGATCTCTGGTGGTGTGGGGGTGTCATTAGCTTCTTACAGTCACCCTCTCCCTACCTGGGAGCTCCTTATAGCCACTCACATATGGATTATATTAGTTAGTTATTGGCGTGTAATATATGGATATATTGGCGTGTAATATATGGATATATTAGTGTGTAATATATGGATATATTAGTGTGTAATATATGGATATATTAGTGTGTAATATATGGATATATTAGTGTGTAATATATGGATATATTGGCGTGTAATATATGGATATATTAGTGTGCTAATATCTGATTGATATTAGTGTGTATGACTGATATTGTTTTCATTCTGGGTTTTTATTGGATTCTTGGGGAGGGGGTGTAATGAGGAGAGGGTGACCTTTCTGAGCTTGCTTTGGAGGTAAACAAACACACTGATGTATGCTCTTCTCCACCTAAGGTGAACACACACACACACACTCACACACACACACACACTCACACACACACACACACACACACACACACATTTTTATCACCACTGTCTCTGCTCTGTGGTGCTGTACTTTACTGTATTCTGATTTTAGCTCTCCGTTTCAAAGAGAGGAACAGTGTCTGTGTGTGTGTGTGTGTGTGTGTGTGTGTGTGTGGAAGAGAGAATGATGGAGGAGTAGACCTGTATTTGATGCAGACTCTGTCATGAAAGTGCACTGACACTAACAGATGGAGAGGAGAGGAGAAGAAGAGGGGAGAAGAGAGGAGAGGAGAAGAGGAGAGGGGTTGGAGGTGGAGAAGATGAAGGGAAGACAGTGTGTGTGTGTGTCTGTGTGTGTGTGTGTGTGTGTGTGTGTGTGTGTGTGTGAGTGTATGTGTGTGTGCGCGTGCGTGTATGTGTGTGTGTGTGCATGTGTGTGTATGTGTGTGTGTGAGTGTATGTGTGTGAGAGTGTGTGCGTGCGTGCGTGCGTGTGTGTATGCGTGTGAGTGAATGTGTGTGTGTGTGTGCGTGCGTGTATGTGTATTTGTGTGTGAGTGTGTGTGAGTGTGTGTATGTTTGTGTGTGTGTGTGTGTGTGTGTGTGTGAGAGAGAGAGAGAGATAGGAGGAAAGGAGATGTAGGTGTGTGTATCTAGGCAGCAGTGTAGAGAATAACAGTGTTAAACGTAAATAATAAAATTACGAGTAATCTAATTACAGTTTTTTTCAATCACTAACAATCATTAACCTTTAAACTTTTTCTGAAGTCTTAACACACCGAAATACCTACATCACACAATTAGCCAAACAGTTTTCTTATCACAAGCACTTTTTTGTTTACAAAACACAGACAATCTGACTCAAAATTAAATAATTCTACCAAACACTAGCATGTGTTCTCTTTACATGGTGAGCATGTAATCATTTACATTCAGTCATACATTCATTTTCAAGTATTTCAAACCACGACTTTATGGACTACATTCACTTCAAAACCCACGGTTCCATTTACTAACAGTAACCACCCATTATATTTGTGTGAGTGTTTACAGTGATGTGATTTTTCTAAAATAAGTAATTTTACATAATGAATGTTCCATAGAAATTCTTCAGGAATTGTTGCAGATTCACAGGCCTACAGCTATTCCTAGCTGTTAACATGCTTTTATCCAATCTGTAATCACTTTTTTCAAAACCTCTAAACACAACAAAACATCAGTCTGCTGTCAACTAAAATTGGAGATGGTTTGTCTATTTTTTGCCTTTTCTGTTTTTATTATTATTGTTACTGTTCAGTGGTCATTCAATAATGATCATCTATGGAACTGTTGTGCTGCTGGTATTGCCAAACTAAGGGCTTTGTATCATATTTAAGGTTTTGGACATTAGATTTCCATTTCTGGCATTTTCAAATAACACATATAAGAAACATAGGACATATAAGAAACATAATTTTGGTGTTGGGGTGATCCTGTATGTAAAGAAAATGTAAACATTGTAGAAATTCACTGACTTCATTCATTGACTGCATATATGTGTGCAAAGAGCAAGAAATGTGTCATCTGTATCACCAGAACAGGCAAATTGTATTTAACAATTTGAACATTTAAAAAAAAAAATACTTTAGTTAGTTAGTTACTTACTTTTACAATGCAGTTACTAACAGAGTTACTTTTTCAGAGAAGTAAGTAGTAACTGATTAGTTTTTAAATTAAAAACACTGCTAGGCAATCCTGTCTCTGCTGCCTTGATCCAGCAACCCCATCAACTACATCTACCACACACACACACACACACACACACACACACACACACACACACACACAAACACACCTCATAGGGTCCATATCCCAAACCAACTGAGGAATGGTCATAAGGCTTGACAACCTTGTGACACCCCACTGCACACACATACTCAACACAGACACAGTCTCTCTCTCTCTCTCTCTCTCTCTCTCTCTCTCTCACACACACACACACACACACTGTCACACTCCTTTGACCAAAAGAGCAGCTACACCACCCTCCAACACACTAATCTGGAGCTCATTGCTTATTGCTTAACCCCAGCCTCTTCCATCCTTTGTTAAGTCTACAGCCTGCTTTACATACACACATACACACACACACACACACACACACACACACACACACACAGCTCCTTGCCATGGCCCAGCCATCCATTGTTAAGTCTTGCATAAATGCACAGATAAGAAAGTGATGAAATTACTGGTAGAGGAGAACAGAGCCCCGCCCTCTTTCTGCCCCGTCTCTGCCCTGTCTCCTGAAATCAGCCATGAAGGGCATAATTAGGGAGGTTGGAGAGACACACACACACACACACACTCACACATATACACACCCAGGCAGGTTCCTGAGTCTACGAGCAGCAAGCGATGGTCCCGTCATCATTAGAATTGGGTGCTATCTGTGACATCACATCACAGGGGCCACTGTGGTCAGCTGCTCGCTCATAATCCCTCTTGACCATGGCTAATTACAGATAGCAAGAGCATATATTACTGACACCACACCTCTCTCTCACACACACACACACACACACAGAGGGAGGGAGGGAGAGAGAAAGAAAGTAAAATGAGAACCGTGGAGGTGAGGATGAAGAAAGAGAAAGTGAAGAAAAAGATACAAATGGGAGAGAAAAATCTAGAGGTGTGTGTGTGTGTGTGTGTGTGTGTGTGGAATCTAGAGGTGTGTGTGTGTGTGTGGGTGTGGAATCTAGAGGTGTGAGTGTGTGTTTTGGTGTGGAATCTAGAGGTGTGAGTGTGTGTTTTGGTGTGGAATCTAGAGGTGTGAGTGTGTGTTTTGGTGTGGAATCTAGAGGTGTGTCTGTGTGTGTGTGGGTGTGTGGAATCTAGAGGCGTGTCTGTGTGTGTGTGGGTGTGTGGAATCTAGAGGTGTGTGAGGGGCTGTGTGTGTGTGGAATCTAGAGGAGTGTGAGGGGCTGTGTGTGTTTTGGAGTGGAATCTAGAGGTGTGTGAGGGGCTGTGTGTGTTTTGGAGTGGAATCTAGAGGTGTGTGAGGGGCTGTGTGTGTTTTGGAGTGGAATCTAGAGGAGTGTGAGGAGCTGTGTGTGTTGGGTTGAAAGGTTGTGTTTGGAGAAAGACACGTTGCTGGATCTGCAGGTAGAGGGAGATGTTCAGTTTAGGCTGTTTCAGTCAGGAAGCTACAGTGTCATGTCAGACGCGGACACACACACACACACACACACACACACACAGTCAGCAAGCCACCATGTTGCGTCAGAATGATTTTCCACAGACAGATTCAATGGGTTGTCTCTAGACACACACACACACACACACACGCAGACACACACACGTACCGCCCCAGCCACACTTATGTACACACACACCCTCAGCAGCTCAATGGGGAGGTTTCCAATCTCTGTCACACACCCTTCCCTTAACAGGCTGAAGGCTTGCTTCTCATAAAGCACTAGAGCAGTTTAAACCAGGGGGGAATAACAGCTAAATTCAACACACACACACGCGAACACACACACACACCACACACAAGAGCAGTTTAAACCAGGGGGGATAGCAGCTAAATTCAACATTTCTTGACATTTCAATTTAGATTTCTATAGTTTGCTGAACTCCAATGCATTTATGAAACAGAGACGTCCACAAGACCCAGAAGAGCTCAGGGTTGGCATCATCTCTGGGACATCTTACAGAGCCAATATCCATCCCAATATCAAACCAGAACAACAGAATTCTCACAGTGGTTGTTTCACAATTAGATTCATGCTTCTAGCTACAGGTTGTGTGTGTGTGTGTCTGTGTGTAGGGACTGTAGATTGTCTGTGTGTATGTGTGTGTGTGCAAGTGTTTGGGGTGTAAACTGACTGTGAGCTGGCACATAAGTCTTTATAAACTCTCTCTCTCTCTCACACACACACACACACGGAGGAGTGTCTTGAGCCCTGGATGAAAATCACACATTAGAAATATATCGATTTAGGCTTTAGCTCACATTATATCAATTTAGCAGTTCATTACACACACACACACACACACACACACACAGTTCAGTGGGCATTTACCTATGCTGAGCATGCCTTGATTAATACTCCACACACACACACACACTGGTTTTGAGAACAGTAATTAAGTCGACAGAGACTTGTATTGGACAGAGAGAGAGAGAACAGAGGTGTGTGTGAGAGCATAGGTGTTTGAAATCCTGTGTGTTTGAGAGCAAAGATGAGTGTCACTATCCAACCTTGTGCTTCAGTGTTAGCCTGTGATGGTAATGGTGTTTCATAGTGGCCTTTGCACACACACACACACACACACACACACACACACACAGACAGACTTTGGGCTGCCTTTACAACAGACCAGCCAGCCATGGTTTACAAATCACTACATTTGCCGACAATCCTCTTGAGATACATCACATTTACCCCTGCAGATGCAATCACACACATACACACACACACACACACACACACACATTGGCCTGACCTTTCCAGGAGAGTGTTTGATGTGGGAGGGGGGTTGTGGGTTCAGAGGTGAGCTCATGAGGCGTGTGTGTAATGTGTGTAAGAGGGAGAGTGCAACTCAGTACGGCATCCCCTAATTCCCTCAGAAAGCTGTGTGTGTGTGTGTGTGTGTGTGTGTGTGTGTGTGTGTGTGTGTGTGTGTGTGTGTGTGTGTGTGTGCGTGTGTGTGTGTGTATGTGTGTGTGTGTGTGTGTGTGTGTGTGTGTGTGACAGAGAGCTATGCTTGCTTTGGCCCCTCCACTGCCCTTCACTGGGTCAGAGGTGGCGGTGTGTAATATGATGTAATGTTAAAGTGTGTCAGGCGTTCCTGGTCACGAGTGCAATAAGGGGACGGCACAGTGTTGCCATGGTAATATTCTAGTTGCCGTGGCGAAGGAAGGCCTGCATCTTAAGGAGCTTCTTCAGATGGAATTACAGCATTGGCCATCAGGCATCTCGTGGAAGCACAAGAGGCCATTTCACATTACATTACATTTAAGCATTCAGCACTTTCATCCAAAGAGACTTACAAAAGAGGAGAACATTCAAGCTACAACACAATGAAAAACTAAGAGTTCATATTGCTAACATAAAATGTGCAGTATTTTAAGTTGAAAGTGCAATAGTGTAATACAAGTGCAGTATAAAAGAGAGATTAAGTCTAAGAGCTTAAGTGCATTCCTGGTCTTCAGAATTCAAGCCAGGAGATGTTCTTGGAAGAGCTGGGTCTTCAAGAGTTTCTTGAAGGTGGAGAGGGTATCTGTTGATCTGGTAGCACTTGGAAGGTCATTCCAAAACAAAAAGAGAAAAAGAGAAAAAGAACAAAAAGAGTCTGGATTGACCTCCGCGTGCACATTTTCCCCTCACGCCTTCCAGACTCCATTTCCTCAAGTGAGACTAGTGAGGGTTTCCTTCTGCAGGCTGAGGGCAATAAAGACAAATAAAGAATGAAAGAGGGAAATGAAAAGCCCTTGTAAAATACTAAAAAATGCAGCATCAACACCAACAACGTCAATGTCCACAACCAAAAAGAATAAAAATGTTGCCTGAGTTTCCTGATAGTTTTAATGGGTGATGGGTGATCTGAGGAAGGAATAGTCTGATCAGCAGGTCAGATAGAGCACTAATTAACTAACTAAATAACTAACCCCACCAAGGGCTTCGGAGTGGAGGTGTGTCTGGGTCCTGACCTGTGCTGGGGGTGGTGGGGGGGCTGTGTCTGGGTCCTGACCGCCCTGTTCCCCTCTGGGCCAGCCAGTTCCAGCCACCAGCTCATTACACCACAGCCACAGACACAACCACAGACACCCAGAGACACACAATAGATGGAGAGAGCACGAGAGCTCACACACACACACACACACACATGCACAGGCATGCACGCGCGCAAACACACACACGTATACACATACACACGCAAACCAATGCACAGGAGCTTTTGGCTCGCTAGGCTGGACGAGGGTCTGCTCCCCTCTGGAACTCTGGAACTGGACAAGGGTCTGCTCCCCTCTGGAACTGGATAAGGGTCTGCTCCCCTCTGGAACTGGACAAGGGTCTGCTCCCCTCTGGAACTGGACAAGGGTCTGCTCCCCTCTGGAACTGGACAAGGGCCTGCTCCCCGTCTGGAACTCCATGTTTCCATAGATGCCCCATAAAAGTACTCAGCTCACACTTCCACCCAAACCTGTTTCATTAGGAGGGAAACTTGGCCAAACCTCAGCCCCGCTCTCTGTGCTAAGCCCAGCCCAGCACCACACATTAATGGGGTTGGCACAGGCTGGGGGCAATCATGGGGTTTGTGTTGGCATCAGTGCTACTCTCTCAGTCACACGGACCCAGCACTGGGTCAAACACACCCTCTCTGCTGCTGCTGCACAGCCGTATGGACTACCCAGCACTGGGTCAAACACACCCACTCTCTGCTGATGATTATCATGAGAGAGATAGAGGGAGGAAGAGAGAGATGAAATGAAAGAGGGAGGAGAACAGAGAAAGAGAAAAAGAGAGGAAGAAAGAGATAGAGAATGAAAATGTGTGTCTGTGTCTGTGAGTCTTTGTGTGTTACCATGACAGTCAGACCCCATAGTGTGTGTGTGTAATACGGTGTGTGTGTGTGTGTGGGGGGGGGGGGTCATTCATGAAACAAACCCCACAGACATACACACACACACACACACACTAATCAGTTTCAGCAGACATTAATTGCCATTGTGATCTTGCAGCATTTTTTGCAGCATGTCAGTCCCACATTCCTGATTCATACCAGCCTGAGCCAGTAACACCTGATGAGGATTTGCTAGGATTAGGGTTTCGTGAGATTAAAATCCCCAAGATGTCACACCAAGACCCATAACTATAACTACAATGACAAATAAATATTGCTCTAATTAATATGAATGACAACATTCACACCACAAACTATAACAACAACATGTGCAACAACATTGTTAGGAGCAATTAGAGGACTAGAAAGATTTTTAGAAAGATAAAAGGCTGTCAGCCACTCAGAAACCATAGAATTTTAGACATTAGTTCACATGAGGACAGACTTCCGTTATCGTTGGTCAAAAATATTGTTCTAATTACAGCTATTTCTATAGTTATCTTTCTGGATGCATTATAAATACATTTTTATTTTTATAGTTGTCTTTCCGGATGTGTTCTAATTACAGTTATTTTTATAGTTGTCTTTCCGGATGTGTTCTAATTACAGTTATTTTTATAGTTGTCTTTCCGGATGTGAATGGTCCTTAATACTCTAATAGTTTTGTTGCACGAAGCTGCACTGAATGGAACAGAATGGAATAAAATAGATTTGAAATTATGTGAAGGATTCAATTCAATTCAGTTCAATTCAATTCAATTCAATTCAACGAAACTGAATTCTACTAGTCTGTTTGAAACCAAATCGCTCTACAGACTGTCACTGGCACATATAAGAAACTCTCTGTCTTTCTGTCTCTCTCTCTTACACACACACACCCATCCACACACACAGATAAAACTCAGGTGCATATTGAAGCCTGCCAGACATACACAAATCAACCTTCCCATTCAGGGTTAGAAAGGGTCAGGACTGTAATGAAGAGTGTGTGTGTGTGTCTGTGTGTGTGTGTCTGTGTGTGTGTGTGTGTGTCTGTGTGTGTGTGTGTGAATGACTCGGCCTGCTGATGGACATGAGGGAAAGTCGATGGGAGGCGTCAATGAGCTGGCAGGGTGGACACACACACACACACACACACTCTCACCCGTACATAACTGGCCCACATGATGATTGACACGTCTTAACCTGCAGGGCTGTGTCAGAGCATCCAAACTCCTTCTGCCAGGACACACACACACACACACACACACACAGAAATATACCAATATACTAGCAGACAAACAAGCACACAAGCGCACACACATACACACTGGGTCACATTCAAGATGATCAAATTGCAAGCATAAAAATGAAATTAAAATAAAAAATAATAAAATAATAAGATAAATAAAAATAAAATCAGTCAGTTACATAAATAATACTAAAATATATGAGATAGGGTTTTAATTAAATATAACACAAGACACTCAAGGATATTTCATGAAATATTAATCATGCAATATGAAAGTTTCTTTATACAACAGAAAGTGTGATTTATTTTTCTGCATTAGTGTTAATAAATCAGAGGTAGTAATAATATATTTTTAATAGTGTTTGAATAAAGCAGAAGTAGTCGTCCCCATGTCTCTGTATGGTTATGCGTAGCTTATTATATTATTTGTGTTTGCTGCGATATGAAAGAAGTTTGTGTTTTATTTCAGTGTTCTAATGAATGCTCCATCAGGTAAACTAGTAAAACCCTCCGTTGTGTTCCGCTCTCCTCCTCTTCCTCCTCCTCCATTTTTTCCCTCCATTCCACACCGCACCCACGGCCCCTCCTCTTCCTCATCTGACACACTAGTTACTGCAGAATGAAACTCCTCCAAGTTTATCTCCTTTTTTTTCCTCCCTGTGTGTTGGAGACAGGTGCTTTGAAGGTAGACAAAACTGCTCCGAGAGGTAGAGAAGCAGAAAGAGAGAGAGAGAGAGAGAGAGAGAGAGAGAGGGAGAGAGAGAGAGAGAGAAGTGGAGGCCTTTGGCAAGCTCTTCTCTCTCCTCTCCTGTTCTCGGCAGCTGTGTCTTGACAGGCCGGTGCAGCAGTGACGCTGAATTATATCCTTGCTTCTAATTATTTCTTTTCAACTCCTCACAATGAAAGACAGACTGCGCTTTGTGTGTGTGTGTGTGTGTGAGTGTGTGTGTGTGTGTGAAGCAGGACAGCAGCAGAAAATGCCCCCCTGCAAAACAGACAAAAAGATAGGAGACAGAAAAAAGGCTTCATGCTTCTGACACAGATCTGTGCCGGTGTGTCAACATCGCACATTGGGTGACGTTGGCTGTTCTAATGAAAGAGATCTTCAGACGTGGAGTGGAACACCAACGCCTTTGTTTTCTCAGCTCCAGAGCTAAAGACGACGGCTGAAGCTCGGCTCCAGCGTTTTTATTAGTGGCTCAGATGCTAGACTGATGTGTGTGTGTGTGTGCGTGTGTGTGTGTGTGTGTGTGTGTGTGTGTGGCTGCCGAGTTTTCAACATTAGCTAGTCGTCTGCAACAACTACTCAAACTAGTCTCAAAACAACTCCACATTTCCTCGTTTTACCTGTCAAGATATTTTTAGTTGTTCCATTTCACAAATCTTTTCCAAAAAAAAGAAACATTTCTCACACCACATTATTGCCAGTACATTCATGGGGCAAAAAATGCCAAAATTCAACAAAGCTTTTTCATTTGGTGAAAATGTTGGATAAAAACGGTTCTATAGTTTGAATTAAAAATATAGACAGTGCGTATTAAATTGCTCTGTTCCGTGAATTCCGTGTCTGTTCTCTCTTCCTGGTCTCTTTATCACTCTCCTCTTTCTCTCCTCTCTCACCGTCTGTTCCCTGCTCCCTCGTTCTCTGCTCTCCTCCAATGCTGAAAGGGATTCTGCTGTCATCTGGTCAGCAGGGGGCGGCATTGACACAGTTCTGCATGAACGCAAGGGGTGTGTGTGTGTGTGACACAGTTCTGCATGAGCTGCGCTGAGAGGGGAGAGACAGAGAGAGGAGAAGAGAAGAGAGGAGAAGAGAAGAGGGAGAGGAGAGAGGCGAGAGAGAGAGAGAGAGAGACTGGCGCGGTGCGACAAGGCTCGGAGCAGCTCAGCTCCGGGGACAGACGGGCGCTCATGTAATTGAGGTCCTGGACCTTTTACGCAGGCATGTATTGGTTTGTATGGGGAAATGTTCAAGGAACAATGGATTTCCATAAGTGGAAGTAAAATTGTATTTGGGACTAGCTGCGCAATGCTAACTGCTTTCTAAACAATGACAGAGGCCGGCAACGCTGGGATGTGACTTGTAATTTCTCTATGCTGCTGCACGCTTGAGATGCAATGAAATAAAGCATTAGCCTTAAATATGTGAGCGAACGAGAGGGTCTGGCGTGCCCCAGTCGCTCAGACTCATCGCTAGAAATACACAAATTTCACATGAAGTCACACACTATTTAAAGAAAATGGAATAATTTAGTCCCATAAGAAACACAGAGAAATAAGCCACTGCTTCCATTTTAATCCTGAGTGGGAAAATCCACATCTAATCCACAGGAGAGCATGTATTTTAACTCAGAGCGTGTATTTTAAAAACAGCCTGATTACACATTTTAGAGACGCTTTTTATCACTGACAAGAAAATATATTTGATTTCTGTGGAATTCTGAAAGGGAAATCTTTCAGGAAAGGTAAACACATTTTGAAGGGCCATCAGCTGTGAGCACACTCATCATCGTCTGTGTGTGTGTGCGTGTGTGTGAGAGAGAGGGAGCACACTCATCACGACTGACGGCAAACGAACCACACAAACACCAGGTCACAATTATTACCTCAGTGCTGTACAAATTAATCCTCAGCAATCATTAATCAGCTGTGGGTTCTTCCCAAACAGCAGCCTAATAAGCCCAGGGTCCATCCGTCTTGCCGTCCCGCAGACGACTTGAAAGCAGAGAGGCCACAGCCTCATAAATAAGGTTACACATTTGCATGTTTGGTTCATCATGAATATTGCATCCTGTGTACATGAAAATTCAAATCCCCCGTTTATGAAATATGGCTGGGTAGTATGCACTGGCGCATGAGCACTCATACACACACACACTGACACAGACCCAGTCTATACAGAAGCATAATGCCCTCTTCCTTTTGATGAATAAAGAATGAAAGAGTAATCTGACCTGCTGGAGTGATCTGCCCTTCAAAGGATCCCTTAATTCCTGAATCAGGAATCCTGATACTATTGATCGGAGAAAAGGAAGACTGAGAATCACCCAGCACTCAGAGAGCAAAAACATGCAAAAACACACACACACACACGCACACACACCTTGCACTCAGAGAGAAAGAGGGAGCCTCTGAAAACCCACTGGAGACTAAGACAATGTGCTATAGAAATATGCAGAATAGGCTGACCTGTTTTGGCACCTTTACGATGTGGACTTAAACAAAAAATATATTTTGATTATTAATAAAATATTTGTATTATTATTAATCTCAGAGAGGTTTAATGCAAAAACTAAAGATACATATTGGAGGAAGAGCTCACCGACATTTTATACTTTACATATTTTACATTTACATACTTCACATTTTATACTATAAAAAACAGATTCATTATTTACATTATCTACTGACAAAATACACAACATATTTTTACAAGCCAATATGAAATATAAATAAGAAAACAGAAAGTAACAGTAAGCTAAACTAAGACAAAGAGAGATTTCAGGAGAGCATTATTTTTCTCTTTTGAATCACTTGCACTTATCATAGATAATGATCTTCACAGACAGAAGTAAAATCTTTACAGGCTTCTGAAACAACTACTGAAATAAAACAGGGGAGCTGGCTGAATGAAATGTGTGTGTGTGTGTGTGTTTATTTTTAGATTTATTTATGTATTTATTAAAGCGCTTACTCAATGTGTATGTGTGTGTGTGTGTGTGCGGTACATCTGTGTGTGTATACGTTGAGCTTGAGTGTGTGAGTGTGTATCTCCTCTGCTCCGACATCCTAGGC
>JAIFZK010000038.1:2305000-2340000 GCA_027481765.1 Tenualosa thibaudeaui | reverse complement strand
AAAACAGAAACATTGTCCACATTGTTGTCTGAAGCATGTCAACTTGAGCAAACTTATCTTGTGCGTGTTTATTTTTTGACTAAAATGTCATCTCTCTCTCTCTCACTATATATATATATGTAATCTTTTTTTCCTTCCTGTTCAGTGAATGTTGTATGAATGCAGATGTGTGCACTATGTGCAATATGTTTGATCTGTTTTTGCATTGTGTATAATGTGTGTTGTGTGTGTGTGTGAGTGTGTGTATGTGTGGTGTGTGTGTGTGTTGTGTGTGTGTGTGTTTGTGTGTTGTGTGTGTGTGTGAGTGTGTGTATGTGTGGTGTGTGTGCATGTTGTGTGTGTGTGTGTGTGTGTGTGTGTGCGTGTTGTGTGTGTGTGTGTGTTTGTGTGTGTGTGTGTGTGTGTGAAATAGATGGTGACAGTAACTCAATGGGAAGGGAAAGTGCTGAGGAAGGCTCCCATTGGGGAGCGCTGACTGTGTGCTTTAATGTGCGTGCGTGCGTGCGTGCGTGCGTGCGTGCGTGCCAAACTGACACTTCTACTGTCACTAAATATTAAACATGGAGACTCGTGTCATTTGGGGGGAGAGAGGAGACAGCACCCATAGATACACATAGATACCCGCCCTCACACACACTTGTGTAAACACATACACACACATCTTCGCAGACATGCAGAGACACTCACATGCCTACACAGACATACACACACTGTGTGAATGTGTGAATTTTGCCAGCTTAGGACCATCTCAAATCAAATACTTTTTTCTTCAGTTACTGGAAATTACGATGGGAAAAGTTGATGATTGTCCCTCCTCTTCTGTTTCGTTGCCAAGATGACATCCAGTGAGTGTGCATCGTTCCAAACTGCAAAAAGTGCATTTTCAAAAATAACAAACAATATACTCTTTTTGGAACAAAAGACTTATTTCAAACCCAATGATCTACTAGTACAGCAAGAAAATTGCACTTACTAATATTTCTTGAAACAAGAAAAATACAGAGAAAATAAAGTCTTGATTTAAGAAAATATTGCTTGTTTTAAATATTCATGGTGAGATATATAACCGTCCTCTTGTGCTTGTTTCATGGTTACAGCTTTGATGTTCCAGTCAAAAATGACCGGAGCATTTTTAGCTTCAGATAAAACATATATTATATAATATATGCCTTACCTTCTTTATCTATTATATATTATATAATATCTGCTTTATCTATTATATGTTATATAATATAATAATTATCATAAACATTTGTGATAGATGTCTGTATCAATTTATGCTCTCTTGAATATGACCATTTTTAAAAATTATGGTCTGTAGGCCTAACTGAACGAAGCCTAAGTAAACACATACTCACACTGCCTATCTGATCTGTGGGTAAGACTGTATCTGGTCTCACCCATGAATTTTGTTATAATGGAATAATTAGTACACTCAAGTTTTAAAATGATAATATCCAAGAGAGCTTAAGTTGATACAGACATCTATCACAAAATGTGCTGCTCGTTATTAGTAATATATGTTAATGGTTTGTTATGGTAATATATGTTTTATCTAAAGGAACTCATGACCATCTAATTAGATTAAGTAAATTTTTGAGAAAATGTGATTATGGTCAATTTTGACCAGAAAACAACAGGAGGGTTAAGCAAACAATAAAATTTATTTTCTTATTTCTTAAATCTAGTATCTAGAAACTAGCCAAATTTACTTAAACCAAGATAAATTTGAACTGTTTGAATTTGTTTCCAGTGTTTCAGAGATTCACAAACTAAGTTTCAATATCAAGTTTCAGAAGTTATGTGATCTAGCGCCACCAGTGGGTCAAAGCTCGACTTTTAAACCATATGCCAAATTTAAAAAAAATATTTTCCAATATGTTGAATTTTTCAAAGCGTCCAACTGAAGCAGCAAATCAAAACTATGAATGAGATCAAACAGCATATGAGCTCATATCTCTGCAAAAAACCCGATGATCAGATCCAAACCAAGTGTCCTACTTTGGCTCCAGACCTGTTTGTGAGGACCTAGAAAAATGTTGCATTATCTTGCATTTTGCAAATAAGCGTTTGCACTGACAGTGCAAGTACACCTCCTATTGATAGGCTACTGTGGAGAACACCAGGGATGATCCATGGACATTTGTGATGTCATTGTCTTTGCAATTATGGGAATATGGGATTTTCTCAAACATGCTTATGTTTTCACAGACCACAAATGTTGTCCCTTCTTCATGATGACTGGCACGTGTAATGTTCAGACCAAGCCTCATAAAACCTATTGCCATTTTGATGCATGGACCCTTTAATGCAATACAGCAACTAAAATTTTGATGTCACAAAACATCATGTGAGGTCATATTATGGAAAATCTGTGATTGTCACAAAACATAGTGTGAGCACTTGTGACATTGGCATTGAAGAAAAATACACGATATGTCTATGGTAACACTGTCCAATTATGATGCTTGGCCCCCATATTGCTGCTTGCAGACACTAATTGTTAAGTGCCACCGTCTTGATGCAGTGATATATCATTATTTGAAATCAGCAAAAGTGATAATTATCTTATGAGGTTGGTAAAATTACCTCAAACAAGTAAAATTACCTTCAATGTCTGTCTGACAACTGGTCAGAATGCATTTCCCTCATTAAAATCAGTAAAATTACCTCACAATTATAATGACTTATATAAGTAAGACAATTCAAGACAAAATATACTGAAACCAGCCCAATAAGTCAATAAGTCAAGTAAATGTTCTTAAATCTTAAAATTTGTATGACAAGATAAATAATCTAAACTCTGGGGAATTACACTAGCAAAGATTACATTTTTTGCAGTATATATTGTGTGAATGCACCGATGCCCTCAGATTTAGCATTGTAAGTACAGTCGTGCATGAATTGGAACGCACTGAGAGACACACACTTACACACACACACCTGCTGAAAGGGGGGTAGAGGCAGGAGGTGAGGCGCATTTTCAGGAGGAGTGTGTTGTCCGGGGGAGTGTGTTGTCAGGAGTCAGAGTGTGTTTTAATAGTGGGAGTGTGTTGTCAAGAGTGGGAGTGTGTTGTCAGGGGGAGGGGTGTGTTGTCCGGGGGAGGAGTGTGTTGTCAGGGGGAGGAGTGTGTTGTCAGGGGGAGGAGTGTAAACTCCTTACTATGAAAACTTCAGATACTTTCCTCACAGCTTCACAAGGCAAACTCATCACACAGAATTAATTCATTCATCTTTGATTGTTTTCATCAACAAATGATATCACAGGATATTACAGACTTTCTTTTCTCTCTCTGTGTGTGTGTGTGTGTGTGTGTGTGTGTGTATGTGTGTGTGGGTTGATGTGTTTTTTAATATACTTGATTTTTTTTAAAATGTCAAATCTCTCTGCAACAGAATGAAAAGTGCTCCCATGTCCCTTGCGCACGCACACACACACACACACACACACAGAGAGAGAGAGAAACAAAACTGTAAGCTGCATTAGTTGTGACTGTCAAATCTCTCAACATCCAAGAATCCTAATCACTTCCAAAAAGCGTCACTGTCTGGGCTGCAGAAACTTTACAAATTCCTTTCACTCTTTGCAACAGAATGAAAAGTGCTCCCGTGTCCCTTGCACACACACACACACACACACACACACACACACACACAGAGAGAGAGAGAGAGAAACAAAACTGTAAGCTTTTCACTTGAGAGGCACTTCTTTGCCCCCCCCCCCCAGGTTGGTGTGGTGACACATGCAGTGTTGTGTGTGTGTGTGTGTGTGTGTGTGTGTGTGTGTGAAATGCAGAGCTGAGAGAGAGTGTGTCTCTTTGGTGAGGATTGTTCTGCTTTAACACAAATCAGAGACATCAGGGGAATGGGCCTCTGATCAAACCCAAGCTGCCTGTTAAAAGGCAACAGGGGTACATCAAAGTGCTGCCATTCTCAAGATGAATGAGAGACACACTCAGTACATCTCTCTCTCTCTGTGTGTGTGTGTGTGGAGGGTGTGTGTGGAGGGTGTGTGTCAGTTGGAAATGAGTGTGTGTGTGTGTGAAAGAGATAGAGTGTATGTATGTGTGTGCATGTATGTCGTGTGTGTGTGTGAAAGACTTCCTGTTCTATGAGTGCGGAAGCCTCTGATTTCCATATTAATTCCCTGTAGGAGAGTGCTTGAACTAATGTGTATTGGAGAATGTGTGTGTTTGTGTGTGTGTGTGGGGGAGAGTGTGAGAGTGTGAGGTGTGACACTGTGACACAAGTATTTCTCTCTCTCTCTCTCTCTCTCTCTCTGACAAACACACACACACACACACATACCAAGGCTGGATCTACATGAATGCGTTTTCAAATGAAAATGTCAAATCTGGGACGGGAGTGGGTCCCATACACTCCTCTGATCCCGGGGTCTGAATGATGAGTTGGAGGAAGGGCTGCTGGTGGCAAACAAACACTTATCAAAAGGGTTAAAAACACATGAGACACACACATTCAAAGCCATTAGTACGCACACACACAGTGTAACTCATAAGCAGTCAGTAGGCCCAATCAAACAGTGCTCTCCAACGTGACGACTGATGGCATTGTGAGTCTGCCCTTGCTTGAGCTCTTAATTGGGATCATTTTTCACCAACACTTCAATGTTACCTAGTGATGAGCTCCTGAAGCCCAGCCCAGCCGTGTGTTTGTGTTTGTGTGTGTGTGTGTGTGTGTGTGTGTGTGTGAAAGCTCGGCCTTATGCAGTGTTCTCTTCCTCAAAGTGGAGATCAATAATGTATTAAAACCAAGTGGCTATTAAAATAATAGCAGACTACAGCTGGACTTCTTGTGAGCAGAGACAGGGAGGGGGAACACACACACACACACACACACACACACACACAGCTGGCCTCCACATGAGCAGAGAGGGAGAGAGAGGAATGGGTGTCAAACTCTACAAAGTGTATTAGCCTTACACACATTGTGTCCTTGAACAAGACACTTAACCCTAAGTTGCTCTAGGGGAGAGACTGGGGAAACTGACCCTGAACTATTGATAGTTGTCCAAATGTAAGTCGCTTTGGATAAAAGCATCTGCTATATATATATAAATATATATATATCTAGATATATATATATATATATATATATATATACATACACACACACACACACACACACACATGCACACAGAAGTAAAAAAAATATCTGTTTGACAGGGCTAAAACTCTATCTACATATAAACAATAGGCCTAAATAAGGCATAAATAAATGATGTTCCTTTATAAAAAAACGAATATATATATATATACATACTATTACATATATAAGTGTATATATTTCATATGTATATATACAAGTGTAAAACTTATATATATATACATACTATTACATATACAAGTGTATATATTTCATATGTATATATACAAGTGTAAAACTAATATATATATACATACTATTACATATATAAGTGTATATATTTCATATGTATATATACAAGTGTAAAAAGGTCCTGCATCTGCAGGCTTTTGATGTCACAATGATGATGATGTCACAATGATGATGAATCAAATTGATAGCTGTTGATGACATGAGTATAAGTGTGTTGCTTTGTGCTTCAGAATAAAAGTCCTTCAGCTCTGTTGCATCTGTGTGTGTGTGTGTGTGTGTGTGTGTGTGTGTGTGTGTGTGTGTGTGTGTGTGTGTGGTTATGGACTGTACAGACACATCTGAATAATGATTCTTCAAGGTGCACACAATCACACAGCATTTGAAAAGGCATTTGACAGCTGTCGCAGATATTCATTCACAGGTGTGTCTTCTTGGGTGTGATTCACTGACTCTGTGTGTGTGTGTGTGTGTGTGGGAGTGCAATGAAGAGAAAGTGAGAGTGAACCTTGGTGAATAAATGAAGTGGGGATGGTAATCCAGTGTGTGTGTGTGTGTGTGTGTGTGTGTGTGTGTGTATGGCTGCGGCTGAGCTGGCATTAAACAGACAAGCGGTGGCATGGCTCAGTGCTGGCGTCGGCGTGGCAACACTCAGTTATCGGGGCAGAATAATGAAGGAATGAAGGAATGAAGGAATGCCTCGGCCCAGCAGTCAGCCGCGCCCCAGCCAGCCAAGTGGAGAATTTCATTTTGTGCAGGTCCCTCTCTCTACCCCCAGCTGCACCCAAGCGTCATCTCTCTCCCTCTCTCTTTGCCATCTCCCTCTCTTTCCCCCCTTCTCTCGCTCTCCTCTTATTCTCTCTGTCTCTTCCTTTTTTCCTTCTATATAAATCTTTTTTTGTCTCTCTTCCCCCCTGTTCCTTTTCCCCTCTCTCCATCTCTCTCTCCCTGTATCTCCCTCTCTCTCCATCTCTCTCTTCCTGTCTCTCCATCTCTCTCTCCCTGTATCTCCCTCTCTCTCTCCCTGTATCTCCCTCTCTCTCCATCTCTCTCTTCCTGTCTCTCCCTCTCTCTCCATCTCTCTCTCCCTGTATCTCCCTCTCTCTCCATCTCTCTCTTCCTGTCTCTCCCTCTCTCTCCATCTCTCTCTTCCTGTCTCTCCCTCTCTCTCCATCTCTCTCACCCTGTATCTCCCTCTCTCTCCATCTCTCTCTCCTCTGGTGAAGCATCTTCTGTGTCAGAGGTTGTTGGCTGTTTCTCAAACAGGAGAGGACAACCCTGCACATGTTCCTGGCAGTAACACAGCACAGCACACACACACACACACACATACACACACACACACACACACACACACACACACACACACACACACACACACACACACACACACACACACACACACACACACACACACACACACTCACACACTCACACACACACACACACACACACACACACACACACTCACACTCACACACACACACACACACACACACACACACACACTCACACACACACACACACACACACACACACACACACACACACACTCCCTGGAGCAGGAGGGGTTCAGTCCAGGAGCGAAGCATTCTGGACTGAAGAGAGGATCTAGAGAGATGGGGAGAAAGAGAGCTGGGAGATTGGAGGTGGGGTGTGTGTGTGTTATACCTAGAGGCCGGCCTTTGATGGAGTGACGCTGAGATGGGCCGTAGTCAGAGGAGAGGAGAGGAGGGTGATGACAAGCAGCGTCCGTCCATCCAGACAAAAGAGAGATAGAGAGAGAGTGGAGTAAGAGAGCGAGAGAGAGAAAGAGAGAGGGAGAGAGAGCAGAGTAAGAGAGCAAGAGAGAGAGAAAGAAAGAGAGAGGGAGAGAGAGCGGAGTAAGAGAGAGAGAGAAAAAAAGAAGAGAGAGCGATCAGTCGTGCTCCTCATTCTCCACAGGATAGATTTATTATTAAATAAAAGACAGTGAGATGGTCCGTCTGACTCAAGCAGTCCATTCCCTTGCTCTCTCTTCTCTCTCTACTGCCTTTCCTGTCCTCCAGCAATATGTGTTTTTACTGTTTATGTATGGACTTTACTGGTGCAAGACAAACCATCTCTCCATTATTACACACACACACACACACACACACACACACACACACACACACACACACACACACCATTACTGTGAGATCAGTTCTGGATATGAAATGGCCCAGTAATCACACTCAAGGCCACATTCTCTGGTCAGTCGTTGCAGGTTAAACATTGTGTGTGTGTGTGTGTGTATGCACTTGGTGTTAAGTCATGTGTGTATCCTAAATGGATGAGCATGATGTTTCTAAATGATGCCTTAAATGGACCTACACCAATCTCAATACCAACATCTCAAAACACACACACACACACACACACACACACAAACACACAATATGAGCCTCTGTTCTTTTACTCAGTAAGCTACAAAGATAGGCAGTGTGGCTAAGCTAATCCACTTGCTGCAAGATGTCCTCCAGTTAAACTGCTGGAGGCTTTGTGGGACAAAGCTGTGAAGGGTTAGGGTAGACCCTGATGCATTTCAGAGCTGTGCTATTAACATGCATGTACACACACACACACACACACACACAAATCCTCCATATCGGATCAGTAGAAGCTGAGGAGGAGATAGCTTTATTTGAGCATTCAGATATGCTAATGGATTCTTCATAGTACGGCCTGAGTGTTGATGGCTCTCTCATCACGGTTACTCTTACCAGGATCTGTGTGTTTGTGTGTGTGTGTGTGTGTGTGAGTGTGTGTGTGTGTGTGATCTGAACGAGTTGCGATGTCTATCTCATCTCTGCTACTCTTATCTGATGAGCAGAAGATCAGCACTTCTTTATCCGATTAACCAACAGACACTGAGATGAAGGGCAGATTGGGTGTGTGTGTGTGTGTGTGTGTGTGTGTGTGTGTGTGTGTGTGTGTGGAAAGAGTAATTCTTCCATCGTAGTATCTGTGAGTTTCTTCTGTCTTTCTGAAGGAGGCAGGCCTGATGTTGGTACTCCACCACTATTTACAATACTGACTGAAAACACTGAAGGGAAAATAGTGCTCTATAGAGTTCTATGTTTCATAGTAGTGTCTGTCTGTCTGTGTGTGTGTAAGGCACAAATAAAACTCCTTGATCCTTGGAATGATATTGTAATGTGTGATAAGTGCTGAATATTTAGTCAAGATATTCAGGTTCTTTGCTTTTTAATCGATGTGTGACCTGCTGGTAGTTTTGTCTACCTCAGTGGAGGTAATTGTTGATGCGCATGTATGTGTGTGTGTGTGTGTGTGTGTGTGTGCACACTCCATTGAAAACACTCTTTCATACACTAATCAGAGCATTAGCACCCCGTCCCCCACCCCCCCCGAGCCACTGCCACCATCAATCTCCATCAAGTGCACGACGCCACGGGTGTATTCATGATGCCAGGGGTGTATTCACGATGCCAGGGGTGTATTCATGATGCCAGGGGTGTATTCATGACGCCACGGGTGTATTCATGATGCCAGGGGTGTATTCATGACGCCACGGGTGTATTCATGATGCCAGGGGTGTATTCATGACGCCACGGGTGTATTCATGATGCCAGGGGTGTAATCACGATGCCTGAGCTCAAAACTAACCAGCAGCCATGTCTGATGAGGCTGTTTGTTCCTTGTCCCTCTCCATCCTCTCTAGCTCTGCTCCGGGGGCCTTGCTAAGGAGCACCTGGACAGGTGAGCACGCAGCGGCTCCAGGTGCCTTGTGGCTGTAAGAGGCTTCTGGCATGAGGACTGCAGGCTGGTGTGCTGCCCCTCAGCCTGGGGGTGTGTTCTGTCTGTTGTCTGGGCTGTGTGTTACACTCTTGTGTTTAGAGTCTGTCTGTTGTCTGGGCTGTGTGTTACACTCTTGTGTTTAGAGTCTGCCTGTTGTCTGGGGTGTGTGTTACACTCTTGTGTTAAGAGCCTGTCTGTTGTCTGGGCTGTGTGTTACACTCTTGTGTTTAGAGTCTGTCTGTTGTCTGGGCTGTGTGTTACACTCTTGTGTTTAGAGTCTGTCTGTTGTCTGGGGTGTGTGTTACACTCTTGTGTTTAGAGTCTGTCTGTTGTCTGGGGTGTGTGTCACACTCTTGTGTTTAGAGTCTGTCTGTTGTCTGGGCTGTGTGTCACACTCTTGTGTTTAGAGTCTGTCTGTTGTCTGGGCTGTGTGTTACACTCTTGTGTTTAGAGTCTGTCTGTTGTCTGGGCTGTGTGTTACACTCTTGTGTTTAGAGTCTGTCTGTTGTCTGGGCTGTGTGTTACACTCTTGTGTTTAGAGTCTGTCTGTTGTCTGGGCTGTGTGTTACACTCTTGTGTTTAGAGTCTGCCTGTTGTCTGGGGTGTGTGTTACACTCTTGTGTTAAGAGCCTGTCTGTTGTCTGGGCTGTGTGTTACACTCTTGTGTTTAGAGTCTGTCTGTTGTCTGGGCTGTGTGTTACACTCTTGTGTTTAGAGTCTGTCTGTTGTCTGGGCTGTGTGTTACACTCTTGTGTTTAGAGTCTGTCTGTTGTCTGGGGTGTATGTTACACTCTTGTGTTTAGAGTCTGTCTGTTGTCTGGGCTGTGTGTTACACTCTTGTGTTTAGAGTCTGTCTGTTGTCTGGGCTGTGTGTTACACTCTTGTGTTTAGAGTCTGTCTGTTGTCTGGGCTGTGTGTTACACTCTTGTGTTTAGAGTCTGTCTGTTGTCTGGTGTGTGTGTTACACTCTTGTGTTTAGAGTCTGTCTGTTGTCTGGGCTGTGTGTTACACTCTTGTGTTTAGAGTCTGTCTGTTGCCTGGGCTGTGTGTCACACTCTTGTGTTTAGAGTCTGTCTGTTGTCTGGGCTGTGTGTTACACTCTTGTGTTTAGAGTCTGTCTGTTGTCTGGGCTGTGTGTTACACTCTTGTGTTTAGAGTCTGTCTGTTGCCTTGGTTCTGTGTACCTCAGTAAATCCCACTGGATGGGTCATTTCAAAAGTGTTCTGGTTCTGGTGGGCCATTGCAATACATACAAACAATACCCCCTTCTGTTCCATCTGTTTATCCTTCAGATGCACCTTTTGTTTTGATGAATACACATCCTGCTGTGTGTGTGTGTGTGTGTGTGTGTGTGTGTGCACAGTGTGTGTCTGATGTGCTGATGAGGTGGTATCATCTTCTCGAGTGGAGTTTGCCCATTAGTGTTTAAATTATGTGGACTCTAATGGGTGAATCTCACACAAGATTTTGTCTTTTACGACCGTCACCAGACACATTATTTAGCAAGGCGCATGAAGTCATCCTCATAAACTACACTCACAACACACACACACACACACACACACACACACACACACACACACACTGCACACAGGACACAACACACTTTTGCAGACAGCTCCACTCTCAAAGATGTGTAAATATACTGTGGACTGTATTGCAGTTGTCTGAGTTGTAAATACATGAAAGACAAGCATATTTATTTTGTCGACTATCTTGAGCACGACACAGTGTTGGTGTTTTTCATCAACATGGCACTTTTGTTGTGTCTGCTTAGACCTGCTCAACACCACAAACTCACAAGCAGCTTTCTGCAGTCTGCTCAGTCTGCGCTCATCTGGTCATTCATGAAATCAATATGGTTCAATTCAGGTTAATTGAATTCTGTTGAGTTCAGTGTAGCTCTTTCACATCACTTGTGTTTCTCTCTGGTCACTGTGGGCTGCCGGCGCTGTCCTGTGCCCATCAACCCCTCGCTACTATTCATGATCTCATGCTGGATACATTGACCTTTGACCTCTGACCTCTGTCCTGCGACGCTCGGCAGCTCTGGCTGAAGCCTGCCTCTGGACTACCCGCTCTCCAGGAGTGTTCTCATGCTGCGAGGTGTGTGTGTGTGTGTGTGTGTGTGTGTGTGGCTCAGTGAGCAAGAGTCCAGCCAAAGCAGCGTTGAGACACAGATGTAAAAGAGACTTTCGAATGAAAGCTGTTATGCTTTAAGCTGTACAAGCATACAATAACACTTTGAGGATGGGCTCCTGCATTGACCTCCTGATTTACAATGCGTTTGGGTTAACACGGCCAAGGCTGAACAGAAGTGTTCATTACACCATAATGTCCAACTCAACCAGGTGATTTCACTTTTCACCCTGAACACATGGAAACATGAACTATGTTAAATACATCTCCAAAAAGAGAAGACAAACACTCAAGAGATTGAGAGACACACAGTCAACTTGTACAGATACAACGCAACCATTCATCTTGGGCCACAGCACTTCTATGCATCACAAAATGAAGAGCCCCCCTACTCTCCCTACATGGATAGATCGGGTGCTCAACCTATTAGCCAATCAAAAGGTTCTGCCAATCAGGCTCTACTAATCAGACAAGCAACAGCCAATAAGATACCTAATCAATTATCCCACTCACAGGGAAACATGCACATAAATTAGGCCTATAGGAAAACATACAAATAATATAATCACAAAAAGTTGCCCACCCTGCAATACTGAATCAGGTTGACAAGAAGAAACACCAAAACAGCTTGAAGTTTCTCAAAAACATGGCAAGTTTTACTTTCAGAAGCCAAGTAAACACACAGAGTCAGCTGTTCTCCTGTCTTATTTTGTCTTTCTTGTCTTTCTCTCCACACCAAGTTTTACTAAGCATGCCTTAAGTCTAGAACTGATGTGCCCCTGGTATTTAACAACCAGACACTGAGAGTGTTGTAAGTGCACCGGTGACTTATGGAATATTTATTTTTACAGACAGTACCGTCAGGTAGTTTTCTGGTTGCCACCATCTTGATCATGAACATGAGCTGTTGACTGGAGTTTCCAAAATAACTATAAAGATGGTTGCATAAAAAGATACAAAGTATTGTGAAGAATCTGAAGTTGAAAACAAACCATTAAATTAAATTTAATCTGATGAGTGTCCATACTGAGTAGGCACAGGGACAAGATCAGCCATCCTAAGTGTATTTGAATCTGATGGGTGTCGGTATTGAGTAGGGACAGGCACAAGATCATTCTACCACCAGGTCCAGACACTGAGTTTTGTTTTGGAGTTTGTCTACTGTGACTGTTGTCTGGACACCAAAGAACTGCGCGTTTGTGTGTGTTGTCCCAGACAGTCCCATGCATTTTGGAAGGTACGGCTGCAGAAGGAGCAACAAACTGCAAACCTGGCTGCAGTGATGCTCCTGCTTTGCATCCAGCTGTGCTGCAAGGCCAGACTGTTTAGGTAGGTATTCAAAATAACGCTAGAAGTAACTACTGTTTTGGTCTCATCCCGAACTACAATAACTATATACACTGTAACACTACAACACTATTACTGTAATTATACTGTTGCTATGTGACTGCAGACAACAGAAAAAGCATGGGAGTCAAGTCTGATGTGTCCGACGTTTGAACTGATGCGGTATTTGTGTCTGAACTCAGAACTGGTGCTGTATTTTCTGACAATCTTTGACAACGAGTACTGATCCAAGGCTCCAGAGTTTATTTCTCCCTCATCTTCAAAACATCCTCATCGGGTCTTGATTCATAGACTGACTTGGCCATCCACTATCAGGTGGCTATAGTGAATGAATGCTTGTACTGAGGTATTCCTGTCCAACAGGCAAGAGTAAAAATAAGTCAAGGACTATGTAGCCTACCAAAACTTTAGTTTAACTAGCTTTAGTCAGGTGTTGCAGTGAAGTAAAAGGTGGTTAAACTACAAATTCTGTGATGTCTTTGCAAGGTAAGGCTATGCCCTTAGCGCTAACCTTGTGAGCCCGTTGGGAGCATTGACTCTAGTTTGGAATGCAAGATGTCAGTGCAGTTTTGCTCCTTGACAGAAGATCAAAATCGTTATCATTTTATAATACACCCTGGGTCCATTTCACACTGGATTTCTGTTCTGAAGCTTCAAGAATACTAGAGTCTAGAATCTTCTGAATGTTCTGAAGCTTTAAGAATACTAGAGTCTAGAGTCTAGAATGCTGGATATGACCTTTAAGTGACACTGCAGTGACTTTTACTTATAGTTATAGCACAGTTCAAAAAATAAATATTTCGTCTACTGTTTTGTGTACTGTACAAAATAAACAATTAAACAAAGAATTAGAGCACAACATTTGTCTTCTTATGAGAAATAGCTGGTTTGGAGTCTTGACTCCTTCTTCAGTGGACAGGATTGAGGAAAGGCAATAAGCTCAGGTATTAGAGATGATGTTCCGATTAGAAAGATATGCAGTATTAGAGGTCAACAACCAAAAAGAATTCGGAAGAAGACAAGAATCTCCGGTCACGTCACAACTGCCAAGGTCACTGTGACACCTAATTAATCACTATCCGTTAATGAAAAACTCTCATCTGTAAGAAAGACACTCCTGTTGGAGAGCACTCCTGTGCACAGGGGGACAAGGAAGGTTGATGGCACAGATCAGGAAGTTCACACACCTCACCACTGACACACTCTTACAAACCTCACCGCTAACACACTCACACACATAAGCGCTTACACACTCACACACATCACCACTAACACACTCTCACACTTTCTGTCTCCCAATGAATGAATCTCAGCCTTTTCAAGAAACTCTTCTGAGGTCAAATAACAGCTGGGCCAGCATTGGCTGCAGGGGAAAGAGAGTATTGGTAGCATTTTAGATAACAAGAGTTCTCTCTGCGGCATGTCACGCTCCCCTTGGAGATAGCAAGCATCATAGGAAGGTGTTCTGAAGCAGTGTGAGAGAGACTTTATACTGCAGCATTACTAACAGAAGCTTTAGAAAGCTTAATGCAACATCACAACTGAAAATGCAACAGGAAATTACATGGATTGGGTGTTATAAAGCATTAATAAATTACATGATGTGATCTAAAGCTTTATAAAGCAGTGTAAAAAGTGAAGGCTGCACATGGCTGATTGTATGATACCTGCTCTCCTCTCCTCTGTTTGTTCCCTTAATGACACACCACAGGGAACTCGTGTGTGTGTGTGTGTGTGTGTGTGTGTGTGTGTATGACTATGAGTGAGTAGAGTTTCTCTTGGCATGCAGTCCATTCTCTCATGGGCTTTGTGTGTGTGTGTGAATGTGCGCATGAAGAGGGTTCTGTCTGCGAACAGAAAATTCTCTCTCTCTGTCTCGTTATTTTTTTCACTCTCTCTCACACGCACACACAGTGACGGCATTGTGCTCCCATCTCTCTTTGTGCTGTTCTAGCAAAGCTGCGCATTACACACACACACACGCACACACACGCACACATATTAGTCCTGTCCCTTTGTTTCATTGTGTTCAGCAAATTAATAAATGGTCCGCAACCCCCAGAAAGGAGGAGGAAGAGGCAGATATGAAAATGTGTACTGTGCGTTATGAAAAAGCCCACTCTCCAAAGGTTACAAGCAGCTATTGCGCCACTCCAATCTGTAGAATGTAATTAAAGGACAAGTCTCAGGGAGTTACAGATAAAGCTCGTGCAGCCGACGCCGTCGTGCCGACTCCCTGTTGTAATATTTTCATGCGTTTCCCTCTGCGACTCTGAACTAATTTTGCATGACATATTGCCTTTCTGCTTCAGCTCCCGCCAGCCTACCTGAGAATTAAGGCGGGTTTGATATACATCAAATGTGCACATTACGTTTTGGACGTACAGACGCCTCATGTGCTTTGTGATTTATTTATTCCAGCAAAGCAAAACTCACAACATCACTTACAATTGCGTGGGCGTCCTCCTCTCCTCTTGCCTCTTTGTGATGCTGCAGGGAGGGATATGGGAGTGTTAAAATGATAGATACACACACACAAACACACACACACACACACACACACACACTCACAGGCTCTGTCACAAAGATGGGAGAGGCCCCAGTTAAACACCCGTGTCTGCTCACACCACCATAAAGATGTGAAGTCAGGTGAGATTTCTGTGTGAGTTGTTTTTAAAACATTCAGATTCAGGAAGGATTTAGCAGGAAGCCATTTATTCACACCTAACATAGCCTCAGTAGGAGTCGACACAGAAAGAATCATTTCACTCATTGGAAGGAATCTGAGTTGTCTGTGTTTGACAATAATTGACACACTGAAGGTTTTCTTTGGTAGCAGAAGCTAGTGCAAGCAGGATCTAATTCAGCAGCATCAGTAGGTGTGTGTGTGTGTGTGAGAGAGCAATCAGAGCTGATATCACTTGTGCTTTCTTCTCTCGTTTGCGCTCACGCTAAGCCTAGAGATACAGAGAGAAACATCGCCAACGAGATGGGGCTGATACTATGACACACACACACACACACACACACACACACACACACCCCTCCAGCCCTGTGTGTGCCACTCTTGAGGGCCTGAATACACTCCAAGGGTGTGACAGGGCATACTAGAACAGTTCATGGTTCTGTGTGTGTGGGCATTAATTCTGCCAAGCAGTTCACTGCAGCCCCAGCTGTTCTCACAGACTCTTCCTCCAATACGCATGAGAATCAATACAAACACTATGCATGTTTACTCTTTTACTCTTCACATGGTGCTTTTTCTCTTTAGCAAATGAGTGAAATCATCACTCCACAAGTGAAAACATCACACATTACTAATGTAGTTTAGGCACATGTACACTGCACACCAAAGCAACTACAAAACCTATTCAACCATCAAGATATTTATAAATTAAATTAATATTAATTATATACATAATTAATGTATTTTCCAGCACTTTTGAGACAAAAACATAAAGGAAAGAAAATTAAAAAAGGTTGCTGGTTGCTTTACCCATTGCCATGGCAACAAGCAAGCTTTTTTTTTGTTTCAAATTTTAATATAATATCGCTATATTCATATAGTTATATTTTACTGACTTTACTTTAGATGATGTCTTATGAAGTTACTTAAAGGTAGAAACATCAAGTACTCCAGGACTTGGACCAGTTTGATGGCAAGAAAAAACTAAAGTGCTAATTGTGCTTTTATGAGGATATAGGGGCATTCTCAGCCAAACTGGTGCTCAGTCACTTAGACAGCTGATCCATCAGCACTACTGTGGGTTTCACGGAGGGCCCTGTGCCCAGCACACCACACCAGTCAATGGATCACGGCAGTCACAGGCACAACAGAAAACAAATAAACAAGCAAATCAAAACATTGTAAAATGACGCATTTGGACAAATAGAGTATTTCCAAAGAGCTTCAGTTGCTAAAGTAATTTACCATTAAAGCTCACAGTAAGTCATGGATGTGAAGACAGGGCTTATTGGACATATTCAAATATAGACTGATACTGAGTTCATATATCTGCATGGTATCATTGTTTCAAACTGGGAGATTATAGATCTGCATGGTATTATTGTTTCAAACTGGGAGATTATAGATCTGCATGGTATTATTGTTTCAAACTGGGAGATTATAGATCTGCATGGTATTATTGTTTCAAACTGGGAGATTATAGATCTGCATGGTATTATTGTTAGCTCATTGTTTCAAATCAGAGGATTACTTCCCGTGATGCAATTATTTTATTATTTTATTATTTAAATAATTGCTTCAAATTGGGATGCTATTTTCTCCTTAAACCAACACAGCACAGTTCAGCAGTAGAGAGGGGGCAGGTAATTACAGCACAGCACAAGTAAGATACCCCGCGAGTGTTTTGGCCACCTCTGCCACACACACACACATTTATCCTTTTTGAAACCCCCCTCTGCTAGCGTGATGAAGCTCTGTGCCCTGTAATGGCTCTTCCTGGTCCAAAAGCAGTGGTAATGGCGGCGGCTGGGCCAAAAGTCAAGCGCGTTGAAGGTGATTAAGGAACCTTATTAAAAGCAACCTTGTAGAGGGGGACCCACGTGACAGCGGGCCCATTATGAGTCCTGATCCGTTTCAAATGACACCCGGGCTTCCAGAACACGCACAAGAACCTGATTAGGATGACAGCCCCTGAGTGATACCACAGACCTGTTAATAACGTGAAAATTAGAAAGGGCTCACGCAAAGAAAGGAGATTAATTTAGCTGGAGTCCATCTTGTGCAAATTGCGAAGTTGTGAATATGTTCCCAGATAATGAGCCTTCCTGCTTGTCAGCTCACTTGTCATTGGGCGTAATTAATGCTAAGGAAGATTCCGTCCTGATGGTTCGTATTACTCATGTACCAAGAAAATTTCTTGGGAGAAATAATTTACATTTATTACCATCAGTCTGTTTGTGTGCTTTATTTCGCAGTGGAGTAATTTATAGCAACACCATTTCACCCAGCGTGATTAGTCTCTCATCAGCATGAGATGGAGGCTTTTTTTTTTTTTTTTTCCAGATGTCTCCAAACGGAAAATTGAAAGTGTTGCTTCCTCACTTGGGCCTCTGCTTGCCGTGTCAGCCAACACACTGCCTCCACACACACATGCTCACACACACACACAACACATTCAGTTAAGATTTACACGTGTATGAAGCTATAAACACTTAACAATGCTAATATATGAATACACAGTAACACAAATGCACACACCACAAACAATTATGCAGAAATATACAGTTGTACACACACAGACACACACACACACACAAAGAAGCCTATGTGATGCAGAACACTGATAAACCCCCAGGGCTTCCTTAATGGCAGCAAGCAGTAATGCGTTCTGCAGTCTCTGACATACAGCGCAATCACCTGCAGCATTAATGAAACATTGCAGCAACGCTAGCATTCCCCACCTGATCGTCAATATGCACTCCAATATTTCCCCACCTGATCGTCAATATGCACTCCAATATTTCCCCACCTGATCGTCAATATGCACTCCAATATTTCTTCCACCAAGGCGGGTGTGATTGACTACACTAGAAAAAGGCAGCAGACAATAAAAGATTACAGCATGTGGGGAAACAAGCCGTTACTAAGGACACGCAACAGACAAACAAAGGCCAGCAAGGAGCTACAATATTTCCCCCTGTGCAATTTATGGCCTAAACAGGCCTCTCTGAGTGCCCTAAACAGGCCTCTCTGAGTGTCCAAAACAGGCCTCTCTGAGTGTCCTAAACAGGCCTCTCTGAGTGCCCTAAACAGGCCTCTCTGAGTGCCCTAAACAGGTCTCTCTGAGTGCCCTAAACAGGTCTCTCTGAGTGTCCTAAACAGGTCTCTCTGAGTGCCCTAAACAGGTCTCTCTGAGTGCCCTAAACAGGCCTCTCTGAGTGCCCTGATTGTGTTCATCTACGCTTGGGATAGAACTTCTCACTTCATGCCAACATCCCGCTGATATCTGCTGACGGAGAGACTCGCTTGATTTAACATCCCACTGATTATTTAGCTTTGCTAGCAGAGAGACTAGCTTGATTTAACATCCCACTGATTACTTAGCTTTGCTAGCAGAGAGACTAGCTTGATTTAACATCCCACTGATTAGGTAGTTTTGCTAGCAGAGAGACTAGCTTGATTTAACATCCCGCTGACTAGGTAATTTTGCTAGCAGAGATACTAGCTTGATTTAACATCCCACTGATTAGGTAGCTTTGCTAGCAGAGATACTAGCTTGATTTAACATCCCACTGATTAGGTAATTTTGCTAGCAGAGAGACTAGCTTGATTTAACATCCCACTGATTGGGTAATTTTGCTAGCAGAGAGACTAGCTTGATTTAACAACCCACTGATTAGGTAATTTTGCTAGCAGAGAGACTAGCTTGACTTAACACTACTTTGTTGCAGAGAGAAAATCTAAATGCTTTATTGTTGTGGAAACTTGAGCAAGGTGTGTGTGTGTGGGTGACTGTTGATAATGTAGATTCTTTTCTGTTGTTGATGTTGACTGGAGCTTGGTGTGTTGAGTAGGAGGTACTGAAGAAGAGATGGGAGAGAACACACACAGTGTGTCTGCTCTGGCACAAACATCCTCTACTCCTGAAGCGACGTATAGATGCCTGGATCCATGCCCTCATATGCATCCTTCTATAGGGTCCTACTAACAGGTCATTTGGAAGATGTTTCTATTCTCTGTTTTTTTTTTCTTCTTTTTTTAGAGGGCCCTTTCCCTCTCTCCCTCCTCTCTCACTCTCTCGTTCCCTGTGCCGTGACCATAACTCAAGTAATATTCATCTGTGGTGTGTATTTAAATCAGCCAGGCCAGTCTCTTCTGCCTCCCCTGTGCGTCTGCTGGTAGATTTATACGCCTGCTCTTAAAATGTATTATTCATCCGTGTGTGTAAATAATGCATGCCTGCTTCCACAGCAAATTAACCCTTTGCCTTACCGGGGCCTGCCAAGTCATTGTTTTGAAAGGCAATAATGTCATTTAATTAATGCCGTAATTAATACCGTAATTAGCTTAAATACTTTGCTACCCAGTGACACAGCTTAGCCGTCCTAATTAAGCTGATTGAGGGATTTTGATGCCATTGCGCAGTGTTGTTGAAGGCAACAGGGGGAAAGATGAGCCTAGGAAAGGATTGGCCAACAAAGACAGACGTGCCTTTGAAGATTCCTCTCTTTTCGCAGGCGCCTCTTGAAAGGCTCTTCAGCACTTTCAGGGCCTCTTCTCTTCGTGTGTTTATCAGACGGCAGAGCTCACCAAGCAGCGTTCATAGATTAGCCTAATTAAGGCACTTTCATCAGCTTTGATCACTGGAGAGGGCCAGAAAAGTGCAGGAATCTTGCATGAAAATCACTTGAAGACTGTTTATGCCTGTGAAGGCTGTTTAACATTCACCAAAAGCAATCAAAGAGACAGAAGATAGCGCAGCAATCGAGGTGAGGGAATAAACAAGCTAGTTCAAGAATAGCATCAGAACTGCAGTGTTTACCAAATGCTGTGAACAGAAGAGTTTAGATGTTTTTTTTTAGCTGTTTATCTTGGTTTTTATGTGCTAAATTGATCTGTTAAGTAGAGGTGTTCAGTAGTGTTCAGTAACTATCAGCATGCAGAACTCTGTGACCAGAGCGGTTCACACAGCCATCTAGCAGTGGTCATGTTCAGTACTAACAATCAGTGTGAGTTTTTCAATGTTGATTTTTTTCATCACGTGTGCTGTTAAGCTGAGGAGTTTAACTCAGCTGTGGTGTTGATCACTTGTAAATATACTATAATAAAAATACTATAATAAATATGTGTCACATGTTCATGAGTAGTGTTGATGTTAGTGTTGAATCCATGGTGTTGCTGGAGCATTATTAAGTGCTGTATTGGTTCTCCTCTCTCTGAAGCAGGCAGGCAGACAGACAGGCAGACAGACAGACAGGCAGACAGACAGGCACTTGCTCCAGAGGTGAGAGTTTTCTCCCGGCCCAGGCTGACAGTGATAGAAAGTGTTTTCCCCAGACTAGAAAACTAGTGGCACAGTCAGCGAGCGTTGAACAGAGCAGGGCTTGAGAGGGTCTGGACTCAGCGACCTTCTCCTGCACCCTACAGCACAGGATGCTAATCCCACCTCTGTCTGTCTGTCTGTCTGAGCTCCACCCCCCCCCCCTTTCCTTTTTTCCCCTCTCTCCTTCTCTCTCTTCTCCCTCTTGTACTCCCATATTCCAAACCTATTTTTGTTAATTGATATAATTATAAGTAGAATTTGAAAAAAAAATCTATATATATACACACACACACATACATACATACATACATACATGCTGCATTGTATTTATACATTTCTATATATTTCTACAGGTCTTTTCCATATGGGTCCCAACTTCCTTTTTTCCTTTCACCTCTCTGTCTCCCTTTCTTTCTCTCTTATTCTGTGTGTGTGTGTGACACATTCCTCGATGTGTTTAAAAGTGATCACACTGTAAATAGTGCCAGTTGTCACTGTGCCTCAGAAATGTTTGCTGCTAATCGTTTGGTTGATTTCCTGCATTTGAAGAGGTAATTGACCTCCTATCTAACACACCTTTCATTTGACATCCCCTCTGTCATTTCTATCTGTTTTCTGCAAGAAATGTCATTATGCTAGGGTTTGGAAGAATTAACAAATATCCCACATCACGCTTGTGTTTGGTGTAATTAACAGACATGCTACATTTGGACTCTCTCCTTGAAGTGGAAATGATTTCTTGTGTTGTTCTTGTCTGCAGTGACGTACGCTAGTGAGGTTATTGCTAGTGTCAGCTAAGCCCAGCACAATTAGCATGTGAACTATTGGCCATGGCTGCTGATGGCTGCGAGTTGGAGGTGTGCTTACTGCTGGCCTAACAGCAAACTGTCCCTGTGCATTTTTAAAGCCGTGTGGCACATTAGTCACATACTCGCTGCCTGTCTGGCTGTTGACACAAAGCCCATCGCTCCAGCCGTGGGCTAACGGTATTTGGTTTTCAGTGATTTTATCAATGTCGTTACAACATTCATTCAACTAAGTGAGAAATCCATCAAGAGCTGACAGCTAGCTGTAGACTAATGACTGTTAGGCGATAATAATTTTTAATATGATTTTTATTTCACCTAATCTCATCTTCTCCGTACAGTGAGCCCCCATCAGGAGAGAGTGATCTGGGAAGGGAAATACTCCTCCTTCAGACACCAGACTCTCATCTCTCTCTCTCTCTCTCTCACTCACACACACACACACACACACACACAACCCTCCTCTCCTGCTCAGCGAGAGGCTCTAATGTCAGCCATCGCCTCATCTGGAATATTGCATTGGCAAATAGGCGTAGAGGTGCATGAGAAACAGAGGAATAGTGAAGGTAATTTGGTTGACGTCCCACAAACAGCCTTATGAGCTCCGAGGGTTGGGGCAGATGTGTGTGTGTGTGTGTGTGTGTGTCTCACAGTGTACAGATGAGGGGTGTCAGAGGGGTATTACTGCTTCAAAATGAAACTCGGTCTTTAAGCGAAGGCGCTAGGTCTACGCTAGCTCCCGCATGTCAACCTCTATAAAGCGCGGCAGCTAGCGGCAGACTCCAGTATGCTCTCTGATGTGACCTTTTAAAAATTGACTTTGAGGTGATAAAATCCCGGCGCTCCGGCTCCGACACGAGGGCTTTTATAGGAGCTTCACTAAAGCTTCTTCCAGGTCATTCTTGCCTCCCTTCCCAAAACTGCTCCGCTTCCTACACACTTCACTCAGGAAAGCTCCGGAACTAGTTTGCATTTTGATACCATCCCAGAACGAAACAAATTTTACACTTGCCTTCAAAACGCCTCACCCCCACCCCCCTCTCTCCCTGTGTTGCTCCTATCTGCTAAAACAATCTTACAGCACGCTAAAATCTCACTGCACGCTAAAATCTCACTGCACGCTAAAATTGCCCGAAACCTAACAAAGCCTACAAAGAGGAAATTCATTCCTCACCACAGGATTTTCTGCCCTCTTGACTCTTATCTTCCTGCCTGTTTAGATGATAAAAAAGGAGAAAGATAATTTCACAATTAATGGGAAAAGATCCAAGCCCTGGTGTTCATAGCCATTAGTCCAGACCTCTTTGAGAATCACTCCTCCATATTTCCTAACCTCGGGTTTCAATTGTCTTGACCTCGTTGGTATTAATGGGGGCCTTAATGGCCATGGGCTGCTTTAATTTATGCCAGACTGAATTAAGAAGAAGTATAATGGATTTGGCTTTTCAAAAATGTCCAGAGCAGGCTTCTTCACAGTGCTTATCTGGGAAATCAAATTATCATATTATCTCTGTGAATGGACTTTTTAAAGGCGTATTTCACATTATCTCGCGAGCAGTTTTGACATTCCTTAACAGGATTGGGCCTTTATTGTGGCGGCCCGGTACACATACTGACAAAAACTAGTGACGTCTTTCTAAATTTCTTTCTTCTGGGTGAGTCACTTCTGCTGACGGGGGTTGGGAATGGAAAAGAAAGCCTGTAAATGAATCAGATACAATTAAAGCTGTGTGCTTGTGCAGTAGGGTGCAGTTCTGTAGAAATCTCTGCTTTTAGTTACACTGGCCAGGTTGTCAGTACAGGACATGATCTTACACACGCTAACTCATACAAATGTGTGCCTTTGACAGGTGGTTATAGAATCTCCTCCTTCTCTCTATGTCTCTCTCTCTCACACACACACACACTCTCACTCAAGGGCGTGCATAAGTTGCAAATCTCTTTGTTTGAGGGATGTAAGGTGTAGTAATAGTCTTCTTTGCAGAATACAACCATTCTAAGCCCAGCTGGGTATCGTCGTGGAGAACAGGAGCCAGCTGACAACACACACACACACACACACACACATCCACTGCCAACAAGGAGACAGAGATAAAAGATGATCACACACAATAATCCTTTCCAATTGAACACGCACGCACACACACACACACATACACACACACACACACACACACACGCGTGCCCATTGTGGAGCAGGTAGCTCAATGAGTGAACGAACGAAGCCACCATGGTGCCGAGTAAGAGTGTAATGAGAAATATGATAATTCTGAAGCGCATTAATTTCATGTCCTGTGGGCTCGGCCAGATCGCTTATTATTCGCTACAAATGAAATCCCCATTTTCTCCTGCGTCAGTCAGTCATCCCCCGGCATCCCACACACCTCTCCTCTCCGCCCCCACTGCAAATTAATTGTGTGCATACCCTTTTGCTACCTTCAACTATATAATAATATACAGGTCTCAAAAGCACACACACACCACAAATGAATTGTGTGCATACTCCTTTCTATGTTCAACTATATAATAACACATCCATCTCAAAAAGGGAAGCATTAGGATAGAAATTGAGACACAGCAGATTTCTAAGTAGATTCAGTAACACACGCACATGCACACACACACACACACATAAGTAGATTCATTTCTCTCTGTCTGCCTCTGTCTGAAGTGCTGTCTGTTCACACACGTCTGACGTTCAGAGCACACACACACAGAAGCAGACATAGTTCTACCAGACACCAGAAGTGCTGTGTGTTCACACACTCGTCCAATGTACAGACCACACACACACACTCGTCCGATGTTCAGAGCACACACACACACACACACACACACATTTGTCCAATGTTCAGAGCACACACACACACACACACTCGTCCGATGTTCAGAGCACACACACACACACACACACACACACTCGTCCGATGTTCAGAGCACGTCTCCTGTCCCGGGCGAGACACATTTATCTGATTACGCAGACGCCAGACTTGAGTGACACGCTCAGTGGGGTACCTACAGGCTGAGGATGACGTGAAGGTGTGTGTGTGTGTGTGTGTGTGTGTGTGTGTGTGTGTGTGTGTGTCTATCGGGGTGCGTTCACCCACCCACGGCACTGCCCGCTCGTGTAAAGACTTACCCTGTCCAGTAAGGCCCGTCACACAGGAGGTGTGTGTGTGTGTGTGTGTGGCAGTTATTTGAGCTTTGTTTGTAATTGGTAATGGCGCTCTGTCACATGGCAGGGGTGATGGAGGTGTGTGTGTGTGTGATGGTGTGTTTGAGGCGAGGGAAGCAATGGCAGTTATTTTGGGGTGATATGAGTATGTGTGTGTGTGTGGGGGGGGTGGTTTGGGGGTAAATGGTGGCAGTTATTTGGTCTTTGTTTGTAATGGGTGACGGCGTGGTGTCAGAGCGGTGCAGTGCAGTGATGTTAGCACGGCATGGCCATCAGCCCTGGAGTGAAGTGTGTGTGTGTGTGTCACGCACAATTAATGTCCCCAGGTAGGGAGTCCATTAGTCTTATGAAACCCAGGCGCTGAGGGAATGCTAATGGTTAGGGTGCCCTAGGGCATTAGGAGTACACACACACACACACACACGCCTCCCAGTTTCACCCTTCAACTTGACCAGAGTGTACACCTCCATCTCACTTCAGAGTGCTGTGTGTACATCCACCAACCAACTCTTGCTCATACACACTCACACACACACACACACACCCTAGAGTGAAACATGTCTGTAGAGCCGACAACTGTTAGGCAGCTCTTAGAGACGTTTAAACATCACCCAACTCTGTCACTGCACATGCAAGTACACACACACACCTACACACACACACCCCTCAGGGGGGAGCATGTCTCTATAGCAGGAGACAGTTGGGCAGCCTTTAGACTCTCATGTCAACATCACCCAATTCCATCAATGCCCACACAGGAACACCAACTAACTTACATGTAAACACACACCCAACACACACACATGGACACATCAACCAAGTCACACAACTCTCGTGATACACACCCACATAAATCACACACAGCATCTGTCACACAACATTCCCAATACACTTTCACATAAATCACACATTTCCTTACAACACAGACAACCAGTACTTCCAGAATACACACTCTCTTCCACATAACACACATTCACTTGAAAAAAGTAAAACGCTCACACATGCACTCAGAAAGATGACACACACATCCTCATGCAACACACACATCCTTAAGTGACACATCCTTAGTTTGCTTTACATTAACCTCACACACACACACACATACACACACACACAGAGACCTCTATAGACAGTAGACAAGTTTAGATTTCTCACACCAATGCAGTGTTCACACCTTCCTCACACAGACTCATATTTACCCATAATTGCATTTACCCATTATTTATTCCATAATAACATGTTACTAACTTCAGTGTGGTCTATTGATTTATCAAACATGCAAAGAGACACACACACACATACAGACACACACACACACACAGCAGACACACACACAAACACACACATACAGCAGACACACACACACACACACACAGCACATGGAGGAAGCTAGCCTCTAAAAATCCACCAAATGTCCCAAGAACAGCTGATGCCAGCACACTGCTCCTCTGCCCCCAGTGAAATAAGGCTGCCGTCAGGTTGATCTACTGGATGTCCGTGCCCGCATCTCTCTCCATCAAATCCCTGTGCTCACATGACCTTCTGCGCTGATAATGGCTCAGCCGACCTTGCCCATGCAGGTCTGTTCACCCATTCTGCTGCACTAACAGGCTACCGGTCTGACGCACATGCCCTGGGGGTGGTGTGTGTGTGTGTGTGTGTGTGTGTGGGTGAGGGGTAGAAGGATCACACCCCATGCCTCATCCTGCCCCCCCTGACCAACAGCTCCATGCTCCCTCCTGTGTGTGTGTGTGTGTGTGTGTGTGTGTGTGTGTGTGTGTGTGTGTGTGTGTGTGTGTCTATGTGTCCACAGACAGATACTACTTTCCTTTGAGTACAGTGCAATGGAATTAGGCTGCCTTCGGACTTCCATGTCAATTCCCACAGTCTGGGAAACAGTGAAACAGAACAGAAGGGATAGAGAGACAGAGAAATACATGATAGAGAGATACAGAGAAATACATGATAGAGAGAGACAGAGAAATACATGATAGAGAGATACAGAGAAATACATGATAGAGAGAGACAGAGAAATACATGATAGATAGAGAGACAGAGAAATACATGATAGAGAGACAAAGAAATACATGATAGAGAGAGAGAGAAATACATGATAGAGAGATACAGAGAAATACATGATAGAGAGAGACAGAGAAATACATGATAGAGAGAGAGACAGAGAAATACATGATAGAGAGATACAGAGAAATACATGATAGAGAGAGACAGAGAAATACATGATAGAGAGATACAGAGAAATACATGATAGAGAGAGACAGAGAAATACATGATAGATAGAGAGACAGAGAAATACATGATAGAGAGAGAGAGAAATACATGATAGAGAGAGAGAAAGAGAAATACATGATAGAGAGATAGAGAAATACATGATAGAGAGAGAGAGAAATACATGATAGAGAGATACAGAGAAATACATGATAGAGAGAGAGAGAAATACATGATAGAGAGACAGAGAAATACATGATAGAGAGAGAGAGAAATACATGATAGAGAGAGAGACAGAGAAATACATGATAGAGAGATAGAGAAATACATGATAGAGAGAGAGAGAAATACATGATAGAGAGAGAGAGAAATACATGATAGAGAGAGAGAGAGAAATACATGATAGAGAGAGAGAGAAATACATGATAGAGAGAGAGAGAGAAATACATGATAGAGAGAGAGAGAGAGAAATACATGATAGAGAGAGAGAGAGAGAAATACATGATAGAGAGATACAGAGAAATACATGATAGAGAGAAAAATACATGATAGACAGAGAGAGAAATACATGATAGAGAGAGAGAGAGAGAAATACATGATAGAGAGATACAGAGAAATACATGATAGAGAGAAAAATACATGATAGACAGAGAGAGAAATACATGATAGAGAGAGAGAGAAATACATGATAGAGAGATACAGAGAAATACATGATAGAGAGATACAGAGAAATACATGATAGAGAGAGAGAGAAATACATGATAGAGAGATAGAGAAATACATGATAGAGAGATAGAGAAATACATGATAGAGAGAGAGAGAGAAATACATGATAGAGAGATACAGAGAAATACATGATAGAGAGAGAGAGAAATACATGATAGAGAGATACAGAGAAATACATGATAGAGAGAGAGAGAGAAATACATGATAGAGAGAGAGAGAAATACATGATAGAGAGAGAGAAGGGGAGAGAGTGAGAGTAAGGGAGGGTAAAGAAAGAGAGATAGAGAGGAGAGATATTTTAAAGAAAAATGGAAGGCTAGACAGAAATAGAGAGAAAGGAGATGAGGGAGAGAGAGAGAAAGAGAGGAGATGAGAAAGAGAGAGAAAAAGAGAGGAGATGAGAAAGAGGGAGAAAGAGAGAGCGAGGAGGAGAGAGAGGAAATGAGAGACAAAAAGACGAAATGAGAGAGAGAGGAGAAGACAGACTTCAGCAGCTTTGTTGTTCTTTGGTAGCAGTCCAAGTCTATAACACACACACTAAACACACACACTAAACACACCTATAGATCTGAGACATGCACTACCACATTATTTTGCTGTTATCTGTGTGTGTGTGTGTGTGAGAGAGAGAGAGAGGGAGCAAGAGAGATACATAAAGCTTGAGCAATGTATCAGCATTGTTACTGGAGTAGCCTGTGAGTGTGTGTGTGTACAGGCATGTGTCCGTGGGTGTGTGTGTGTGAGAGTGCATTCCTGTTTGCGTGTGTGTGTACGTGCGTGTGTTTGTGTGAGTGCATTCTTGTCTGCATGTATGTGTACGTGTGTATGTGTACATGCGTGTGTGTGTGTGTGTGTGTGTGTGTGTGTGTGTGTGCGCGCGATGGCAGGAGAGGCTGACAGAGAGATGCAGCAGTGGAGGAGTGGAATTGGACGTGTTCTCTCTGAAGCCGCGGGTGTCTGCAGGAAACAGAGGACGGCTTTAAGTGGCCCAGAGATTGCATATTCCTCAGTCACACCTAATAAATAAATCTCTGTGGCCCACGCTGCTAAGCGCTGCTTCCACTCCGTCTCCATTGGCTGTCTTGGCAAACGCCTGAGCAAAAAGACTGTCAGGACCCCTCAGTCCCTCCTGTTTTAGTTGTGAATTGCCTTTGCAAGCTGCCATACATTTTTAATGTCATAATACTGCAGTATATCTCTCTGATCCTGACCGCTATCACGGCACGTCGCCTCGGAATGTCTAAACAGTGTGTATTTACCGAGTGTAATGTTTAAATGGAACACGGGGGGGGGGTTCAGTGCTAACAGGCGAACGCCGGGGGATTTGAAAGACCACTTTGTCTAATGTGTGTTTTACGGGCCTCAGCGTCAGGCTGGCATGTTTGTGGAAGGTGAGTGGTGGTGTGTGTGTGTGTGGATTACTTCTTAACTAAACACTGGGCCCAGTTTCCTGTTCCGTGGATAAAAAGAGCTCTCAGAGACGAAAGGAAACTCAGGATGTTTGGACACTGGCCCTGCTTCATCAATATGGAGATCTTTGGCTTGAGAGAGAAGTGTGTCTACGTCAGTCTCCACACCAACCCCCAATAACCACTGGTGTTGATGGCACACATCACCCAGCCCATATCAAATGTATGTCAGGGGACACACTACACACACACACACACACACACACACACACCAGTCACCAAGCTCCTCTGTGCAGATGGCCAGCTAGACAACAGCATTGTTCCCTGAGTTAGTTTGGTGATTTGGACGCTGCTTCTGGTCTGTTTTAATGGCAGGGGGTTCGGCCAAAAGACTGTGGTTTGGCTGGAGCTGCTGCAGTCTTTAACAGTGGCGTTAAGCATCTGCTGCAGCCCTTTATGGATCAGATATCATGGTGCTCCAAGATGGTTGATTTTATTAGCCTGCTATGAGGGAGCAAAACAAGTGTCTCTATTGATTACAACATTAAATACACACACTAATAAAACAACATCCTGCTGCAGACCAATGGAAAAATCTATAGTAATGGGTACCAAAATATTATGAGCGTCGGGTCTGCAGTCCCATTGTCCTGCAATAACTGACCACTAAAATTCAAGATGTTTGTACAATAAATGTGATAAACATTGATAACAGTGTCAGATGAATGAATGTGATAAACATTGATAACAGTGTCAGATGAATGAATGGAAGTAATTTCAGCGACTGAAGTATTAAACGGTGAATAACGGCCACAGCTTTCCAAATATTTACCTGCCAGACGAAGTGCAGCATGTTTGCAGGATCCGCTTGAACCTGTGTCCTCAGGGCAAGTGAGTGTCAGGTTGTCACATAACACTGAATGTTGTGGATCCACATTGAGTCTGTTAAATATAGCCTACTGTTATATTCTGATACATTTCCTAATCAAACTATTGCAAGTTACTTGACAAAATAATCAAACAGATTTTGTCGCTAACATTGCTTGTGATCATATGGAAAATGTACTGGTGAAAACCTGCACACACACACACACAGAAAGAGAGAGAGGGCACTACAAAGGTAAATCTATATAATTGGACAAACCTTCCATATGTTTTCTGAGGAGCTGGTCTGAAGCTCAGAATAGAAGCATTTATATGCCACCATCTTTAAGCTAACTAAAATACGCTAATAGAAGCAACCTGTTATGCTAATCTCATCTAATAAGGGAAGTTAGCAAATGTGTTGAGATAGTTTACCATCCATTTCTTTTGACAAACATTTGACAAATGGAAACGAGAAAATGTGGACGTGCAGGGTGGAAGTTAAGGGTGGACGTGCAGGATGGGAGTGGAGGAGTAGAGGGTGGAGGGGTTCAGGGGTGGAGGAGTAGAGGGTGGAGGGGTTCAGGGGTGGAGGAGTAGAGGGTGGAGGGGTTCAGGGGTGGAGGAGTAGAGGGTGGAGGGGTTCAGGGGTGGAGGGGTAGAGGGTGGAGGGGTTCAGGGGTGGAGGAGTAGAGGGTGGAGGGGTGGAGGAGTAGAGGGTGGAGGGGTGGAGGGGTAGCTCTCTCCCCATCTCCCCTACTTCACCTGCCCCCTCTTCACCATCACCAGGTGCTTCTTCAGTGACCATCCCTTCACACATACACACACACACACACAGACAGGAGGGATGTGTGTGCTTCAATGCCCTTGACCTGCTGCTGTGGGGCTGTGTGTGTGTGTCTGTTTGTGATCTATGGGGGTAGGGAGCTCACATGTTGCTGGCCTGATAACGAGGGATCTACAGGACCTGTGTGTGTGCGTGTGTGTTCATGTGTGTGTGTATGTGTGTATGCATGTGTGTGTGTGTGACCTACAGGCACTCTGGAGGGAGAGCCTCTCCTTCTCTCTCTGGCTGGCTGGTATGGCAACAACCATCTGCACAGCACAACTAACACAACAACACAACTAACACAACAGCACAATAACATAACTAACACAACAACACAACTAACACAACAGCACAACTAACACAACAACACAACTAACACAACAGCACAATAACATAACTAACACAACAACACAACTAACACAACAGCACAACTAACACAACAACACAACTAACACAACACAACTAACACAACAACACAACAGCACAACTAACACAACTAACACAACAACACAACTGACACAACAACACAACAGCACAACTAACACAACAACACAACTAACACAACAACACAATAACATAACTAACACAACAACACAACAGCACAACTAACACAACAACACAATAACATAACTAGCACAACTAACACAACAACACAACTAACACAACAACACAACAGCACAACTAACACAACTAACACAACAACACAACTGACACAACAACACAACAGCACAACTAACACAACAACACAACTAACACAACAACACAACTAACACAACAGCACAACTAGCACAACAGCACAACTAACACAACAACACAACTAACACAACAGCACAACTAACACAACAACACAATAACATAACTAACACAACAACACAACTAACACAACAGCACAACTAACACAACAGCACAACACAATAACATAACTAACACAACAACACAACTAACACAGCTAACACAACAGCACAACAACACAACTAACACAACACAACAACACAACAGCACAACTAACACAACAACACAACTAACACAACAGCACAACTAACACAACAGCATAACAACACAACAACACAACTAACACAACAGCACAACACAATTAACACAACACCACAACTGACACAACAACAACAACAGTAAACAAACCATTAAGGCCACACAATGATACACAGATACACACACACACACACGCAGTATCTGCACACACAGATGTGCTCATCCCCACAGGCTTGTAGATACTCTCTCTCTCTCTCTCTCTCTAATCACACACAGACACACACACACACACACACACACACACACACACACACACAGAGCCTGAGGGGTGGTGTTGTGTGTGTAGAGTGCCCTGGGGGTAAGGATTGTGCCGCCTGCCATCCAGCTGGTTACTGGTGCTTTATTACCAGATTCACAGAGGAGCAACCTGCACACACACACAAACACACACACACACACACCACACAGGATCTCATTAACCAGTCGCTTGCTCTCCAGACAACACAGAGAGACCACGACACCTGGCCTACTACATGCCTTAGACACACACACACACACACACACACACACATACAAACACACACACACACACAGACACACACACACAAGCAAGTCTGAAGACACAAAGGGACACAGATGAGTTGGAAAGAAAAGGGAAGACAGGAGAAGAGAAAACAGAAGTGTGTGTGTGTGTGTGTATGTATGTGTGTGTGTGTGTACATGTGTGTGTGTGTGTATACATGTGTGTGTGTGTGTGTGTGTGACAAGATGACAAAAGGAAAGAGAAGAGAAGAAGAAGGAAGAGAAGAAGTGAGGAAGAGAGAGGAGGCTCCTTGACAAGACACTGATCTCAGTATGCTATTTACCCAGTGATGATTGGCTTATGCAGACTAAACCTAACCCTGTGTGTGTGTGTCTGTCTGTCTTAATGTGTGTGTGTGTGTGGTTGGCTTATGGAGACGGAACCAGGGGCACAGGAGTCTGATTCGCAGGCTGGTTCTGACGCGTGTCATAGAAGCGGACTCAGGATTCTTAACGAGAAAGACTGCGTGACATTTACACACACACTCTTCCGTCAGTGCTTGCCGCCAGCGCCGCAGTGTTATGTAAATACACACCTGTCGGCTGGCGAGCGGCCTGGCATACACACACACACACACACACACACACACACACCTGCGGGCTGGAGTGGGGCCTGGCATACACACACACACACACACACACATACACACCTGCGGGCTGGCGTGGGGCCTGGCATACACACACACACATACCTGCGGGCTGGCGAGGGGCCTGGCATACACACACACACACACACCTGCGGGCTGGCGAGGGGCCTGGTTGATGGGGAAAAGGCCCTTTGATTGGAAATATCAGCGGCCGGCTCTGGGCCATCTGTGCCTCCATTTGTCCTCACGTCTGAGGGGACAACTCCACCAACAAGCATATGGGCACTAAGGACTAATAGTCATCAACGTCCCCTCTGCGTGTGTGTTTGTGTGTGAATATTGTATATATATAATATTAATATACATTTCAAAGATTCACATGGGGAGCCGTCATCGATCTCTGTCTCCTTTGTCTGAGGCTGACGTTAGCTAAAGGGAGACAAGTGGACACAGATGGACACAGACTGCTCTCTCTCTCTCTCTCTCACACACACATGCACGTGGACTCTCTCACACGCAACACAAACACACACACACACTGATGGCAGCGTCTCTCCCATGTAAAGAGAGTGGAGAGAGGTGGAGGAGAGGAGGCCGTGGTGGTTGACGGTGACTCTGTCTCCAGAGTGATGGATTACATCCATTCCTGAGATTACAGACTGTACACACACTCACACAGCTTTGTATACTGATGAAATTTGCATTATTAATCTCCAGTGATAATCTCAAAGTTTGGGAGAGAGAGGTTGGTGTTGGTGTACGTGTGTGTGAGTGCCATAACCCCCCCCCCACACACACACACACACACAGGTGGAGAGCATACACTCCTTAAAGAACAGGTAGCTTTTCTTACTAATTTCTGGAGGTGAATATGGTCTACTTGGGTCACACTGATTACTATGTGTTTCCTGCCGTGTATGTGTGTGTGTGTGTGTGTGTGTGTGTGTGTGTGTGTGTCTGTCTTAGTTGTGTACCAGAGAATGGAAGAGCCAGCAGGCCTGACAACAATGAAACGTTTTTTCTGTGTATGTATGTATGTGTGTGTGTATGCGTGTGTGTGTGGTTTGTCTCTTTCTAGCCTCTTTTTCTCCTCCTCTTCTCCCTCTCTCTCTCTCTCTCTCTCTCTCTCTGTCTCTCTCTCTTGTGATATATTTAAATGTTAATAACCATTCATTCTTGACACGCTATCTGGCATGAGGCGAGTTTAACAGGAAATCTATTTAATCTGAGAATCTCATTAGATGATCCAGGCAGCCGCAGTGGCAAAGCAGAGGCAGCCGAAGGCACAGAGATGCTCAAGAGCGAGAGAGAGCGAAAGACAAAAATGGAGTGACAGAGAGACAGAGAGGAGGAAGAAGAGACAGAAGGAGGAGTGAAGGGAGGGAGGGAAATGAGAGTGATTGTTTAATGTAATGTATTTATGTGTGTGGCGTTACAGAGGGACGGGAACGGAGGAGAAGATCGGAGCGTCTAAAAGCCTCCCCCTCCTCTGCTCCATCTGAGTACATAATGATTAAATGTTTCCCATTGTACTACAGCTGCTTGGCTTTATCATTCCGATGGGGAGACAGAGAGAGAGAGAGACAGAGAGAGAGAGAAAGAGAGAGACAGAGAGAGAAAGAGAGAGAGAGAGACACTACACCCGCAACCCCTCAGTGCATCTGACTGCTTTCCAAAGATGAACTCCTTTAAAGCCATTAAAAGATTATCACTGATTTAAGGAAATGTCTGTTAGGGACATTAGCGACAGACTGCTCCCCAATCTCCCAGAATGCCACTCTCCTCTCCCTTCCAGACTGCCGCGCCTTTTAATTTCATCTCCATGAATATGCAATGTTTTCATCTTTGCCCGCAATCACTAGAAATACTGCTGTAATTAGTTTCTAATTACTTGCTTTAATTGTTGCAGTAATCATTTTAATTACCCAAATGCACAGACATTGTATGCTAAAAGGGGAATGAGCACCACTCACTCTGCTTGGCTCTCCTCTTAAAGGCTTTGTGTGTAGATTTGGGCAGTGTGAGTCAGGGTCTCTCTGGTTAAAGGCATTGTATCTAGATTTGAGCAGAGTGAGTTTACGGTCTCTCTGGTTAAAGGGTTTGTATCTTGTCTCTGTAGATCAAGTGGAGGGAGAGGGAGAGAGAGAGAGGGAGGGAGAAAAAGAGAGGGAGAAAA
>JAIFZK010000038.1:2287500-2297500 GCA_027481765.1 Tenualosa thibaudeaui | reverse complement strand
AATATCAGTCCTGATATTAAAACCAGGACTCATGAAAACCCTATTAATCTTTATGAAAAGTGTCAGTTTCCCCAGGGCGAGACGCGGTGTCTATCACCATGGAGGTTGCTAAGAGACAGTTAAAAGGTGACAAAGACATGCCTTCTTTTTGTTCTTCAGATCTACGCTACTTCCTACTTACATGTCTGGCTTCTGTAAGGTTTTGACCTTTGACCTTTCACTATGATTTATTCCACATGTCGGTGGTCATCATCAGATCCCTGCCGCTGTTAGCACCCAATTATATGCAAAGGTCTGCAGGAGGAATCCCACTGAAAAATTATTTCAGCTCCTAATTATCTCATTTCCAGGGCCGGACGGCATAAATTGAGCTAGGAGTTTAATGGCCTTTCTTACTTGTTCAGCAGCGTATAAATTTGGGTGATCCTGGGGAGAGGAGGGGAGTGAGGCATGGAGTTTCAGCGCCTGCACACACACACACACACACACACACACACACAGACACAGACACACTCCCGTGTTTCTTTCTGACCTTTGGGCTGCTTGCCTGATTTATGGGGCAGACAACAGGGCTTTTCAGGGGTAGGACAGACGGGTACAGTCACACACACACACACACACACACACACACACACACACATTTTAAGCCAAAACCACAGCACAGCACACAACTGGCCTGCCCCAATCACAGCACACAACTGGCCTGCCCCAATCACAGCACACAACTGGCCTGCCCCAATCACAGCACACAACTGGCCTGCCCCAATCACAGCACACAACTGGCCTGCCCCAATCACAGCACACAACTGGCCTGCCCCATTCTAGCAAAGCATATTTAGAGACTGTTTCCAGATTAAAGAATGTGAATTTTTAGAGATTGTTTCCATTTTAAAGAATGTGAATATTTAGAGATTGTTTCCATATTAAAGAATGTGAATATTTAGAGATTGTTGTAGAGATTTAGAGATCGTTTCCATATTAATGAATGTGAATTTTTAGAGATTGTTGTAGAGATTTAGAGATTGTTTCCATATTAAAGAATGTGAATATTTAGATTGTTGTAGAGATTTAGAGATTCTTTCCATATTAAAGAATGTGAATATTTAGAGATTGTTGTAGAGATTTAGAGATTGTTTCCATATTAAAGAATGGAGCAGCTGGATGATTTACACCTGCAATGTGACAGAAGGCCATGCCAAATAAAACACACACACACAAACACACACACACACACACACACACACACACACAGGGAATTAATCCCCTGTCTAGTGTCTAGTAAACATCTAACTAACTGTGTTATGGGTGTCTAGTAAATATCTAACTAACTGTGTTACGGGTGTCTAGTAAACATCTAACTAACTGTGTTATGGGTGTCTAGTAAATATCTAACTAACTGTGTTATGGCTGTCTAGTAAATATGTAACTAACTGGAAGTGGTAAATGTTTTTTTTAGTAAATCTCATTATAAAGCATTTATAAGTGGCATCTCATTATAAAGCATTTATAAGTATGGAAATGGAAAGCAAAAATGGTATGGAAAACATTGTAATAAGTTCTTCATGGTTTCCCTACATAATATTTGGTTCTGTACAAATATAAGTTGTACAATGTAATGAAAATATTTGATGATGTCAGCTCATAAAATAAAATAAAATAAAATGAAATGAATAAAAGCTTGTTTCAATAAATCTTTTTGTGTTTGTGCCTCATCTGTAGATAGATTATTAGCCAAGTATGATGGTATATGTGTTTGTGTGAGGTCATGGTCTGGGTCTCTTCCTCTGTGTGTGTGTGTTTGAGTGTGAGTGTGTGTGTGTGTGTGGGGGGGGGGGGGTCTGTTGAAGCGTGAGGATGTGACAATGGTGTTCAGGCTGTGTTAATGTTCAAAGCTGGAGCCAGGCTGTCTCTTATCACATTCAGACCCTTCATTAAAGGGTCTTGACACACACACACACACACACACACACACACACTTTTTCAGATCCTTTCACCCTCTCATCTGCCAATGCAGCCTAATTAGCTCAGGCACATATGATCCAGTTGCAGAAATCTCCTCTAATGCAATTAGTCAGCGATGTGTGTGTGTGTGCGTGCATGTGTCTGTGTGAGAGAGAGAGAAATGTGCAGAGTGACACTGCTGATGGAGGAATAGCTTCTGATGAGTTTACCTCCTAACACGTCAACGCGCACACACACACACGCACACACACACACTCACACAGGAGTTAGAGTTGAATACTTAATAAACATATCCACAAACAACAGCTACCACAACAGCTCCAAGGACCCTGTAGCAAGTGTGCAATATTAGTGTGTGTGTGTGTGTGTATAAGGCCTTGTGAATAATTGTGAGCACTGAGTCCGAGAACGTTTGTGTGTGTATATTTGTGTGTGTGTGTGTGTGTGTGTAAAAGAAAGAAAGACAGAGAGAATCTGTGTGTTTGTGTGTGTGTTTCTTCGCCTCTCATTCTCTACTTTGCTAACATTGATTGGGGCAGGAGAGCCAGCACACACACACACACACACACACACAGACAGGCTGCCCATGCTGACATTCTATCAAGCCAGTTGTATCGACTGGTGCTCTGAAACTAGTCACTCACTCATCAGCTCCCGCCCACTTGATTGAGTTGCAGCCCACAGCCAGCAAATGAGACACACACACACACACACACACACACACACACACACACACACACACAAATTCACACTGCAGCCCACAGCCTGCAAATGAGTCCTTCAGCCCAAACCGGTCGAAACCAACTGCAATCTCTCTCTTCAAAGCTTTCCACACACACACACACACACACAGACACAAATGCACACACACACACACACACACACACACACACACACACACACAGCAAAGCACAGAAAAAGAGATTTAATACCCAGGTGGACTCCAAACAAGTTTATTGAAAGAAACGGGGGAGAAAACTAGCGTCTGAGAGTGTGTGTGTGTGTGTGTGAGAGAGCTTGTGCAGATCGGCTGTTTGCTGCAGGGACGGATGCTGATAAAAGTGATGTTTTGAACTGCTTCTGATTTTCTAATTTCCTCCATCATAGTTCAAAACGGCCTAGACGTGCATTATATCCCTGCTGAGGATGTAGCCCTGAGCCTGTGTGAGCAAATGTACTGCAAATGTACTACAATCACTGATTTTCCCAGTTGTCTCATCCATCTGTGAATATGCAAGATACTGTATCTTTGTTGGTGAATTACCCAAACATACAATATATCCCCACAGTCAGTGTGATAGACCACAAGAGCTGTTGGTCACCTTCCACACTGCTGTCATTGAATCCATCCTCTGCTCATCCATCACAGTTTGGTCTGGAGCTGAGAAAGAGGACACACGCAAACTACAGCATACAGAGTCCCCCCTAGCTCACCCTGCACACACACTCTTTGACCCCACTCACCCTGCACACACACTCTTTGACCCCACTCACCCTGCACACACACTCTTTGACCCCACTCACCCTGCACACACACTCTTTGACTCCACTCACCCTGCACACACACTCTTTGACCCCGCTCACCCTGCACACACACTCTTTGACCCCACACACCCTGCACACACACTCTTTGACTCCACTCACCCTGCACACACTCTCTTTGACTCCACTTACCCTGCACACACTCTCTTTGACCGCCTGACCCCGCACACACTCTCTTTGACCCCACTCACCCCGCACACACACTCTTTGACTCCCCAGACCCTGCACACACACTCTTTGACCCCTCACCCTGCACACACTCTTTGACTCCACTCACCCTGCACACACACTCTTTGACCCCGCTCACCCTGCACACACTCTTTGACCCCGCTCACCCTGCACACACACTCTTTGACTCCACTCACCCTGCACACACACTCTTTGACTCCACTCACCCTGCACACACTCTTTTTGACCCCACTCACCCTGCACACACACTCTTTGACCCCACTCACCCTGCACACACTCTCTTTGACCCCAATCACCCAGCACACACCTTTGATTCCACTCACCCTGCACACACACACTCTTTGACCCCACTCACCCTGCACACACACTCTTTGACCCCACTCACCCTGCACACACACTCTTTGACTCCACTCACCCTGCACACACACTCTTTGACCCCACTCACCCTGCACACACACTCTTTGACCCCACTCACCCTGCACACACTCTCTTTGACCCCACTCACCCTGCACACACTCTCTTTGACCCCACTCACCCTGCACACACTCTCTTTGACCCCACTCACCCTGCACACACACTCTTTGACTCCACTCACCCTGCACACACACTCTTTGACCCCACTCACCCTGCACACACTCTTTTTGACTCCACTCACCCTGCACACACACTCTTTGACTCCACTCACCCTGCACACACACTCTTTGACCCCACTCACCCTGCACACACACTCTAGCAGGCGCTACAGATCCCTGCACACAAAAACTACCAGACTCAAGAACAGCTTCTTCCCAACTGCCATCCCCCTCCTGAATAGCTAACAAATTGGGCCACCCCCCACCCTGGGCCACCCCCCACCCTGGTCAATTATTTATTTCACAGACTGCTCAGATTACTCCTCCACCTCATTTCTGAGGTGTTTGTTTACGGTCATGCCCTTGCATATATTGTCCTTTTGCATCCTTTGGCACAAGAGGAGTGTTGTAGTCTGATGTGTCCCAGCCTGGGTAACCTCTCAGGCTCCTCCTCCTTGTGTGTTCCCTCCTACTTACCCCTCTCCCTGTTTTATTCCAACTGGTCACTATGTGTCTATATGTATATTATTGCCTATATTAGGTGCCCATATGTATATTATTGCCTATATTAGGTGCCCATATGTATATTATTGCCTATATTAGGTGCCCATATGTATATTACTGCCTATATTAGGTGCCTTTAGGTTATGGTTGTCCCTTGTGCAATATGTGTCTATATATATTTGAATTGTCTATTGTATTTGTTGTGTAGTATATTGTATTATATGTCCATTACTACATGTTTATATGTTAGGTGTACAGAGAGCTAACATCTACGGGAGTCAAATTCTGTGTATATGTAAATATACGTGGCCAATAAAGCGGATTCTCAGTCTGATATATCCCTATAGTTAGTGTGATATATCCCTTTCTTGAGTGCAATATCCCCGCCTTTAGCACAATACATCCCTACATTTAGAGCAATAATAATAAAAAAAAGTTAATCTGATCAATACATCCTTAGCTTCTGCGCAATTCATTCCTACATTTAGTACAATGCATCCTTACCGTCTGTGATGCACACATACCATCAGTGATTCAATGCATCCTTATCCTGTGATGCACACATACCATCAGTGATTCAAGCCTGTCAAGTCGGTTGAGTGCCGAGCACCAGGCCTTTGCTGGGCTCAAAGCTGGTTGTATGCAGCAACTGACCCATCACGTCACATTTTGCCCAGATTTTCAACGAAAAAAAAGACCAGAGTGGAATGTATTTATAAACGGAAGTAAGTCAGTGAGTGTCATGAGGATGAAAACTCAGGTGTCACAGGCGCTGGCAGTGGGTTATGTGTTCCTTGTCTTGCTACCAGCAGAAGGGTAGCATTGGGAAGCTGAAGGGTAGCATTGGGAAGCTGAAGGGTAGCATTGGGAAGCTGTTCAAACTTATTTAAGGGGAAAAAAACAAACAAATGTATTTTCAATGTTCACTATTGATGGGTATGTTGAATAAAAATTTCTTATTGTTTCCTAATTATTTAACGTATGGCCTTTCAGAGAAGAGACTAGAAGAAGAGAGAGAGAGAGAGAGGTGAGGAGGAGGAAGAGAGAGGAGACGAGCAGAGGAGGAGGAGTCGGGGAGCAGTGCGGGTGGAGGAGAGTAGAGGAGAGGAGGAGTGTTGGGGAGTGGAAGAGTGAGTGTGTGTGTGTGGGCGCGTGCATGTATGTGTGTGTGTATGTGTGCGTGCATGTATGTGTGTGTGTGGGCTCGTGCATGTATGTGTGTGTGTGGGCGCGTGCATGTATGTGTGTGTGTATGTGTGCGTGCATGTATGTGTGTGTGTGGGCGCGTGCATGTATGTGTGTGTGTATGTGTGCGTGCATGTATGTGTGTGTGTATGTGTGCGTGCATGTATGTGTGTGTGTGTGTGTGAGTGAATGTATGTGTGTGTGTGGGCGAGTGAATGTATGTGTGTGTGTGTGTGAGTGTGCGCGCATGTATGTATGTGTGTGTGTGCGTGCATGTGTGTGTGTGTGTGTATGTATGAGTGCGTTATGTGCGTGTATGTGCTTGTATGTCACTGTGTGTGTTTGCATGTGAGTGTGTGTGTGTATGCGTTTGTGTGTGTGGGAGCGTGATGTATGTGTGTGTGTCTGTGTGCGTGCATGTATGTGTGTGTGTGGGCGCGTGCATGTATGTGTGTGTGTGGGCGCGTGCATGTATGTGTGTGTGTATGTGTGCGTGCATGTATGTGTGTGTGTATGTGTGCGTGCATGTATGTGTGTGTGTGGGCGCGTGCATGTATGTGTGTGTGTATGTGTGCGTGCATGTATGTGTGTGTGTGGGCTCGTGCATGTATGTGTGTGTGCGGGCGCGTGCATGTATGTGTGTGTGTATGTGTGCGTGCATGTATGTGTGTGTGTGGGCGCGTGCATGTATGTCTGTGTGTATGTGTGCGTGCATGTATGTGTGTGTGTGCCTGTGTGTGTGAGAGAGGAGCAGGGCGTGGTGCAGTGTGAAGCAGAGGCTTCCATGCATCATTTGTTTGAACCTGTATCTGCTCTCCTCTTGTCTCCCCACACACACACACACACACACGTTAATGGAGCCTAAGGCCATGAGGCTGCTTTAATATGGTTAATTGACTTAAAAGCTTCGTCTTCATTAGCTTAATGAAAAGCACCTCATGTTTGTCTTCTTCTAACAGATTGTGGCAACAGCTCTAATGCAGGCGCTTCTTAAACTCGCCCCACAAATATACATTTCTGTGTGTGTGTGTGTGTGTGTGTGTGTGTGTGTGTGAGATGCAAGTGTTTCTTCCACTTGCCCCGCAAACATTCATTTCTTCTGACACATGCCAGAGCAGGGGATTCACACATTTTATACATGTAGTCTCTGTGTGTGTGTTTGTGTGTGTGTGTATGTGTGTGGAAGTGAGTGTGTGTGACAGACAGAGAGATAGATACATAGAAAAAGACTATGCATGTGTGTTATTCTAGTCAACTTTGTGTGTGTGTGGATTTGTGTGTGTTATTCTAGTCAACTTTGTGTGTGTGTGGATTTGTGTGTGTTATTATAGTCAACTTTGTGTGTGTGTGGATTTGTGTGCGTTATTATAGTCAACTTTGTGTGTGTGTGTGATTCTAGTCAACTTTCTGTGTGTGATTCTAGTCAACTTTGTGTGTGTGTGGATTTGTGTGTGTTATTCTAGTCAACTTTGTGTGTGTGTGATTCTAGTCAACTTTGTGTGTGTGTGGATTTGTGTGTGTTATTCTAGTCAACTTTGTGTGTGTGTGATTCTAGTCAACTTTGTGTGTGTGTGATTCTAGTCAACTTTGTGTGTGTGTGGATTTGTGTGTGTGATTCTAGTCAACTTTGTGTGTGTGTGGATTTGTGTGTGTTATTCTAGTCAACTTTGTGTGTGTGTGGATTTGTGTGTGTGATTCTAGTCAACTTTGTGTGTGTGTGGATTTGTGTGTGTTATTCTAGTCAATGTTGTGTGTGTGTGGATTTGTGTGTGTGATTCTAGTCAACTTTGTGTGTGTGATTCTAGTCAACTTTGTGTGTGTGATTCTAGTCAACTTTGTGTGTGTGTGGATTTGTGTGTGTGATTCTAGTCAACTTTGTGTGTGTGTGATTCTAGTCAACTTTGTGTGTGTGGATTTGTGTGTGTGTGATTCTGGTCAACTTTGTGTGTGTGGTTCTAGTCCACTTTGTGTGTGTGTGGTTCTAGTCAACTTTGTGTGTGTGTGATTCTAGTCAACTTTGTGTGTGTGGATTTGTGTGTGTGATTCTAGTCAACTTTGTGTGTGTGGATTTGTGTGTGTGATTCTAGTCAACTTTGTGTGTGTGGATCTAGTCAGCTGTGGCACTCAGGAAGTGTTAGCTGGGTATGAACCTCTCCCCCAACTCATCTTCTTTCCTCTCCTCTCTTCTCCTCTCCTCTTTTCTCCTCCTCTCCTCTCCTCTCCTCTGACTCATACACAAAGTTCCACAAAAATCCAGAACCAGTACCAGAACTCTTCTGACTTACACACTACTACCAGGACAGTCATAGTCTCTCTTTCCATGGGACACACACACACACACTTTTTGTGTCTACTTATACAACACGTAACCAATATTCTCATTTTAAAATAGACCATTTCTCTCCTCCTCTCTCTCAGTGTCTTTCCTCATCTCCTCTCCTCCCTCTCTCCTTCTCTCTCCCTCTCTCTGTGTGCGCGCCGTTTTAAATTTGCAACTTCATTTCTGATTAGGGCCTGAATGAACAGGCGAAAGACAAACCAGCTTTGACACCAGCAACCTGATTAAGAAGTTAGGAGAAAATTGGCACATGTCCAGGTTTTGGTTTTTGTCAATTTTCTCCTAACGTCACACACACACACACACACACACACACACACATGTCCAGGTTTTGGTGACTCCTGTCATCACCCTCCACACTTCATATCAGTCCACACACACACACACACACACACACACACACACACACACACACACACACACACACACACACACAGCCAGCCCAGTCAGGCGTATGAATTAAATGTGATACGTCATTGAATGGACTCTCCCACTATATAGAGTGACAAAAAGCTCATTTTAATCTTAATCAGTGTATGGATGGCAGTACATATTCCAGAGGTGTCAAACTTTACTGATTTTATACCCTGTGTGTGTGTGTGTGTGTGTGTGTGTTGGTGTCTACTGGGCCAATGGTCCTCAGGAGACTCCTAACATTCCAGACTGACTTTACTGAGGGAGGCCCTAAAGCCTGACATAGCTCTTAAAATAAATCACACACACACACACACACACACACACACACACAGAGAGAGAGAGAGAGAGATTCAGACACACACTCTCTCCATCCACACTCTCACATACACACTCTCTCACACACATATTTATTTACTCTCTTCACTCTTCACCTCTCTCTCTCTCGCTCTCTCTCATACACACACACACACTCTCTTTACCTTCTGTCTGTCTCTCTCTCATACACACACACACACTCTCTTTACCTTCTGTCTGTCTCTCTCTCATACACACACACACACTGTCTTTACCTTCTGTCTGTCTCTCTCTCATACACACACACACACTCTCTTTACCTTCTGTCTGTCTCTCTCTCATACACACACACACACTCTCTTTACCTTCTGTCTGTCTCTCTCTCATACACACACACTCTTTACCTTCTGTCTGTCTCTCTCTCATACACACACACACACTCTCTTTACCTTCTGTCTGTCTCTCTCTCATACACACACACACACTCTCTTTACCTTCTGTCTGTCTCTCTCTCATACACACACACACACTCTCTTTACCTTCTGTCTGTCTCTCTCTCATACACACACACACACTCTCTTTACCTTCTGTCTGTCTCTCTCTCATACACACACACTCTTTACCTTCTGTCTGTCTCTCTCTCATACACACACACACACTCTCTTTACCTTCTGTCTGTCTCTCTCTCATACACACACACACACTCTCTTTACCTTCTGTCTGTCTCTCTCTCATACATACACACACACTCTCTTTACCTTCTGTCTGTTTCTCTCTCACACACACACATACTCCTCACTTTCTGTCTCTCTCACACACACACTCTCTTTACCTTCTGTCTGTCTCTCTCTCTCTCACACACACACACACTTCATCTTCTCTCTCTCTTTCTCTTCATCCCTATTCTGTCCTTTCCTCAGTGTGTGGGCATTTCTAATAAATCACTGAAACAACAACCCCCCCCGCACACACACACACACACACATATATATATAGT
>JAIFZK010000038.1:2260000-2282500 GCA_027481765.1 Tenualosa thibaudeaui | reverse complement strand
AAAACAGTGAGCCAGTGACAAAACAAAAAGAGAATCTACCAAAACGAAAATATAGAAAAATATATCTATATACACTATTTACAATATTTACACAAACAAACAGGCTATGAGAAGCCAAAACAATACAAAAACAATTAGCCAAAGGCTCACAATGGAAAAGTTCAGGTTTTGCTACACATACTCTATACGTCTGAGGATTATCGAGCACATAGACACACGTCTGTTCACAAGGAAGCTCTCCCACAAGTGAGAAACATCCCCATTATAAGGGGTACCTGCGCGCACCCTGCAGGTGGACCATTCCACTGACAGCGTCAGCAACAGGGGTGTCTCAGGTATTCAGACATAAACTCATAACTGCGACATTTAAAATGGTACCATTCACACACAAATAATATCAGGCCTTTCACACTACAACAACAAACATGCTTATGCACACTGATCATTCTTTTAACCACTCAGACAGTTAATTAATTTCGCGAGGGTGCAACCAAGCCCGCTCGCGAACGTGACTGAGAATATATACTCCTCAGAACAGAGGCGCACTCTTTTAAATGAACGCGGAAGCGCTGCCACTACGGTAAGACCAGTTTTAACAATGCTAGCTAAACATTTGCTGATGCTCCTCAGACGCCGTGATGATGCGCTCACCCTGCGTAGCATCACACACCCCCCTCCTTAAGCTTGGAGGCGGGACAAGAAGTCAGCTGTCACATTGTCCTTCCCGGCCTTATACCGGATGGTAAAACTGTATGGCTGCAATGAAAGGTGCCACCATATCACCTGGGCATTACTGTCCCTCATGCGGTTTAGCCACTGAAGTGCACGGTGATCAGTCTCTAAAACAAACTGTTTCCCAAGCAAATAATATCTCAGACTGTCTAAAGCCCACTTGATGGCCAAACACTCCTTTTCAACCGTGGCGTACCTGGTCTCCTGGGGAAAGAGCTTACGGCTGATGTACTGCACCGGCCTACGGTCCTCCCCCTTCCCCTGCAAAAGTACAGCCCCTAGGCCCAACCCTGAGGCGTCAGTCTGTACCGTAAAAGGGAGGTCAAAGTTGGGACTCTGTAGCACTGGGCAAAGACAGTCCTTTAAATCCACAAAAGCCTTCTGACTCTCAGCAGTCCATATGACCTTGTTGGGGCTGCTCTTACGTGTCAGATTGGTGAGCGAGGCAGCACGGCTGGAGAATGCTGGAATAAACCGCCTGTACCACCCCACCAGGCTCAGGAAGGATCTGACTCCCTTCTTGGTTTTGGGTGGCGGGCAGTCACGGACAGCCTCGACCTTGCTCACCTGGGGTTTGATGTGTCCATCCCCCAGCACATATCCAAGGTAACAAACCTCTGGCCTAGCTAACTGACACTTGCCAGCATTGACCACTAGGCCTGCCTCCTTAATCCTGCGGAACACATCCGCCAAATGAGTCAGGTGCTCCTCCCATGAGGAACTGAAGATAATGACATCATCGATGTAGGCGGCGGCATATGTCTCTGCCCCCCTCAGCACTTGGTCCATTTGCCGCTGAAACGTTGCAGCTGCCCCAGGCAAACCAAAGGGCATAGTGAAGTGGTATAATCCGGAAGGGGCCCGAAAGGCCATCAGCTCCTGGGCCTCAGGTGTAAGAGGCACCTGCCAGTACCCTTTGCAGAGGTCAAGGGTACTGAGGTACTGCGCCTTGCCCAGGCACTCCACCATCTTGTCCACCCTTGGCATGAGGTATTGATATTGAGTTCAACTTCGAAAAGTCAACACAAAAGCGTAGCCCTCCGTCCTTCTTGGGGACGAGGACCACAGGGCTGCACCATTCACTGTGCGATGGTACAATGACGCCCATGTCCAGCATTGCCTGGACCTCCTGCTTCAGCGTCGGGATGAGTCTGGCTGGAACACGGTAAGACGTCTGACGGATCGGTCCTGGACCAGTCAGCCGAATGTTGTGCTGGATGAGCGTCGTCTGTCCTGGCTCCTCCCTGAACAGACCCTCGGGGATGATCTGCAGCAAGTCCTTCTGCTGTTGACTGGACAGGTGCTGCACTGGAGGGGAAGGGGTCTCGCCTCCACTAGTGGGGAAGTACTGCTCCTTCGACGACTCCTCCTCTTCCACCACCCGGGCCCAGTTCAGATGGCTGGCAGTGTCCAGCCGCGGCACCCATTCTTTCAGCAGGTTGACATGAAATTTTTGCCTAGGCCTGCGTCGGTCGGGCATAGCCAGTTCATAGGTCACCGGGCCCACCTTTGCCAGCACCTCGAAGGGTCCCTGCCACCTTGCCAGCAAACTGCTGCCTGACGAGGGGAGTAACAACAGGACCTTCTGGCCGGGGTTGAAGGTGCGGCTCCGGGCGGTCCGGTCGTATGATGTCTTCTGTTGTGCTTGGGCCTGGGCCAGTTTGTCGTGGGCCAGACTGCGCAGCTCCTCAAGCTTGGACCTCATCTTGACCACATATTCTGCTACCCCGGTCTGCTGTGCTGGTCCTTCTCCTGTCCACGCCTCCTTGAGAACGTCCAGGGGGCCTCTTATTTGCCGACCATAGAGCAGCTCGAAGGGAGAGTAGCCTGTTGATGCTTGGGGGACCTCCCTGTAAGCGAAGAGAAGATACGGCAGCCACTGGTCCCAGTCAGCGCCAGAGTCACTCTCAAACTTCCTCAGCATGGCTTTGAAGGTCTGGTTGAAGCGTTCAACCAGTCCATCTGTCTGTGAGTGGTATGGCGTGGTTCTAATAGGCCTAATACCCAGCAGAGAGTAGACTTGTCTCATGAACCTAGAGTTAAAATTTGTTCCCTGATCAGTAATAATCTCACTGGGGATCCCTAGCCGTGAGAAGAGTTGTATTAGACAATTGGCCACCTGTCTAGACTTGACATTTCGTAGGGGGTAGGCCTCAGGATACCGGGTAGCATAATCGCAAATTGTAATATGTAACGGTGACCTCCTCTACTCTTTTTCAAGGGGCCAACTACGTCCATGGCTATCCTGGTGAAGGGTGTGTCAATAATGGGCATGGAGATGAGGGGTGCTTTTGTACTTCTGTGTGTGTGTGATGTAAGCGGACAAGTGGGACAAGATTTGCAGTACTGCATTACCTCCTGATACACCTTGGGCCAGTAGAAGTGTTTGGCTACTCGAGCTAGTGTCTTTTGCTGCCCTAAATGGCCTGACCAAGGCACACTATGAGCAAGGTGAAGAACCTTAGCTCTTAGAGATTCAGGGACAACAACCTGGTCACCATCCTCACTCACCCTCATCAACAGTCCATCTCGCACAACGAAACAGTCCTTCCCACACACTTCAGCCTTTGCAACCTCCTCCTGACTCACAACTCTCTCAAAACACTGTTTCAATGATATGTCCGCTTTCTGTAAGTCTTTAAACTCAGGACTTTCCACCACACTGCCATATAGTGGTGGGAGGGGCAACTGCTCCTGCAGTGGAGTTCCTAAAACTTTGTCCCTCCTTCTTGCAGACCTTGATTTCTTAGGTTTGCTGTTAGGCTGACTATCAGGAAATGGCAACTCTGCCAACAACTCCCTGTCTGCCTGCTCAGTCTTTGCTTGTGATCTAGTAGTAACACAGGCTGAAGCTACTGGTGACTGGTGCTGTAACAATTCCACCAACACAGGCACGTCCTGACCCAAAATCACAGTCTAATCACAAAATCACCACTATCCATGATGCCAACAGTTAGCAAATACTTTTGCCCTTCAATTTCAATAATGATGTCTGCTGTTTGATGTTCTGATTCGTCCCCATGGATGCATCTAACCCTCACCTTGCCAACATTAGTGCAGTCAGTAGGATCCAAACATGCTCTCCTGACGAAGGTCTGGCTGCTACCTGTATCAACAAGGGCCTGCCATGTTCGTCCCCTGATGGTTACTGGTACTAAAGAGTTGGTGGTGCTAGGTGTATGCTTGGGTGTGTGAGCCTCCCTGTGGTGTCATGGGCCCCGAGCTAGATGGTTCCTCTGTGCCGGCGAGCACCGACATAGGCCTCTGCCAGGCCAGCAGCTTCCTTGGACGACGCTCACCCTGCGCAGCATCACACAATACAAATCAATATCTTACTGTCAAATCAACATCTTACTTTTCTCAATATCTTACTTTTGTCAATTGTTAAAGTTAATCAGAATATGCAAGAACAATATCTTACTTTTGTTAAATGTAAATCACAATATGAAACAATATCTTACTTTTGTCAAAAGTTAATCGCAAGTCTGCAAGAAACTTTTTGTGAGTGAGAGACGTTTTGATTATGAGTATTTTGACTGTGAGTGGTGGACGTGCGACTATTGACCATCCATATCATTTGAGCATGGTGTGTGTGTGTGGTGGATGCATGACTCTGTTGGCCATCCATATTATCTGTGCGTGGTGAGTGAATCGGCAGTCTCTCAGGGGTGTATTGATGTCACAGATGCGGTGTGTGTGTGTGTCACGGGTGCTGACAGGTAGGCTGCCACGTGCTTATTAAATCACAGTAGGTAATGAGAGGTAAATGATCAGTGTTCAGTCTGTTGTTTCCCCTGAGTGCCAAGCACATTAACGCCAGCCAACACACACACACACACACATATTAACGCCAGCCAACACACACACACACACACACACACACACACATATTAACGCCTGCCCATTGTGCTGCTGCTGTGATGCTCACACTCTTTCTCTTCATTGATTTCACCTCCGACAAATCAAGCTTTAATAGTCATATTCTGGCATGCAGGCGAAGCCCCCCAAAACAAAGCCCAGTGCAGCCCAGCTGACAGATGAGTGAGCTCTCAGGGAGCGGAGAATGAAACGCTCGTTTGGCAGAGGGACTGTCAGATGCTCCACACTCTACTCAGACCAGAGGAGCAATTATTCTGACACCTGTTAAGAACAAATAAATAAATAAACAACAAATAAACACAGGTAAACAATAATCACTCAGCAGAATGTCAACACATGTCAGAAGACTAAAAGAAGAACTTTGGATGGCTTGACGTTGTTTATGATGTTTACAATCAACAACCAGGAAGCAGAACAGAAACAGAAGTAAACAGGAAAGTAGGGAATGGAGGCTGGAATAGTAGGGAGAGGAGGCTGGTAAAGGGGGAATGGAGGCTGGTAAAGGGGGAATGGAGGCTGGTAAAGGGGGGAATGGAGACTGGTAAAGGGGAATGGAGGCTGGTAAAGGGGGAATGGAGACTGGTAAGGGGAATGGAGGGTTGGTAACGGGGGGAATGGTGGCGGGTAACGGGGCGAATGGAGCCTGGTAACGGGGGAATGGAGGTTGGTAAAGGGGGAATGGAGGCTGGTAAAGGGAGTATGGAGGCTGGTAAAGGGGGAATGGAGACTGGTAACGGGGGAATGGAGGTTGGTAACGGGGGAATAGAGGCTGGTAAAGGGGGAATGGAGGCTGGTAAAGGGAGAATTGAGGCTGGTAAAGGGGGGGAATGGAGGCTGGTAAAGGGAGAATGGAGGCTGGTAAAGGGGGAATGGAGGCTGGTAAAGGGGGGAATGGAGGCTGGAATAGTAGGGAGAGGAGGCTGGTAAAGGGGGGACTGGAGGCTGGTAAAGGGGGAATGGAGGCCGGTAAAGGGGAGAATGGAGGCTGGTAAAGGGGGAATGGAGGCTGGTAAAGGGGGGAATGGAGACTGGTAACGGGGGAATGGAGGTTGGTAAAGGGGGAGAATGGAGGCTGGTAAAGGGGGAGAATGGAGGCTGGTAAAGGGTGAATGGAGGCTGGTAAAGGGGGAGAATGGAGGCTGGTAAAGGAGAATGGAGGCTGGGTAACGGGGGAATGGAGGCTGGTAAAGGGGGAATGGAGGCTGGTAAGGGGGAATGGAGGCTGGTAAAGGGGAATGGAGGCTGGTAAAGGGGAATGGAGGCTGGTAAAAAGGGAGAATGGAGGCTGGTAAAGGGGGAATGGAGGCTGGTAAAGGGGGGAATGGAGGGTGGTAAAGGGGAATGGAGGCTGGTAAAGGGGGCAATGGAGGCTGGTAAAGGGGGAATGGAGGCTGGTAAAGGGGGAATGGAGGCTGGTAAAGGGGGGGAATGGAGGCTGGTAAAGGGGGGGAATGGAGGCTGGTAAAGGGGGGAATGGAGGTTGGTAAAGGGGAGAATGGAGGCTGGTAAAGGGGGGGAATGGAGGCTGGTAAAGGGGGAATGGAGGTTGGTAAAGGGGGAGAATGGAGGCTGGTAAAGGGGGAGAATGGAGGCTGGTAAAGGGGGAGAATGGAGGCTGGTAAAGGGGGAGAATGGAGGCTGGTAAAGGGGGAGAATGGAGGCTGGTAAAGGGGGAGAATGGAGGCTGGTAAGGGGGGGAATGGAGGTTGGTAAAGGGGGAATGGAGGCTGGTAAAGGGGGGGGAATGGAGGTTGGTAAAGGGGAATGGAGGTTGGTAAAGGGGGGGACTGGAGGCTGGTAAAGGGGGGGAATGGAGGCTGGTAAAGGGGGGAATGGAGGTTGGTAAAGGGGAGAATGGAGGCTGGTAAAGGGGGGAATGGAGGTTGGTAAAGGGGAGAATGGAGGCTGGTAACGGGGGAATGGAGGTTGGTAAAGGGGGAATGGAGGCTGGTAAGGGGGAATGGAGGTTGGTAAAGGGGAATGGAGGCTGGTAAAGGGGAATGGAGGCTGGTAAAGGGGAATGGAGGCTGGTAAAGGGGAATGGAGACTGGTAAGGGGAATGGAGGTTGGTAAGGGGAATGGAGGCTGGTAAAGGGGAATGGAGGCTGGTAACGGGGAATGGAGGCTGGTAAAGGGGGAATGGAGGCTGGTAAGGGAGAATGGAGGCTGGTAAAGGGGAATGGAGGCTGGTAAAGGGGAATGGAGGTTGGTAAAGGGGAATGGATGTTGGTAAAGGGGGAGAATGAAGGCTGGTAAATGGGGAATGGAGGCTGGTAAAGGGGGAATGGAGGCTGGTAAAGGGGGAATGGAGGCTGGTAAAGGGGAATGGAGGCTGGTAAAGGGGAATGGAGGCTGGTAAAGGGGGAATGGAGGCTGGTAAGGGGGAATGGAGGCTGGTAAAGGGGGAATGGAGGCTGGTAAGGGGGAGAATGGAGGCTGGTAAAGGGGGTAAATGGAGGCTGGTAAAGGGGGAATGGAGGCTGGTAAGGGGGAATGGAGGTTGGTAAAGGGGAATGGAGGCTGGTAAAGGGGAATGGAGGCTGGTAAAGGAGAATGGAGGCTGGTAAAGGGGAATGGAGGCTGGTAAAGGGGGAATGGAGGCTGGTAAAGGGGAATGGAGGCTGGTAAAGGGGAATGGAGGCTGGTAAAAGGGGAATGGAGGTTGGTAAAGGGGAATGGAGGCTGGTAAAGGGGGAATGGAGGCTGGTAAAGGGAGAATGGAGGCTGGTAAAGGGGAATGGAGGCTGGTAAAGGGGGAATGGAGGCTGGTAAAGGGGGAATGGAGGCTGGTAAAGGGGAATGGAGGCTGGTAAAGGGGAATGGAGGCTGGTAAAGGGGGGAGAATGGAGGCTGGTAAAGGGGAATGGAGGCTGGTAAAGGGGGAATGGAGGCTGGTAAAGGGGGAATGGAGGCTGGTAAAGGGGGAATGGAGGCTGGTAAAGGGGGGAGAATGGAGGCTGGTAAAGGGGGAATGGAGGCTGGTAAAGGGGAATGGAGGCTGGTAAAGGGGAGAATGGAGGCTGGTAAAGGGGAGAATGGAGGCTGGTAAAGGGGAGAATGGAGGCTGGTAAAGGGGGAATGGAGGCTGGTAAAGGGGGAATGGAGGCTGGTAAAGGGGAATGGAGGGGTAAAGGGGAATGGAGGCTGGTAAAGGGGGAATGGAGGCTGGTAACGGGGGAATGGAGGTTGGTAAAGGGGGAAGGGAGGCTGGTACAGGGGGAATGGAGGTTGGTAACGGGGGAATGGAGGCTGGTAAAGGGGAATGGAGGTTGGTAAAGGGGGAATGGAGGCTGGTAAAGGGGGAATGGAGGCTGGTAAAGGGGGAATGGAGGCTGGTAACGGGGGAATGGAGGCTGGTAAAGGGGGAGAATGGAGGCTGGTAAAGGGAGAATGGAGGCTGGTAAAGGGGGAATGGAGGCTGGTAAAGGGGGGAATGGAGACTGGTAACGGGGGAAGGGAGGGTGGTAACGGGGGTAGGGAGGCTGGTAATGGGGGAATGGAGGCTGGTAAAGGGGGAATGGAGGCTGGTAAAGGGGGGAATGGAGGCTGGTAAAGGGGGAATGGAGGCTGGTAAAGGGGGAATGGAGGTTGGTAAAGGGGGAATGGAGCCTGGTAACGGGGGAATGGAGGTTGGTAACGGGGGAATAGAGGCTGGTAAAGGGGGAATGGAGGCTGGTAAAGTGGGAATGGAGGGGGGTGAAGGGGGGGAATGGAGGCTGGTAAAGGGGGGGACTGGAGGCTGGTAACGGGGGAATGGAGGTTGGTAAAGGGGGAATGGAGGCTGGTAAAGGGGGAATGGAGGTTGGTAACGGGGGAATGGAGGCTGGTAAAGGGGGAATGGAGGCTGGTAACGGGGGAATGGAGGCTGGTAAAGGGGGAATGGAGGCTGGTAAAGGGGGAGAATGGAGGATGGTAAAGGGGGAATGGAGGCTGGTAAAGGGGTGAATGGAGGCTGGTAAAGGGGGGGAATGGAGGCTGGAGGCTGGTAAAGGGGAGAGTGGAGGTTGGTGGGGATGGAGGGCTTGTGTAAGGGGGTAATGGTTGGTAAAGTAGTGTGGAGGGTAGAAGTTTGGAGGCTGGTAAGGGGGTGAATGGAGGCTTGTGTAAAGGTAGTGTGTTTTGTGAGGCTGGTAAAGGGGGTTTGGAGTTCTTGGTAAAGGTAGTGTGTTTTAGAATGGAGTTCTTGTGTAAAGGTAGTGTGTTTTGTGAGTTCTTGTGTAAAGGGTGTGTTTTGTGAGTTCTTGGTAAAGGTAGTGTGTTTTGTGAGTTCTTGTGTAAAGGTAGTGTGTTTGGAGTTCTTGTGTAAGGGGAGTGTGTTTTGTGAGTTCTTGTGTAAAGGTAGTGTGTTTTGTGAGTTCTTGTGTAAAGGTAGTGTGTTTTGTGAGTTCTTGTGTAAAGGTAGTGTGTTCCATTAGTTCTTGTGTAAAGGTAGTGTGTTTTCTGAGTTCTTGTGTAAAGGTAGTGTGTTTCATGTACTCTTGTGTAAAGGTAGTGTGTTTTGTTAGTTCTTGTGTAAGGGTAGTGTGTTTCATGTAGTCTTGTGTAAAGGTAGTGTGTTTTGTGAGTTCTTGGGTAAGGGTAGTGTGTTTCATTACTTCTTGTGTAAGGGTAGTCTGTTTTGTGAGTTCTTGTGTAAGGGCAGTGTGTTTCAAATAGTCTTGTGCAAAGGTAGTGTGTTTCATGAGTTCTTGTATAAGGGTAATGTGTTTTGTGAGTTCTTGTGTAAGGGCAGTGTGTTTCTAGTATTCTTGTGTAAAGGTAGTGTGTTTCAAATGAGTTCTTGTGTAAGGGTAGTGTGTTTCACATAGTCTTGTGTACTGGTAGTGTGTTTTGTTAGTTCTTGTGTAAAGGTAGTGTGTTTTGTGAGTTCTTGTGTAAAGGTAGTGTGTTTTGTGAGTTCTTGTGTAAAGGTAGTGTGTTCCATTAGTTCTTGTGTAAAGGTAGTGTGTTTTGTGAGTTCTTGTGTAAAGGTAGTGTGTTTTGTGAGTTCTTGTGTAAAGGTAGTGTGTTTTGTGAGTTCTTGTGTAAAGGTAGTGTGTTTTGTGAGTTCTTGTGTAAGGGTAGTGTGTTTTGTGAGTTCTTGTGTAAAGGTAGTGTGTTTCATTAATTCTTGTGTAAAGGTAGTGTGTTTCATTAGTTCTTGTGTAAAGGTAGTGTGTTTTGTGAGTTCTTGTGTAAGGGTAGTGTGTTTTGTGAGTTCTTGGGTAAGGGTAGTGTGTTTCATTACTTCTTGTGTAAGGGTAGTCTGTTTTGTGAGTTCTTGTGTAAGGGCAGTGTGTTTCAAATAGTCTTGTGTAAAGGTAGTGTGTTTTGTGAGCTCTTGTGTAAGGGTAGTGTGTTTTGTGAGTTCTTGTGTAAGGGCAGTGTGTTTCAAATAGTCTTGTGTAAAGGTAGTGTGTTTTGTGAGTTCTTGTGTAAGGGTAGTGTGTTTTGTGAGTTCTTGTGTAAGGGGAGTGTGTTTCATTTAGTCTTGTGTAAAGGTAGTGTGTTTTGTGAGTTCTTGTGTAAGGGTAGTGTGTTTTGTGAGTTCTTGTGTAAGGGCAGTGTGTTTCAAATAGTCTTGTGTAAAGGTAGTGTGTTTTGTGAGTTCTTGTGTAAAGGTAGTGTGTTTTGTGAGTTCTTGTGTAAAGGTAGTGTGTTTTGTGAGTTCTTGTGTAAAGGTAGTGTGTTTTGTGAGTTCTTGTGTAAAGGTAGTGTGTTTTGTGAGTTCTTGTGTAAAGGTAGTGTGTTTTGTGAGTTCTTGTGTAAAGGTAGTGTGTTCCATTAGTTCTTGTGTAAAGGTAGTGTGTTTTCTGAGTTCTTGTGTAAAGGTAGTGTGTTTCATGTACTCTTGTGTAAAGGTAGTGTGTTTTGTTAGTTCTTGTGTAAGGGTAGTGTGTTTCATGTAGTCTTGTGTAAAGGTAGTGTGTTTTGTGAGTTCTTGTGTAAGGGTAGTGTGTTCCATTAGTTATTGTGTAAAGGTAGTGTGTTTTGTGAGTTCTTGTGTAAGGGTAGTGTGTTTTGTGAGTTCTTGTGTAAGGGCAGTGTGTTTTGTGAGTTCTTGTGTAAGGGTAGTCTGTTTTGTGAGTTCTTGTGTAAGGGCAGTGTGTTTCAAATGAGTTCTTGTGTAAGGGTAGTGTGTTTTGTTAGTTCTTGTGTAAAGGTAGTGTGTTTTGTGAGTTCTTGTGTAATGGTAGTGTGTTTCAATTAGTTCTTGTGTAATGGTAGTGTGTTTTGTGAGTTCTTGTGTAAGGGTAGTGTGTTTTGTGAGTTCTTGTGTAAAGGTAGTGTGTTTTGTGAGTTCTTGTGTAAAGGTAGTGTGTTTTGTGAGTTCTTGTGTAAGGGTAGTGTGTTTTGTGAGTTCTTGTGTAATGGTAGTGTGTTTTGTGAGTTCTTGTGTAAAGGTAGTGTGTTTTGTGAGTTCTTGTGTAAGGGTAGTGTGTTCCATTAGTTCTTGTGTAAAGGTAGTGTGTTTTGTGAGTTCTTGTGTAAGGGTAGTGTGTTTTGTTAGTTCTTGTGTAAAGGTAGTCTGTCTTGTGAGTTCTTGTGTAAGGGTAGTGTGTTTTGTGAGTTCTTGTGTAAGGGTAGTGTGTTTTGTGAGTTCTTGTGTAAGGGTAGTGTGTTTTGTGAGTTCTTGTGTAAAGGTAGTGTGTTTTGTGAGTTCTTGTGTAAAGGTAGTGTGTTCCATTAGTTCTTGTGTAAAGGTAGTGTGTTTTGTGAGTTCTTGTGTAAAGGTAGTGTGTTTTGTGAGTTCTTGTGTAAGGGTAGTGTGTTTTGTGAGTTCTTGTGTAAAGGTAGTCTGTTTTGTGAGTTCTTGTGTAAGGGTAGTGTGTTTTGTGAGTTCTTGTGTAAGGGTAGTGTGTTTTGTGAGTTCTTGTGTAAGGGAAGTGTGTTTCAAAAATTCTTGTGTAAAGGTAGTGTGTTTTGTGAGATCTTGTGTAAAGGTAGTGTGTTTTGTGAGTTCTTGTGTAAAGGTAGTGTGTTTTGTGAGTTCTTGTGTAAAGGTAGTGTGTTTTGTGAGTTCTTGTGTAAAGGTAGTGTGTTTTGTGAGTTCTTGTGTAAAGGTAGTGTGTTTTGTGAGTTCTTGTGTAAAGGTAGTGTGTTTTGTTAGTTCTTGTGTAAAGGTAGTGTGTTTTGTGAGTTCTTGTGTAAAGGTAGTGTGTTTTGTGAGTTCTTGTGTAAAGGTAGTGTGTTTTGTGAGTTCTTGTGTAAAGGTAGTGTGTTTTGTGAGTTCTTGTGTAAAGGTAGTGTGTTTTGTGAGTTCTTGTGTAAAGGTAGTGTGTTCCATTAGTTCTTGTGTAAAGGTAGTGTGTTTTGTGAGTTCTTGTGTAAGGGTAGTGTGTTTTGTGAGTTCTTGTGTAAAGGTAGTGTGTTTCATTAATTCTTGTGTAAAGGTAGTGTGTTTTGTGAGTTCTTGTGTAACGGAAGTGTGTTTAATAAATTCTTGTGAAAAGGTAGTGTGTTTCATTAGTTCTTGTGTAAGGGTAGTGTGTTTTGTGAGTTCTTGTGTAATGGCAGTGTGTTTTGTTAGTTCTTGTGTAAAGGTAGTGTGTTTAATGAGTTCTTGTATAAGGGTAATGTGTTTTGTGAGTTCTTGTGTAAGGGCAGTGTGTTTCAAATAGTCTTGTGTAAAGGTAGTGTGTTTTGTGAGCTCTTGTGTAAGGGTAGTGTGTTTTGTGAGTTCTTGTGTAAGGGCAGTGTGTTTCAAATAGTCTTGTGTAAAGGTAGTGTGTTTTGTGAGCTCTTGTGTAAGGGTAGTGTGTTTTGTGAGTTCTTGTGTAAGGGCAGTGTGTTTCAAATAGTCTTGTGTAAAGGTAGTGTGTTTTGTGAGTTCTTGTGTAAAGGTAGTGTGTTTTGTGAGTTCTTGTGTAAGGGTAGTGTGTTCCATTAGTTCTTGTGTAAAGGTAGTGTGTTTTGTGAGTTCTTGTGTAAGGGTAGTGTGTTTTGTGAGTTCTTGTGTAAAGGTAGTGTGTTTTGTGAGTTCTTGTGTAAAGGTAGTGTGTTTTGTGAGTTCTTGTGTAAAGGTAGTGTGTTTTGTGAGTTCTTGTGTAAGGGTAGTGTGTTTTGTGAGTTCTTGTGTAAGGGCAGTGTGTTTTGTGAGTTCTTGTGTAAGGGTAGTCTGTTTTGTGAGTTCTTGTGTAAGGGTAGTCTGTTTTGTGAGTTCTTGTGTAAGGGCAGTGTGTTTCAAATAGTCTTGTATAAGGGTAATGTGTTTTGTGAGTTCTTGTGTAAGGGCAGTGTGTTTCAAATAGTCTTGTGTAAAGGTAGTGTGTTTTGTGAGTTCTTGTGTAAGGGTAGTGTGTTTTGTTAGTTCTTGTGTAAAGGTAGTCTGTTTTGTGAGTTCTTGTGTAAGGGTAGTGTGTTTTGTGAGTTCTTGTGTAAGGGTAGTGTGTTTTGTGAGTTCTTGTGTAAAGGTAGTGTGTTTTGTGAGTTCTTGTGTAATGGTAGTGTGTTTTGTGAGTTCTTGTGTAAGGGTAGTGTGTTTTGTGAGTTCTTGTGTAAAGGTAGTGTGTTCCATTAGTTCTTGTGTAAAGGTAGTGTGTTTTGTGAGTTCTTGTGTAAAGGTAGTGTGTTTTCTGAGTTCTTGTGTAAAGGTAGTGTGTTTTGTGAGTTCTTGTGTAAAGGTAGTGTGTTTTGTGATTAATTGTGTAAAGGTAGTGTGTTTTGTGAGCTCTTGTGTAAGGGTAGTGTGTTTTGTGAGTTCTTGTGTAATGGCAGTGTGTTTTGTTAGTTCTTGTGTAAAGGTAGTCTGTCTTGTGAGTTCTTGTGTAAGGGTAGTGTGTTTTGTGAGTTCTTGTGTAAGGGTAGTGTGTTTTGTGAGTTCTTGTGTAAAGGTAGTGTGTTTTGTGAGTTCTTGTGTAAGGGTAGTCTGTTTTGTGAGTTCTTGTGTAAGGGTAGTGTGTGTTGTGTGTTCTTGTGTAAAGGTAGTGAGTTTTTTGATTTCTTGTGTAAGGGTAGTGTGTTTTGTGAGTTCTTGTGTAAGGGTAGTGTGTTTCAAATAGTTCTTGTGTAAAGGTAGTCTGTCTTGTGAGTTCTTGTGTAAGGGTAGTGTGTTTTGTGAGTTCTTGTGTAAGGGTAGTGTGTTTTGTGAGTTCTTGTGTAAAGGTAGTGTGTTTTGTGAGTTCTTGTGTAAGGGTAGTGTGTTTTGTGAGTTCTTGTGTAAGGGCAGTGTGTTTCAAATAGTCTTGTGTAAAGGTAGTGTGTTTTGTGAGTTCTTGTGTAAGGGTAGTGTGTTTTGTGAGTTCTTGGGTAAGGGTAGTGTGTTTAATTAGTTCTTGTGTAATGGTAGTGTGATTTGTGAGTTCTTGTGTAAAGGTAGTGTGTTTTGTGAGTTCTTGTGTAAGGGTAGTGTGTTTTGTGAGTTCTTGTGTAAGGGCAGTGTGTTTTGTGAGTTCTTGTGTAAGGGTAGTCTGTTTTGTGAGTTCTTGTGTAAGGGTAGTCTGTTTTGTGAGTTCTTGTGTAAAGGTAGTGTGTTTAATGAGTTCTTGTATAAGGGTAATGTGTTTTGTGAGTTCTTGTGTAAAGGTAGTGTGTTTTGTGAGTTCTTGTGTAAGGGTAGTGTGTTCCATTAGTTCTTGTGTAAAGGTAGTGTGTTTTGTGAGTTCTTGTGTAAGGGTAGTGTGTTTTGTGAGTTCTTGTGTAAGGGTAGTGTGTTTTGTGAGTTCTTGTGTAAGGGTAGTGTGTTTTGTGAGTTCTTGTGTAAAGGTAGTGTGTTTCATTAATTCCTGTGTAAAGGTAGTGTGTTTTGTGAGTTCTTGTGTAAGGGTAGTGTGTTTTGTGAGTTCTTGGGTAAGGGTAGTGTGTTTCATTACTTCTTGTGTAAGGGTAGTCTGTTTTGTGAGTTCTTGTGTAAGGGCAGTGTGTTTCAAATAGTCTTGTGCAAAGGTAGTGTGTTTCATGAGTTCTTGTATAAGGGTAATGTGTTTTGTGAGTTCTTGTGTAAGGGCAGTATGTTTCAAATAGTCTTGTGTAAAGGTAGTGTGTTTAATGAGTTCTTGTATAAGGGTAATGTGTTTTGTGAGTTCTTGTGTAAAGGTAGTGTGTTTTGTGAGTTCTTGTGTAAAGGTAGTGTGTTTTGTGAGCTCTTGTGTAAGGGTAGTGTGTTTTGTGAGTTCTTGTGTAATGGCAGTGTGTTTCAAATAGTCTTGTGTAAAGGTAGTGTGTTTTGTGAGTTCTTGTGTAAAGGTAGTGTGTTTTGTGAGTTCTTGTGTAAGGGTAGTGTGTTTTGTGAGTTCTTGTGTAAAGGTAGTGTGTTTTGTGAGTTCTTGTGTAAGGGTAGTGTGTTTTGTGAGTTCTTGTGTAAGGGTAGTGTGTTTTGTGAGTTCTTGTGTAATGGGAGTGTGTTTTGTGAGTTCTTGTGTAAAGGTAGTGTGTTTTGTGAGTTCTTGTGTAAGGGTAGTGTGTTTTGTGAGTTCTTGTGTAAGGGTAGTGTGTTTTGTGAGTTCTTGTGTAAGGGTAGTGTGTTTTGTGAGTTCTTGTGTAAGGGCAGTGTGTTTTGTGAGTTCTTGTGTAAGGGTAGTCTGTTTTGTGAGTTCTTGTGTAAGGGTAGTCTGTTTTGTGAGTTCTTGTGTAAGGGCAGTGTGTTTCAAATAGTCTTGCGTAAAAGTAGTGTGTTTTGTGTAGTTCTTGTGTAAGGGCAGTGTGTTTCAAATAGTCTTGTGTAAAGGTAGTGTGTTTTGTGAGCTCTTGTGTAAGGGTAGTGTGTTTTGTGAGTTCTTGTGTAATGGCAGTGTGTTTCAAATAGTCTTGTGTAAAGGTAGTGTGTTTTGTGAGTTCTTGTGTAAAGGTAGTGTGTTTTGTGAGTTCTTGTGTAAGGGTAGTGTGTTTTGTGAGTTCTTGTGTAAAGGTAGTGTGTTTCATTAATTCTTGTGTAAAGGTAGTGCGTTTCATTAGTTCTTGTGTAAAGGTAGTGTGTTTTGTGAGTTCTTGTGTAAGGGTAGTGTGTTTTGTGAGTTCTTGTGTAAGGGTAGTGTGTTTTGTGAGTTCTTGTGTAAGGGCAGTGTGTTTTGTGAGTTCTTGTGTAAGGGTAGTCTGTTTTGTGAGTTCTTGTGTAAGGGCAGTGTGTTTCAAATAGTCTTGCGTAAAAGTAGTGTGTTTTGTGTAGTTCTTGTGTAAGGGCAGTGTGTTTCAAATAGTCTTGTGTAAAGGTAGTGTGTTTTGTGAGTTCTTGTGTAAGGGTAGTGTGTTTTGTTAGTTCTTGTGTAAAGGTAGTCTGTTTTGTGAGTTCTTGTGTAAGGGTAGTGTGTTTTGTGAGTTCTTGTGTAAGGGTAGTGTGTTTTGTGAGTTCTTGTGTAAGGGCAGTGTGTTTCAAATAGTCTTGTGCAAAGGTAGTGTGTTTCATGAGTTCTTGTATAAGGGTAATGTGTTTTGTGAGTTCTTGTGTAAGGGCAGTATGTTTCAAATAGTCTTGTGTAAAGGTAGTGTGTTTAATGAGTTCTTGTATAAGGGTAATGTGTTTTGTGAGTTCTTGTGTAAGGGCAGTGTGTTTCAAATAGTCTTGTGTAAAGGTAGTGTGTTTTGTGAGCTCTTGTGTAAGGGTAGTGTGTTTTGTGAGTTCTTGTGTAATGGCAGTGTGTTTCAAATAGTCTTGTGTAAAGGTAGTGTGTTTTGTGAGTTCTTGTGTAAAGGTAGTGTGTTTTGTGAGTTCTTGTGTAAGGGTAGTGTGTTTTGTGAGTTCTTGTGTAAAGGTAGTGTGTTTCATTAATTCTTGTGTAAAGGTAGTGCGTTTCATTAGTTCTTGTGTAAAGGTAGTGTGTTTTGTGAGTTCTTGTGTAAGGGTAGTGTGTTTTGTGAGTTCTTGTGTAAGGGCAGTGTGTTTTGTGAGTTCTTGTGTAAGGGTAGTCTGTTTTGTGAGTTCTTGTGTAAGGGTAGTCTGTTTTGTGAGTTCTTGTGTAAGGGCAGTGTGTTTCAAATAGTCTTGCGTAAAAGTAGTGTGTTTTGTGTAGTTCTTGTGTAAGGGCAGTGTGTTTCAAATAGTCTTGTGTAAAGGTAGTGTGTTTTGTGAGTTCTTGTGTAAGGGTAGTGTGTTTTGTTAGTTCTTGTGTAAAGGTAGTCTGTTTTGTGAGTTCTTGTGTAAGGGTAGTGTGTTTTGTGAGTTCTTGTGTAAGGGTAGTGTGTTCTGTTAGTTCTTGTGTAAAGGTAGTCTGTTTTGTGAGTTCTTGTGTAAAGGTAGTCTGTTTTGTGAGTTCTTGTGTAAAGGTAGTCTGTTTTGTGAGTTCTTCTGTAAAGGTAGTGTGTTTTGTGAGTTCTTGTGTAAAGGTTGTGTGTTCCATTAGTTCTTGTGTAAAGGTAGTGTGTTTTGTGAGTTCTTGTGTAAAGGTAGTGTGTTCCATTAGTTCTTGTGTAAAGGTAGTGTGTTTTCTGAATTCTTGTGTAAAGGTAGTGTGTTTTGTGAGTTCTTGTGTAAGGGTAGTGTGTTTCATTAGTTCTTGTGTAAAGGTAGTGTGTTCCATTAGTTCTTGTGTAAAAGTAGTGTGCTTTGTGAGTTCTTGTGTAAGGGTAGTGTGTTTTGTGAGTTCTTGTGTAAAGGTAGTGTGTTTCATTAATTCTTGTGTAAAGGTAGTGTGTTTCATTAGTTCTTGTGTAAAGGTAGTGTGTTTTGTGAGTTCTTGTGTAAGGGTAGTGTGTTTCGTGAGTTCTTGTGTAAGGGCAGTGTGTTTTGTGAGTTCTTGTGTAAGGGCAGTGTGTTTCAAATAGTCTTGCGTAAGGGCAGTGTGTTTCAAATAGTCTTGTGTAAAGGTAGTGTGTTTTGTGAGTTCTTGTGTAAAGGTAGTGTGTTCCATTAGTTCTTGTGTAAAGGTAGTGTGTTTTGTGAGTTCTTGTGTAAAGGTAGTGTGTTCCATTAGTTCTTGTGTAAAGGTAGTGTGTTTTGTGAGTTCTTGTGTAAAGGTAGTGTGTTCCATTAGTTCTTGTGTAAAGGTAGTGTGTTTTCTGAGTTCTTGTGTAAAGGTAGTGTGTTTTGTGAGTTCTTGTGTAAAGGTAGTGTGTTCCATTAGTTCTTGTGTAAAGGTAGTGTGTTCCATTAGTTCTTGTGTAAAGGTAGTGTGCTTTGTGAGTTCTTGTGTAAGGGTAGTGTGTTTTGTGAGTTCTTGTGTAAAGGTAGTGTGTTTCATTAATTCTTGTGTAAAGGTAGTGTGTTTCATTAGTTCTTGTGTAAAGGTAGTGTGTTTTGTGAGTTCTTGTGTAAGGGCAGTGTGTTTTGTGAGTTCTTGTGTAAATGTAGTCTGTTTTGTGAGTTCTTGTGTAAGGGCAGTGTGTTTCAAATAGTCTTGCGTAAAAGTAGTGTGTTTTGTGTAGTTCTTGTGTAAGGGCAGTGTGTTTCAAATAGTCTTGTGTAAAGGTAGTGTGTTTTGTGAGTTCTTGTGTAAGGGTAGTGTGTTTTGTTAGTTCTTGTGTAAAGGTAGTGTGTTTTGTGAGTTCTTGTGTAAAGATAGTGTGTTTTGTGAGTTCTTGTGTAAAGGTCGTGTGTTCCATTAGTTCTTGTGTAAAGGTAGTGTGTTTTGTGAGTTCTTGTGTAAAGGTAGTGTGTTCCATTAGTTCTTGTGTAAAGGTAGTGTGTTTTCTGAGTTCTTGTGTAAAGGTAGTGTGTTTTGTGAGTTCTTCTGTAAAGGTAGTGTGTTCCATTAGTTCTTGTGTAAAGGTAGTGTGTTCCATTATTTCTTGTGTAAAGGTAGTGTGCTTTGTGAGTTCTTGTGTAAGGGTAGTGTGTTTTGTTAGTTCTTGTGTAAAGGTAGTGTGTTTTGTTAGTTCTTGTGTAAAGGTAGTCTGTTTTGTGAGTTCTTGTGTAAGGGTAGTGTGTTTTGTGAGTTCTTGTGTAAAGGTAGTGTGTTCCATTAGTTCTTGTGTAAAGGTAGTGTGTTCCATTAGTTCTTGTGTAAAGGTAGTGTGTTTTGTGAGTTCTTGTGTAAAGGTAGTGTGTTTTGTGAGTTCTTGTGTAAGGGCAGTGTGTTTTGTGTATTCTCATGTTAAGGTAGTGTGTTTCATATAGTCTTGTGTAAAGATAGTGTGTTTCATGTAGCCTTGTGTAAAGGTAGTGTGTTCTGTTAGTTCTTGTGTAAAGGTAGTGTGCTTTGTGAGTTTTTGTGTAAGGGTAGTGTGTTTCAAATAGTCTTGTGTAAAGGTAGTGTGTTTTGTGATTTCTTGTGTAAAGGTAGTGTGTTTTGTGAGTTCTTGTGTAAAGGCAGTGTGTTCTGTGTATTCTTGTGTAAGGGTAGTGTGTTTTGTGAGTTCTTGTGTAAAGGTAGTGTGTTTTGTTAGTTCTTGTGTAAGGGTAGTGTGTTTTGTGAGGTCTTGTGTAAAGGGAGTGTGTTTTGTGAGTTCTTGTGTAAGGGTAGTGTGTTTTGTGAGGTCTTGTGTAAAGGGAGTGTGTTCTGTGAGTTCTTGTGTAAAGGGAGTGTGTTTCATTAATTCTTGTATTAAATATTTCAGTCATAAATGTTGCTTTCAGATGAAGTGACTGACAATGACTTTCCAGATTCCATATTTTCACCCTGAATAGGGGAACGAAAGCAGCCAAATCCATAGTAGCCAAGCCCAGAGTAGTTACATCCCTACTACATTTCAGCCCTGCCCAGCCCTGCCCTGCCCAGCCCTGCCCTGCCCTGCCCTGCCCTGCCCTGCCCTGCCCTGCCCTGCCCTGCCCTGCCCTGCCCAGCCCTGCCCTGCCCTGCCCTGCCCAGCCCTGCCCTGCCCTGCCCTGCCCTGCCCTGCCCTGCCCTGCCCTGCCCTGCCCAGCCCTGCCCTGCCCTGCCCTGCCCTGCCCTGCCTAGTACCAGCAGCAGCATTTCCCAGAGTCTGGGGTCCTGCCCTGCCCCGCCTAGCAGCACAGACCAACCAAACAGTAGCACTCACATAGAACAGAATTTGACAGACTGTTGGAGTCTCACAATATAGAGTGTGAGTAGAGTATTTCAAAAAATCATACCTTGAGCAAGGGCTAGTGCTTTTCAGCCCTCAGAACCACCCCTTAAACTGGAGGGAGGTCAGGAGCAGACTTCCAAGTGTAGGGATGATTACCCAGGATGCTTTATGAATTTACACAGTGAGAAAATAGTTGAAAAAAGATGATGGCCACCTCAGGAAAAGATAAGACACAACGTAGGCCTATATTTTCACAATTAAGCAGGCTGGCTTAATGTACATGCAAAGAAATCCTGTTGAGTCAGCACATAAATGTTAGACAATCACTCAAGCAAGACGTAAAAGCATCTGGCAAGAATGTTTTGAGAGGCCATCAAATGAATGGGTCATGTGATGTGTGACATAAGTAAAGATTGCATAAAGTGGGGTCTTAGGTGGTAGGTGTATATTTCTACCACACACACTTCTCACTTCATCACCGAGGGGCATCTCAAGAGCGAGTGTTAAGGGAGGAGAAATGGGACTACTGAGTGGAGAAGGGATGACACCCACATCCATGACACAGGAGACAAACACACAGTATGGTATGAGTGTGTGTGTGTGCGTGTGTGTGTGAGAGAGAGAGAGCGAGTGTGTGTGTGAAAAGTCCACTAGTGGTGGCTGGTGTGTGGTCTATCAGAGGTTCATCTCGTCTCCCAGGGCCGACGGCTCCTGAATACTCGGACAGGATCAGTCCGGCCCCTTTGGTTATTGAGCATGCAGCGTGTGGGCCGGCCCAGATTGGCAATCAATTATCCAATTAAGAGTGACAGCAGTGGCCAAGAGGATCACCGGCCCGTCAGCCAGATCCTCTGACTGGACCTCCATTACCCAGACTCAATTACACCAGAGGGGCAGCAGAGCTTGCACTCTATACACACACACACACACACACACACACACATACACACACACACAAAAGCTAAAGCAAAAATGCTAGGATGTACAAGTGGTTGACATGCAACACAGACATTGCACACACACACACACACACACACACACACACACACACACACACACACACACACACACACCTCACGGCACTGATGCACCCACACACACCTATTCATCCCTCACACACACACACACACCTCCCCTGCAACCCCATCTACATGAGCTGTGTGTTTGCAGGTAGGTTAAAGGCTTTTGGTGTTGTACAGAGCTGCTGGAAATATTGGTGATTTCCTGCTTTGCTGATTATGGGAGAGCAACAGCACTGGACTGGGTGGGGTGGGGTGAAGATGTAGATTACACACACACACACACACACATACACACAAAACACACACACTCACAAACGTAGGTGATGAACGAACATCTCCATAGCCCCCTAAGCCTGCAAAGCCAACCCTGCTGATGCAACCATAATTTAGTCAGGATGGATCCCCAGCTCCTCAAAGGGGCTCTGAATTATTTAAGCCCAGAGCCTATTATGCCAAAGCCCCCACACACACACACACACACACACACACACACAGCGCTGGGAACCTGTGCTACCTAATGCATCATGACTAAGATTTTTGAAGAAATTTTCTGGGGGAGCAAAACCATCCCCCACGACTGTTCTCACACACACACACACAAACACACATACAGATATATGCACATATGTACACACACACACACACGCATACAGATATATGTACATATGTATACACACACACACACACACACACACACACACATACTCCCTGTGCCCTGGTGTTTGGTGTCTTCCTCCCTCTCTGGTGTCAGGGTGATGGGTGTAGGTGGGGTAGTGTGTGTGAGGGAGAAGGAGGGGGGGGGGGGGTTGTAGGAGGGGTGTGTGATGTGTGTAGTGTGTGTGCGGCAGAGAGAGAGGGAGAGGTGCTGCATTTTAATTTGCAGCTTGTGAATTAATCATGTCCCTGGGTAGCGTTCCCTCCAGGAGCTCATCTTATCACAGCAAATAGGATTGCCGCCGAGACCAGAGACCAGTGCTCTAATCCACAGCTAATTGGATGGAATGGCTCCTCTTCTTCTCTCTCCCTCTCTCTCTCCCCCCTCCCTGGCTGGTGCCCCCCCCCCGCCTCATGGGGCCCCAGTGGGATCTGAGGAGGTTATTGGAGCTGGTCATGGGGGAGTGGTCTTACCTCAGCCTCTTGTTCAGACATGCAAATAATCTAATTCAAGGTCTGGCTAATTAACAACGAGGCTGCACTCAGGGTGGAGAGACGCCGTGAGAGGCCCAGGTGCATTTTGGGAAGGCAGATATGTAGACCGCAGCGCACATGCAGGACTAGCTAGAAGCTTCCGTGATAAATACACAATTATAAACAGGGGTTGAGGGGACACGCTTAAGATGTATTTATGACCACTAAAAATAGCATGATCCACTTCACTGTGTTCAAACAGTGTGTGCCGTGTTTCAGAGTGTCTGTCCCAAACCCACACACACACACACACACACACACACACACACACGTACATCAGAGGGAAAAAACAGTAAAAGAGAAAACACAAAACAACAATTCATGATTTCTGATAATGCCAGTAGTTACATACATATACACTCAGCGGTGTGTGTTCATGTGTGTCCATACACTGAAGTGTGTTCTCTCACACACACACACACACACACACACACAGACACACGTTTCCATAGGGGTCTGTCACTCCTAGTTTAGCTGTGATGTTTGAGCGAGTATTTTTCTGACACCTAGCATGCTTAGCTCGTTTTTCTTGATTGCCAAGGCAGGCCTCTGCAGGATTCTCATTAGTGTGTGTGTGTGTGTGTGTGTCTCCTCAGGATGGCCATGCAAGCAGGAAAAGGGAACATGTTTTAAGGCATCTTGACTGGTTTCCAGGCAGAAAGGTTAATCCCGCTTTAGCAAGGGCACAGCACCAAGGTTGCCAAATTAGCACTGAGCACCAATCATGCATGCCTGTTGGCTGGCCTGGCTCTGAGACAAACACAGCACGAGATGCACGTGCACACACACACACACACACACACACACACACACTAAAGCTGATGATGCCACCGCTGCCGCT
>JAIFZK010000038.1:2235000-2250000 GCA_027481765.1 Tenualosa thibaudeaui | reverse complement strand
TCTGTGCACGCACACACACACACACACACACACACACACACACACACACACACACACACACACACACACACACACACACACACACACACACACACTGGTGATAAGCAGACATGCAGCTTGCTTTTGTTGACGTGTGCCACCATTGTCTCCAGTCTCTCTGTTTGGCTGGACTGCATTCAGGAGGGATGGAGACAGAGAGAAACACACGGCTTTCTCTGATATGATGGATGAATACAAGGGTCTATGGTTACAGATATGTGTGTGTGTGTGTGTGTGTGTGTGTGTGTGTGTGTGTGTGTGTGTGTGTGTGTGTGTGGTGAGTCAAATAAAGAAAAGAGGTCCTTTCTTTGTTCACTGGTTCTTGATTATAATTTCTTTGTGTTCTGTGTGTTTGGGGAGAGTGAGCAGCTCCCACAGCTGCACTCCTGTGTGTGTGTGTGTGTGTGTGTGTGTGTGTGTGTGTGTGTGTGGGAGTATCTCATGGCTCCACTCCTGTGTGTGTGTGTGTGTGTGAGTATCTCATGGCTCCACTCCTGTGTGTGTGTGCGTATGTGTGTGTGTGTGTGTGAATATCTCATAGCTCCACTCCTGTGTGTGTGTGTGTGTGTGTGTGTGTGTGTGAATATCTCATAGCTCCACTCCTGTGTGTGTGTGTGTGTGTGTGTGTGTGTGTGTGAATATCTCATAGCTCCACTCCTGTGTGTGTGTGTGTGTGTGTGAATATCTCATAGCTCCACTCCTGTGTGTGTGTGCGTATGTGTGTGTGTGTGTGTGTGTGTGTGTGTGTGTGTGTGTGTGTGTGTGTGTGTGTGTGTGTGTGTGTGTGTGTGTGTGTGTGTGTGTGTGTGTGTGTGTGTGTGTGTGTGTGTGTGTGTGTGTGTGCGTGTGTGTGTGTGTGTGTATGTGTGTGTGTGTGTGTGTGTGTGTGTGTGTGTGTGTGTGTGTGTGTGTGTGTGTGTGTGTGTGTGTGTGTGTGTGTGTGTGTGTGTGTGTGTGTGTGTGTGTGTGTGTGTGTGTGTGTGTGTGTGTGTGTGTGTGTGTGTGTGTGTGTGTGTGTGTGTGTGTGTGTGTGTGTGTGTGTGTGTGTGTGTGTGTGTGTGTGTGTGTGTGTGTGTGTGTGTGTGTGTGTGTGTGTGTGTGTGTGTGTGTGTGTGTGTGTGTGTGTGTGTGTGTGTGTGTGTGTGTGTGTGTGTGTGTGTGTGTGTGTGTCTGTGGGTGTCTGTGTGTGTGTGTGTGTGTGTGTGTGTGTGTCTGTCTGTGTGTGTGTGTGTGTGTGTGTGTGTGTGTGTGTGTGTGTGTGTGTGTGTGTGTGTGTGTGTGTGTGTGTGCGTCTGCGTATCTCACGTATCTGCGTCGTGTGTGTGTGTGTGTGTGTGTGTGTGTGTGTGTGTGTGTGTGTGTGTGAAAGAGAGAGAGAGAGTCTGACATTAACCTTATCCATCAGAGGTCCATATATCACCCTTTTAATGGACACAGGAAACACCAGATCTCTGCTGTTTCATTAAACACACACACACACCTACACAATACCACACACACACACACACAACACTAAACGCCAACACCATACTAAACACCTACACAATACTAAACTCACAATACTAAACACCTACACAATACTAAACACACAATACTACACACACAATACTAAGCACCTACACAATACTAAACACCTGAGTCTTTTAACACAAGATATACAACGGGAACTTTCATTTTTAAAGCTCTTCCAACATAATATTTCCAGACTTAATTTTGTTACAAAGGAACACCTGTGGTTGTTTTATGTTGTCAGACACGACAACAGTACATTTCTGTTACCCCTAATTTGATATGGAGAGAGCTAGTACATCAGATTAGCATTTACACTTGGGTTATTCTGGTGCCATTGATGTTTTCTAAGAATTTGGCTTTACGGTTGTTTTCTGCAAAAGTGTGGGTGTCTATACAACTACACACATACAATACTACACACCTACACAATACTAAACACCAACACAATACTAAACACCTACACAATACTACACAAAGCATCTTTGAGTGCTCAGAAAAGCGCTATATAAAACCAATTTTATTATTATTATTACACATCCACACAAATCTAAGCACCTACACAATACTAAACACCTAAACAATATTACACACAAACACGATATTAAACACCTAGACAATACTAAAAACCTACACAATACTAAACACACAACATTACACACCTCCCCAATACTACATATCCACACAATACTACACACTTACACAATACTACACACCTACACAATACTACACACATACACAATACTACACACATACACAATACTACAGCCACGAGACCATCAATGCCATAAATGGATCAACATAACATAATAAGCCACAAGAGATGGTAATACGTGAAATGAGTTTTTTACTGAAAGTGATTTTTTTGTTAACCAAGGAAAAGTGGAGCTGGAAGGTGAAATGATATACAATATATATATATAATATATATATATATATATATATATATATATATATATATAAATACAATATACAATACTACACACCTACACAATACCTAATATACAATACTACACACCTACACAATATTACACACCTACACAATACTACACACCTACTATGAGTTTAACAGTCAGTAGTGTCTATATTAGCAGCTTTAGGAGTACCAGTCACAGTCCTTTTATCTTGATTATTGGGTCACACACAGAATCTAATTCAGTCTCTCTCTGTCTGTGTGTGTGTGTGTGTGTGTGTGTGTCAGAATGGCTTCCCTGTTCCTGCGAGGACCTCACTGTGACTGCGAGGCTATTCTGTACATCAATTAAGACAAGCCCATCAGCCCGGCCATTACGAACACCTCACGTAGCAGCCAGTGGCTTTTTAAGTGTCCACTCGGCCACTCAAGGTCAAGGAGATCAGCGGCAATCTCAGCAACTGAGTCTGTCTCTCTCTCTGTGTGTGTGTGTGTGTGTGTGTGTGTGTGTGTGTGTGCGCCTCTGTCCAGCCCCAGCCATCTCCAGCTTTGCCTCCCTGACCACCGAGGCTGGTCTTTGTCCGGAGGCTGGTCTTTGCCCAGTCAGACCTCCATTAAAAAGCTGAGCTAATTTCACCACCCGGACCCACAGTGCAGAGAGATAGTTGCTAATCACCAATTAAGAAATATTATGGATTACAATCCATTGATTTACACTGCAGCCGCCCTGACAGGAGGCCCAGGAGAACCTGGAGAAATGAACTTGCCGCTGACAGCTAACAACCCACAGCCCACAGCTGTCTCTCTTTCTTCCCCCCCCCGTCTCTCTCTCTCTCTCCAGGGCTGCATAGCACAGTCTCTCTGTCCAATACCAGACTTAAAGATTCTATTATTCTTCACATGCAGTACAGAGAGAGCATGCTGTTTGGCCAATGCCTAATACACACACACACACACACACACACACACACACACGTCTCCCTGGAGGTCCGGTGTGGTTGAGGTCTGGTCTGGCAGTGCAGACGGAGTCTTTATTAAGGTCAGTGGTTCCAGACTGGAGGTGTGTATCCCCTTCCTCTCCCCGTCTGTCTGATGAATAGAGCAGCACGCAGGTGTGTCAGCACGCAGGTGTGTCAGCACGCAGGTGTGTCAGCACGCAGGTGTGTCAGCACGCAGGTGTGTCAGCACGCAGGTGTGTCAGCACGCAGGTGTGTCAGCACGCAGGTGTGTCAGTACGCAGGTGTGTCAGTACGCTCCATGAACAGATGAAGACGGAGAGGAGAGAAGGCTGCTATTGACAGACCTCAGCAGCCAGTTGCCCTAACTTAGCTCAGTTTCAACGCAAATTGGCACATCAGAGTTTACAAGCTACTAAATGTTAATGGGTTGCACCATGCAAATAAATTCAGTTAGCTAAGTTAAGTCTTAAAAATATCCCATCCTAAGTCATTTGTCAACATGTTAGTCTAATTTAAGTGGCAGGTATGTAGGTATCTGACATGGTATAAATTCAGAAGAGCTGCGGACTCAACCAATACACACTATTTAAATAACATTTGAACAATATTTAAATCTTGTTTGCAGTCACTGGTTTGGATCTAACAGTACAAATACTAAACATCCACCTACCAATAGCATTCCTATGCTAAAGAGTTTTCTATTGATGAAGTTGTCCATATTGAACTAAGAGAATTGTTAGTGTTAACACCACTTTCATCTCACAAACAACAGTCTAAACCACAGGGGTGAAATATTTCAAAAACACTAATTCAACAAAACACACACACACACACACACACACACACACACACACACACACACACACACACAAGCCCCATTTACATGGACAGATGTTCTGCCATTCTGATTAAACTATTCTGATTAAAAATTCCGGGTCATCTGTTTACATGCAGCAACATTCTATTCCGATCAGACGTCAAGTGGTCATGTGACATAGGTGCACATTTAGCCTGCTTTTAAAATCATCCAGCTCTATAAGGGGGGATGGTTTAGACTTGGTCTAGACTTAGTCTTCCTGAGTGTGAGCACATTTCACATCATGTCTGCTTTTACTGTCCTCACTTAATGACTGGAGCGATTTTGGCCAATGCCCCCACCACACACACACACACACACACACACACACACACTTATTGTCCCAATTGTCCCAATCACTGAACCACCCTTCCCTCTCAGAATTCTCTTGGACTCTTTGACAGCATGGCCAGCATTAACTGCATTAGCTGATCTTTTTTATAATTCTATCTAGATGCTTAATATTGCAATTTTTCTATTTCTGACTATGTGTTGTCTTAAATGCTGCTATTTTTATACTCCTGTGTTTTAATTTTTAAAAACTTTATACAGCTTATGCTGTGTGCAATCAAGAGGTGTATTAGTGTGTGCTCATTTGTAGAGATATTATTGTAGAGTATTGGTGTGTGTTAGCTTGTGTCTAATCTAGAGGTGTGTATGAGTGTGTATTGGTGCGTACAGATGTGTATTAGTGTGTGCCAGCTTGGGTCTAGTCTAGAGGTGTGTGTGAGTGTGTTAGTGTGTACAGACGTGTATTAGTGTGTGTCAGCCTGGCTCTAGTCTAGAGGTGTGTATGAGTGTGTTAGTGTGTACAGACGTGTATTAGTGTGTGTCAGCCTGGCTCTAGTCTAGAGGTGTGTATGAGTGTGTTAGTGTGTACAGACGTGTATTAGTGTGTGTCAGCCTGGTTCTAGTCTAGTGGTGTGTATGAGTGTGTTAGTGTGTACAGACGTGTATTAGTGTGTGTCAGCTTGGGTCTAGTCTAGAGGTGTGTATGAGTGTGTTAGTGTGTACAGACGTGTATTAGTGTGTGTCAGCTTGGGTCTAGTCTAGAGGTGTGTATGAGTGTGTTAGTGTGTACAGATGTGTATTAGTGTGTGTCAGCTTGGGTCTAGTCTAGAGGTGTGTATGAGTGTGTTAGTGTGTACAGATGTGTATTAGTGTGTGTCAGCTTGGGTCTAGTCTAGAGGTGTGTATGAGTGTGTTAGTGTGTACAGACGTGTATTAGTGTGCGTCAGCTTGGGTCTAGTCTAGAGGTGTGTATGAGTGTGTTAGTGTGTACAGATGTGTATTAGTGTGTGTCAGCTTGGGTCTAGTCTAGAGGTGTGTGAGTGTGTTAGTGTGTACAGACGTGTATTAGTGTGTGTCAGCCTGGTTCTAGTCTAGTGGTGTGTATGAGTGTGTTAGTGTGTACAGACGTGTATTAGTGCGTGTCAGCTTGGGTCTAGTCTAGAGGTGTGTATGAGTGTGTTAGTGTGTACAGACGTGTATTAGTGTGTGTCAGCCTGGTTCTAGTCTAGAGGTGTGTATGAGTGTGTTAGTGTGTACAGACGTGTATTAGTGTGTGTCAGCCTGGTTCTAGTCTAGTGGTGTGTATGAGTGTGTTAGTGTGTACAGACGTGTATTAGTGTGTGTCAGCTTGGGTCTAGTCTAGAGGTGTGTATGAGTGTGTTAGTGTGTACAGACGTGTATTAGTGTGTGTCAGCCTGGTTCTAGTCTAGAGGTGTGTATGAGTGTGTTAGTGTGTACAGATGTGTATTAGTGTGTATCAGCTTGGGTCTAGTCTAGAGGTGTGTATGAGTGTGTTAGTGTGTACAGACGTGTATTAGTGTGTGTCAGCTTGGGTCTAGTCTAGAGGCACGTGTAAAGAAGAGGTAAATATGTGTATCCATCTGTTAGTATGCGTGTTGTGTAGAGGCTTGTATGTGTGTGTGTTAGTGTGTAGAGATATGTGTTAATGTTTGTATGGGTTTATCCTAAGTGTATTAGTGTATATAGTGTGTGTTAGTGTGTAGAGATGTGTGTAGTGTGTGTGTAGTGGACGATAAAGATGGTGATGTCTGGCTCTTTGGTTCTGCCGAGGTGGAGGTCTCTGAGAGAGAGAGAGACCCTAACATCTCTCACCCCCCCTCACCATGCACACACACACACACACACACACACACCCCATCTCAAAAGCCCGTGTCCTGTTTTTTCTCTGTGTTGACCACAGCCTCAGTCAGACTCTAATGTACTTGTGTACCTGTCACTGTGTGTGTGTGTGTGTGTGTGTGTGTGTGTGTGTGTGTGTGTGTGTGTGTGTGAAGGACATCTGGGCCAGTGTGGCTATCACAGACCCAATCTCAGAGCAGTCTAATAACTTTGAAAGCGGTCAGCAGGCTTCTCTGTAATAACCCCTCCTGTCAGCTCGGCCCGCACCACACAAAATTGTCTCGTTGGAATTCTTTATGGTGGAGGCCACGGTGCTACCGTGATGGGCTATGTCTGTGTGTGTGTGTGTGTGTGTGTGTGTGTGTGTGTGTGTGTGTGTGTGTGTGTGTGTGTGTGTGTTCCCAGGAGCATGCTTTTATCTGGGGAGGTCAAACCACAAGCAAAGAAAAGACATTTACTCCCCCCGTGATGCTGCAGTGGGCTCCTCAAGTCAGCTCTGTGGAGGGCTACAGGAAGGGAGGAGAAGAGAGAGGAGAGAAGAGGGGAGGAGAAGAGAGAGGAGGTGAGGAGAGGAGAGGAGAAACAAAGTGGGGGAGGAGAAGAGAAGAGAGAAGTCAAGAGAACAGCTGAATTATGCTCATAAAATCAGCACTGTGGCTGGCTACAACCAGAGAGGAGAGCAGAGAGAGACAGTGTGTGTGTGTGTGTGTGAGTGTGAGGGAGAGAGAGAGCTATCCCAGGAGAGAGAGGTAGTTCAGCAGCAGACATCCTGAAGTAACTCAAGGTGAGGTGATGACAGACACCCAAACAGAACCCTTAGAGGAAAGGAGACTTGGAGATCAGAGAAGTCCAGTCCAACCGCCCAACACTCACAGGTAGAGATTCAGTACATCCACCACTCCCTCAGAAGTGCTTTGGCTAATACTTCACTTCAGTACCTCAGGCTGCATTCTGGTCGGTGGGTGACAATATCCTGCAGTGTGTGTGTGTGTGTAAATATTCTTTTAGTCATTGTATGTCTACATGTGTGTGTGTGTGTGTAATTTCTCTGAGCCTAAGGGGGCTGTCATCTGTGTGTGTGTAAATATTCTTTTAGTCATTGTATGTCTGTGTGTGTGTGTGTGTGTGTGTGCGTGTGTGTAATTTCTCTGAGCCTAAGGGGACTGTCATCTTCGAAACCACACACTTAAGTTTCTGCTCATAACCTCTCATGCTTACCTCTTCCGTGTGTTTACGATCATCAAAGAGGCCTGGTTTACTTGTGTGTGTGTGAGTGGACTTTTACTCTAAAGGGGGGAGATCAGAGACAAAGAGTGTGTTCATTTATGTGTGTGCGTGTGTGTGTGTGTGTGTGTGTGTCTAAGGCTCTGATTACTTAGTGTTCATTTATGTGTGTGTGTGTAAGCCTTTGATTACTGAGTGTTCTTCTTCTTATTGCCAAATGTTCCTCCATCTGTATGCTGCTGTGTGTGTGTTTGTGTGTGTGTGTGTCCTCTGGTGTCTCTTCCTCAATGAGTGGAAACAAAGTGCCTGCTGGTCATCTACCAGTTGACCCTCCAGGTCCTGCTGCCCTGTCTCTGTGTACCAGCGTGCACACACACACACACACACACACACACACACAAACACATGCCTCTGATGTCTAGGGTGTGTGGGTGTGAGTGTGTGTGAGGCAAGACTGTCTGTTAACCTGGAGGGGGACATTTCACACACACACACACACACACACACACACACACACACACACACCTCATGGCTTCAGCAGGGCGAGCCCCAGGTCTGATGTCATACTGCATGCGTCACCCTTCATCATGTCTGCAGCTCTTCTGAGGACGACACACACACACACACACACACACTAATGCAGATGCAAAAACACACACAAACACACACACACACAAACACACACACACACACTAATGCAGATGCACAAACACACACAAACACACGCACACTAATGCAGATGCACAAACACACACACACACAAACACACACACACACACACACACACACCACACATACACTCTGTCCCAGATTCACACAGTTTGTCCAAAGGGGCATCAGACTTCGTCCCAGATTCACACGGGATTCGTCTGAAACAACCACCTGCCTGCCCCCTCCAAGCCCCTCATGCAGGCTGAAGGCCATGAAGAGTAGCATCCCCCCCTCCTCCCACACACACACACACACACACACACACACACACACACACACACACACACACACACAAGCGCACAGATGCACATATGAAACCCCTTAAACCACACATGTGCATGCTATCATGCGTTAAGAGCAGCACACACACACATACATACATACACAGATGCACACACACACACACACACACACACACACACACACACACACACACACACACACACACACACACACACACACACACACACTCCTGCCTTCTCCTCAGAAGAGCAAACGCTTCAATAACCTCCACAGAACATCTAGGCACACACACACACACACACACACACACACACACACACACACACACACACACACACACACACTCCTGCCTTCTCCTCAGAAGAGCAAACGCTTCAATAACCTCCACAGAACATCTAGGATCCTCCTGCCTTCTCCTCAGAAGAGCAAACGGTTCAATAATCTCCACAGAACATCTAGGATCCTCCTGCCTTCTCCTCAGAAGAGCAAACGCTTTAATAACCTCCACAGAACACGCATCTACCTTTAAACATCCAATCTGTGACTCAGGAACAACCATTAGCATGAGTGTTGTATATGTATATAATATACAGACACAGTACTATAGGAGGAACACACACACACACACACACACACATTCAAGGAACCAAGGGTGTCGTATATACACACACAGTACATACTCAAGGACCCAAGTGTGTTGTTGACTGGAAATTTTGTTTACGAACAAACATTTACACATTTGCAGGTTGTGTTTGTATGATGTAGCCATCACACACACATACGCATACACACACACACACACTATAGCCATCACACACACACATGCGCATACACACACATACACACTATAGCCATCACACACACACATGCGCATACACACACATACACACTATAGCCATCACACACACATGCACATACACACCACAGACACACTATAGCCATCACACACACATACGCATACACACCACATACACACTATAGCCATCACACACACATGCACATACACACCACAGACACACTATAGCCATCACACACACACATACGCATACACACCACATACACACTATAGCCATCACACACACATGCACATACACACCACAGACACACTATAGCCATCACACACACATATGCATACACACCACAGACACACTATAGCCATCACACACACATATGCATACACACCACAGACACACTATAGCCATCACACACACACATGCACATACACACCAAAGACACACTATAGCCATCACACACACATACACACTATAGCCATCACACACACATATGCATACACACCACAGACACACTATAGCCATCACACACACACATACGCATACACACCACAGACACACTATAGCAATCACACAAACACATACGCATACACACCACAGACACACTATAGCAATCACACACACATACACACTATAGCCATCACACACACATATGCATACACACCACAGACACACTATAGCCATCACACACACACATACGCATACACACCACAGACACACTATAGCCATCACACACACATACGCATACACACCACAGACACACTATAGTAATCACACACACATACACACTATAGCCATCACACACACATATGCATACACACCACAGACACACTATAGCCATCACACACACACATATGCATACACACCACAGACACACTAATAGCCATCACACACGCATACGCATACACACCACAGACACACTGTAGCCTTCACACACACATACGCATACACACCACAGACACACTGTAGCCTTCACACACACATACGCATACACAACACAGACACACTAATAGCAATCACGCCTAAATTGGGTAGGGTAACACACCCAATAAAACACACACACACACACACACACACCACGTACACAAGCACACCACACACACACACACACACAAATAAACACACACACATACAAACACACACACAAAGTGAGAGGAAGAGAGCCCTCATTAACAACTAGCAGAGTGAGACGGTAGGGATGTTTCATTTATCAGGTGTGCTGTGGGCAGTGGGCATCAGCACCAAGGCCAAGTGGTGTGTGTGTGTGTGTGTGTGTGTGTGTGTGTGTGTGTGTGGCGACTAATGACCTGAAAACACTCCTCCAGGCCCATGGTGCTACGTGGGATTTCTTTTTTAATTTGGTCCTTAAGAAAATAACGACGCGCCTTGGAACAGCTCATTAGGGCCGCGGGTGCAGGCCAAGTGTGCGTGTGTGTGTGTGTGTGTGTGCGTGCGCACACGGGCACGGCCACCATCAGAAAATGAAAATAACCACTCGCTCGTTTAGCTCAGCTAAAAACATTTAAGAGAAAATAGCCCTGGGCCAAGGTGTCCGTTTAACAAATGAAACATCCAAACATTCAAGCAAGTGTTTCAATGAGTTCATATTAAAACACACACACACACACACACACACACACACACACACTGTGCTTTCTCTGGACATAAGGGGAAATTATGCTTTTGTAAAAAATTGAGTCTGAAAATGAATGGAGTCACTGCTACTTATGATTACAACACAAATCACTCACACACAGACACACACACACACACACACACACACACACAAATTGTCACTATGCCACAGCATAGGTCTTGCCCAGCCGAACAGAGAAGACAAGGCCTGTTAAGGGAGGAGCTGGTTTAGGAGCAAACTGCTCAATCTGAAGCAGAGAACAGACAGGTGTGAAGAGGGAACCTGCCTGTCTGACAATTTCATCCCTCTCCTCCTGAACTTCTATTTAAAAGCCCAAGTGTGTGTGTGTGTGTGTGTGTGTGTGTGTGTGTGTGTGCGCGTGCGTTTGTGTGTGTGTGTGTGTAAGTGTAAGTGTGTGTGTATGTGTGCGTGTGCGTGTGTGATTCAAATGTGCTCTGGTTGTGCAGCAAAATTACCAGCAGAATTCAAAATGTTTGTTTCTAAGTCTCTTTATGTGTGTGTGTCCATCTGTGTGTGTGCGTATGTGTGTGTGTAATAGTAGTAGTAGTAGTAGTAGTAGTAGTAGTGTATCTTAGGGCTTGACTGGGTGTCAGTACCCTCAGGCTTCCTGCTTTTCTGTTTCATTCAAACACACACACACACACACACACACACAAAAATACACTGATCAAACACGCTCACCACACTCAGACACGTATACTCCCAAATACACTCGACAGAGACGCTCACCACACACACACACACACACACACACACAAAAACAGCAAGCACACTGAGAACACACGTTCAAACACACTCACCACACACACTTACATAAACACAGCAAACAAGCTCAACACACACACACTCACAACAAACACGCTCAGCACACACACACACACAATAAACACAAAACAACTACAGACACCGACTACACACACACACACTAAACACACTCACTCACTCACACACACACCGCTGTGGAGCATAAGAGCACTCCGTTCTGGCCATTGATTTGACCTTGTCCACACTCCTCATAAAGCATGTCTATAAAGGCAGAGTCAACACCTACTCTACACACACACACACAGACGTTACACATACACAAACACATACACACAGGGGTGTGTCACCCTACACACACACACACACACACACACACAGACGTTACACATACACAAACACATACACACAGGGGTGTGTCACCCTACACACACACACACACACAGACGTTACACATACACAAACACATACACACAGGGGTGTGTCACCCTACACACACACACACACACACACACACACACAGACCTTACACATACACAAACACACACAGGGGTGTGTCACTTGTGTGTCTACAGTCCACGCTCTTTCTTGTAGTGGTTTTACAGTTGTGAGGTGTGAGGTGGTGTAAAGACCAGAATAACCCAGAGAGAGGGGGAAAGAGAGAAAGAGTGAGAGTGAGAGTGAGAGAGAGGGAGAGAGAGAGAGGGGGAGAGAGAGAGAGAGAGAGACAGACAGAGAGAGAGAGAGACCATTTATAGTCACTCATAAGGGAGAAGCCATTGATTCATTAATGAATGGAAGGCCAGAAAGAAATGGATTTCCTCCCATGGAAGTGTGTGAGTGTGAGTGTGAGTGTGAGTGTGAATGTGAGTGTGTCCTAGCATTCCATTGCTTGTGATTAGATCATAAACAGAGGATGAGAGGGGATGAAAATTGAGGAGAGGAGAGGAGAGGAGAGGAGGGGAGGAAGGAGGATCTTTGCGTCTTTATAAAATATTCATCAGAGCGGCTGGCTGAGATGGAGCAACGCAAGGTTGCTGGGGTTTTACCATTTAGAAAACACACACACACACACACACACACACACACTCACATACACAATCACTCACACACACACACACACACACACACACACACACACACACACGGCCTGGATATGAAATGAAATGATGACTGAAATCATAAATTCTGTCTGAAGGGAGACAAACAGATTCTAACACCAGTCTAGAACTTAAAATTTCAACAGAAAATCTATAGCTAGTCTGAGTCATACAAGAAGGATCTAGAACAAGATCCAACTCAGAGTAAGATTTGAATTCAGTCTATGCATACAACCATCAGCAGATGCCACCTATGAGGGGATAAGAAAAGCCAGATCATACCACTGCCTCTTCTAAACATTATGGGATAGACTAAATGCTGGTCATTGGTGATGACACTCACCACACACACACACACACACACACAGCCGCTTCTAAACACCATAGGATAGAATAAACACTGATAGAGATGAGGATCACCATAACACATTTGTTTCCCTTTCTTCTTTCGCCCGGCTTTCTTTTTTCATGAACTTTCTGATGCACAGACCCAGATGTGTGTGTGTGTGTGTGTGTGATGTGTTTGCCATGTGACTCTAATAAATAGATGTGCTGGGATGGGCAATGTTAATTTGGGCATGACAGTGACTCCCCTCTGACCACGGCCCCTATTTACTCATGAGAAAACAGCAACAGACATCAGCACAAATTGATTTTAATGCTTGCCCTTTAATGTGCCTTAATGTGTCTTAATTGGGCAAGAATTAAGATGAATATTTAAATGTGGAGCGTAATCAGATTAATTGTGGATTTGCAGTTGGGGGCTCTAATTAAAAGGAATCACCATTAACTCCAGTGTGTGTGTGTGTGTGTGTGTGTGTGTGTGTGTGTGTGTGTGTGTGTGTGTGTGTGTGTGTGTGTGTGTGTGTGTGTGTGTGTGTGTGTGTGTGTGTGTGTGTGTGTGTGTGTGTGTGTGTGTGTGTGTGTGTGTGTGTGTGTGTGTGTGTGTGTGTGTGTGTGTGTGTGTGTGTGTGTGTGTGTGTGTGTGTGTGTGTGTGTGTGTGTGTGTGTGTGTGTGTGTGTGTGTGTGTGTGTGTGTGTGTGTGTGTGTGTGTGTGTGTGTGTGTGTGTGTGTGTGTGTGTGTGTGTGTGTGTGTGCTTCGTCCCAGACTAAATAATCCCAGTCTGAATAATCCCACTGTGATGGCACAGACAAGTGATAAACAAGTCATAAATTCATTTGCTTAAATTTATTTATTATGTTATATACTAGGTACATTTAGTGAACAAAATGTACAGAAATGTACAAAATTTAGACACTTTATTCATAAAATAAAAATAAAATGGTGTATTAAATGCAGCCAAATGAATTTAAGTTATTTGTATCTTTGAAGCGGTCCATGGATTGCTGCTGATTGTGATGTTTTTATTAAACTTGTTAAACGTGACGGATATTACTGACACAGATATCATTATTACAGACATTACTAATTCACACACACACGTCCACTGGAGCAGGGTAGACCTGACCACCAGGAGCCACACACACACACACACACACACACACACATACACACACACACACAGACACTGTAGCAGTTGAGGGATAAATGGCCTTCCTCTGTGGTATTATGTCCTGATTGGACTGGCTTATGATCTGATAATACTGGCTGATAGCATGATAGTCTAACAGGATCCCCTTTAATGAACATCCTATTAAAGGGGTTGGCCATCATCAAGACATGGCTGTGGATCATATGAGGGGATGGAGCGGATGGATGGATGGGCGCTAAATAGGATTTAATCCACTATTGCACATTGAGAGAACTGTAGAGCTACCATGTGACCACACACATTAGCATCAGTGCACAGACACAGGCCGAAGCACAGAGGGTTTCCTGGATGAAACGTTCCTAATGATTGTCCTCAGCCTGCTGTGAAGTGTGTTCCCAGTGTCACAGTCTTCTAAAGCAGCACACACAGACTGAGATCCACTCCTCAATTTCCACAGTAAACCAGTAGGTGGCACTGTTCTTGCAACCCACTGGTGCTCTGGGACAGCAGAGTGAGGGTTTAGACCCATAAACACACACGTCCAACAGCCACACAAACAGTAAAAGAGCTGCGTGTGTGTGTGCATGTGTG
>JAIFZK010000038.1:2217500-2230000 GCA_027481765.1 Tenualosa thibaudeaui | reverse complement strand
CAATAACAGTTAGCAGAGAGGCAGTTTAAGGGCCGTGCTCAATCCAGACCAGACTTTACATAGCGGCCAGACTGTTAGCTGAGAGGATGAATGTACATCATTGGGATGGTGACCAGTAAAACACCATCCGAGGTTTAGCATAGCTAGACAGTTGGCTGAGACGCTGAATGTACATCATTGGGATGGTGACCAGTAAAACACCATTGGAGGTTTAGCATATTTAGACTGCATGAAGTATCTACCTAGCGCAGAGATTTAGCATAGCTAGACTGCATGAAGTATCTACCTAGTGCAGAGATTTAGCATAGCTAGACTGCATGAAGTATCTACCTAGCGCAGAGATTTAGCATAGCTAGGCTGCATGAAGTATCTACCTAGGGCAGAGATTTAGCATAGCTAGACTGCATGAAGTATCTACCTAGCGCAGGGATTTAGCATAGCTAGACTGCATGAAGTATCTACCTAGTGCAGAGATTTAGCATAGCTAGACTGCATGAAGTATCTACCTAGTGCAGAGATTTAGCATAGCTACTGCAGCATTGCTACTGCTGATCCAAGAAAAGTGCTTTAGTATAGCATATGCTTAGCAGGGCAGCATCATTAAGAAACCTCTTCACAGAGGCTAGTTACATTTGTTTTAATGCATTTGAGGGAAGTTCTCAAATTTTCAATTCATAGCAATATGTTGTGCCTTCCCAACATTAAGGCAGATTCCAACATGGCTGCCAAGTGCTGTCGGTAGACATAATGACAACGTTTGGTACAGTGTAGACTGAAGGAAACTTTGCGAAACTGGCAGCTAACACTAACTTATGGGGGCACGGAACAGGAAAACAAAACTTCTTTGCCCTCATCAGTTCACTATTTGGTTTACGTCATTGTCATACCTACCAACAGAACTCTGCCACGTGAAACATATAATCCCTTTAGATAATCAGATAATCCAGATAATCCCTTTAGTTAATTTGGGGTATTCCAGCCTACAGTCCGCCCCTGCCAAATACAACTGTCAAAATAGTCCTTCAAATTTTTACTTTGTTCTTACTTGTTTACTTTAAAGACATTTCAGATCCTGTACTTTTCACTTTGACTTGAGTAAGGAAGTCAAGTCAGTACTTAGACTTTATACGTCTACTTGTCTTATTTACATAAGTATCTATATGTCTACTTGTCTTATTTACATAAGTATCTATACGTCTACTTGAGAAAGGAAAGTGTGTACTTTTGTCATCACTGGCTTTAGCACAGCCACTTCTAGAGTGGAGTTATTAAGAAATGTCTTCATAGAGATGTGCTTTATCTTGGAGTTATTAAGAAATGTCTTCATAGAGATGTGCTTTATCTTGGAGTTATTAAGAAATGTCTTCATAGAGATGTGCTTTATGTTAGTGACAACTAGGATGGATGAATGGATACTTCTATTAACATGTAGTAAATTCTAGTATCCTTCAGCTTCCACAATACACACACACAAACTACACACATACATTATAAAAATACAGAAAAATGATAACGTGTGTCTTTTAGGGTTCTAAGTTGTTTGGTGTGGAAGTAGTGTAGAATGTGCAGGAGGATGCTATGGTAACCTTAGTGCAAAAGTGTCAGTGCAAGTACATTTCCAGCGCTGATTCTGTTCCAGGCAGAGTATAAGTATAAGTAGTCTACGCATTATAAAAGCACAGTATTAAGACATGACATGGTTTAGCATCTTCACATTCATGCGTTAGCATAGCTACTATTAGAGTGCCACACAGTCTGTGGGAATCCACTTCCAGGAGAGATACTTTAGCGTCGTTATTTCACAGAACGCCATCATTAAATCTCTTCCTAGAGAGGAGACTTAGCATAGCAGGTGCACAACAGAGGTGTGTGTGTGTGAAAAAAGAGAATATTTATGTAACCTATGAGGCTACATACACTTTAAGAGCAGTTCTCCCTCACTGTTCATAATGAAGACAGCAGCATCATACAGACTAATACACACACACACACACACACACACACACACACCTTCATGACAGACACACTTCTAAACACACACACAAAAAACACAGAAAGGCAGACTTCTTCTTTTCTCTCTCTCTCTCACACACACACACACACACACAGGAGAGTGAGGAACACGCTGTCTGGCTGCATCTCTGTCAGTAGTGTGTGGAGTGAGTGTGTGTGTCATGTGCAGACAGCGGGCAGGTAGGCAGACAGGTGTATAGATCATTACTCCGTAGAGCGGCTGACACGCTCCGCTGATGATGTGTACCTGTGGAGGAGGATCGCGGGGGGGACGAGTGCAGCACAGCAACAATGAACTCCAGCGAGCTCTCCGCCACTTCAAAAGCCTCCCCCCTCCCCACACACACCCCAACACAAAAGATCCCCCCATACACACACTCCACAACCCTTTGATGTCACTGTCAGAAGACGAGTTTTGTTCCTCTGCATTTCAAGAACCCGCCCCCTCCCCGTCTTCCCCGAAAATGAAGAAGGCTGTAGAAAAAGAGAAAGAGAGAAAAAGAGAGAGAGAAAAGAACTAGAGAGAGAAAGAAGACAGTGAGAAGTGAGAGAAATGGCAGGCAGCAGGCAAGTGGGCTCTTGCATTTGTTCCTTCTTTATTCCCTGCATGAAAAGAGCACCTGCGTTGTTCGAGGCAGAGCAGCGTCGACGCGGCAGGCAGGCAGGCGGGCAATCAAACAGTCTCTCTCGGCTCCGAGCGCAGTCACTCAGGGACTGTCACGCACCTCCATCATCGCCAGTGCTGAGCACGACGAGTAGAGATGGAGACGCCGTGACAACGACATAGACGATGGCAACGGTGACGCCAAGCAATTAGACTCCACGCTAATTACTCCCAACATGCTGCGCGCCTGTTTACTTCTCCCCTTATTGTCTCACTTGCAGAGGTAATGAGAGGGAACTCCAATTAATTTTGGCAGCAGAATGAAATGAGTGGTAGAGTCAGTGAGCCACATGAGAGGAAGAAGAAAAGAAGAACAGGAGAGAGAGAGAAAAAGAGAAGGCAGGAGAAGAGAAGAGGAAAGGCAGCTGGCAGAGGAGCTGGTTTCACTTGATGGAGGTGTGTGTGTGTGTGTGTGTGTGTGCACGCGCGTCTGCTCAGTAATGACTATAATCACAACGGGTAAGAGAGAGTGGAGACAGGCAAGCAGAGGATAGGAGGAGAAAGAGAGAGATGGAGTGGAAAGAAAGAGAGGATGAGAGGAGAAAGAAAGAGAGAGGGAGGAGTGTAATTGATTCTTTGGAGGAGATAAAAGTGAGGGTTTGAGCAAGATGCCTTTCACTGAATGACATTTAGATTACACACGCACTACTCCCTCTCACACACACACACACACACACACCACACACTAGACACATGCTCTATGCTTCATCCACCCTCAACACCTCCGCCTCTCACACGCCTCTCACACGCACATGCACACACACACACACACACACACACACACACAACACGATCTTTGCTTCATCCACTGTCAACACCTCCGCCTCTCTCACACGCTCACACACACACACATGCTAGACACACGTTTTTTGCTCCCCACACAATGGAGGACAAGAGTTATACGTGTTAGTCTCTCAGCCAGGTGTGTGTGTGTGTGTGTGTGTGTGTTTATTGATTGTATTCATTGAGTAAGACAAACAGGTTTTAAAATAGAAAGAGATAAACAGCTCAACATTCAAACCTAAAATTCAAGAGACAAATAAAAACCACACAAGAGCCTTACAACAGCCCTAACCCCCCCCAACCCCCCCCACACACACACACACACACACACCACACACCACACCCACGCCCTACGGCCCTATCCCCCCCCACCCACACACACAACCACACACACGCGTCCTATGACCCTATCCCTCCCGCCCACACACACACACACATACACACACACGCGCACACACAACCACACACACACACGCGCACACACAACCACACGCACACGCCCTGCCTGCCTGCCCCCCCGTCCAGCCTTGGACTTTCTTCCTCTTGGAAATCATGTTATTTTTTTTTTACTTTATTTATTTGATTTCTAAACCACAGTTTTAATCTTGTGGGCGCTGACAGGTCAGTGTGCTGATGTGTTTGTGCATATCTCTGTTTGTGTGTTTGTGTGTGTGTGTGTGTGTGTGTGTGTGTGAGAATGAGAATGAGAATGTGGTGAGACTCCACAACCAGGTTTGCTCATTAGTGTGTGTAGCACGGATGCTCTTTGCTGTTCCCAGACACTTTTGCACTGTTTGGGTATAAACTGGCGTATTGGCCGGCTGTGTTAGAGAGAGATCACATATTGCCTGTGCTGCCATGTCTCAAATGCATCTCAGATTAATGATACATCACTGGTAGGGATCTACAAAACCATTAGTAAGGCTGACACCCTGGCGTCAGATTTTTAAAAATTCCCAAGTAATCTTTTTGATTTATGGAAGAGTGTCCAGGTTCATCGTGAGTGATTTCAGATTTATCACGTCCTGGTTAGAATTATTAATGATTCCCAATTTGTAAATCTGAAGCCTGCATGTCTGCGAGCAGTGTGTGTGTGTGTGTGTGTATGTATGTGTGTGTGTGTGTGTATGTATGTGTGTGTGCTCAGAATCACTAAGAGATGACAGTGGGACCAGAGTTTGTTCCGTGAAGCCTGCGATTACTTTATCAAAATATCACCGCTTTTGATTTACATTTCACTTATTTTCCTCCACAGCATCTTTTTTTTCTCTCTCTCTCCCTCCCTCGCTCTCACATTCTCTCTCTCTTCCTCTCTCCATCCTCCCCTCTCTCTCTCTCCCTCCCTCTCACATTCTCTCTCTCTTCCTCTCTCCATCCTCCCCTCTCTCTCTCTCCCTCCCTCCCTCTCACACTCTCTCTCTCTTCCTCTCTCCATCCTCCCCTCTCTCTCTCTCTATCCTCATCTACAAGTCCTAAACACATTTTTCATGGGCAGGCCAGAAGGCAGATCCATCATGGACCACACCTCATTGCAGTGGATGCTGTCTGACTCTCCAAGTCAACTGCAGATTATGGAGGCACCAGAGATGCCACTGATGTGTCCATTAGAGGAGGTGTGTGTGTGTGTGTGTGTGTGTGTGTGTGTGTGTGTGTGTGTGTGTGTGTCGTTTCCCATCAACGTGTGTTGCAGAAAAATAAAATGATTCAGATGATGTTCCAGATGTTTCTATGGGAACACACACAACATACACACACAAACAGCAATGCTTCATTCACACACACACACACACACACAACACATAGATACACCACACACACACAAACAGTAATGCGTCATTCACACACACTCACACACCACATAGATATACCACACACATAAACAGTAATGCGTCATTCACACACACACACACACACAACATATAGATACACCACATTCACACACAAACAGTAACCCTCCTTGTATGTGTGAACGTGCGTGGGGGGTTTACAGAAGCAGTGACAAACACACAACACACACACACACTTAACTCCACTCACACACTAACACAATCCAGGGCTTTACCCCAGCACGCACACATACACACACACACACACCACATACATAATTCATCTCCTACCACTGCACCAGAAACACCTCCACACACACTTCAACACCAGTATCACTTCCACACACACACACACACACACACACACAGTTCCTTTGCACACATATGCTCACTTGTGACAGTATGCCTTGTTAAGTGCTCATACCTGGTGTGTGTGTGTGTGTGTGTGTGTGTGTGTGTGTGTGTGTGTGTGTGTGTGTGTGTGTGTGTGGCAGACAGAAGTGAGGTTGGCATTCAGTAACTCCACAGCCACCCATTGTTTTGACACCTCTGCTGTGACACACACTTTCAAAAGAGCAATGTCGCATCGTGCTCATCACCGGGACACACTTTCAAAACAACGATGTCAAGGCGCTCACATCTGTGCGACACACACTTTTAAAACAGCAACGCCAATCTCAGCTCATCAGCGTAAACTTTTGCCCTTCACTGCACGTCCCACTGCCTGCCAAAGCATCATTGAACCGTCATTAGGTAAGCGTTCATCTTACAGTCCTCTCAGATGTGTGTGTGTGTGTGTGTGTGTGCTTTCTCTATCTCTCCTTTTCACTGTTACAGGTACAAAAAAAAGACTGCTTGTCAAAACTGTAAATATTGTTGTAAACTTTGTATTCCACACATAAATATCCCTCCTGAGTCCCCACGTATTCACACACACACACACACACATATGCACATGTACACAAACACACACACACACGCTCAACACATGCCCAGCACCACACACACGCGCATGCACACACACACACACGCCCAGCACCACACATAAATATCCCTCGAGTCCACACACACACACATATGTACACACACAGCCTCCAAGTCTAGCCTCCAAGCCCCCCCCCCTCCAAACACACACATTCACACACATCACATACTGCACGCTGCCTACTGCATGCTCTCTCATGTTGGAACTAAGACATACTTCAGACTGCATACTACCTGATAGTAATGTGCTATAGGCTGCAAACAGTATACACTGAAGTACATACTTTAGGCGGAATCCTTTGCAGAGAGTATACACTTAAGTACATACTTTAGACTGCATCCTTTGCAGAGAGTATACACTTAAGTACATACTTTAGACTGCATCCTTTGCAGAGAGTATACAATTAAGGACATACTTTAGACTGCATCCTTTACAGAGAGTATACACTTAAGGACATACTATAGTCTGCATCCTCTGCAGAGAGCATCCAGAATCTAGTCAGTGGCCTGGTTAGTGTGTACTATATGTAGGTTGTGTACATCTTTAATCTAGTCAGTGGCCTGGTTAATCTAGTCAGTGGCCTGGTTAATCTAGTCAGTGGCCTGGTTAATCTAGTCAGTGGCCTGCACACCATAGCTGTTATATATCTAGTACAGATACAGTAGAGTGCATACATCTACAGAAGGCTACATCTAATGCGTGTCTGTTCTGTGTGTGTGTATGTGTGTGCATGTGTGTGTGTGTGTGTGTGTGTTTGCAATAACTGTTTGCAGTTATTACTGAAGCTGTGGTAATGGCTACTATTAATAGATCACTGTATTATGTGTTCCTCAAACACACACACACACACACATACAGAGAGAGATTTTGCAGTGCAGTCTGTGTGTGTGTGTGTCCAGTGTTAGTTAGCAGCAGGTTAATGAAAGACTCCCAGCTCTGTTAGTGTATATATATATATATATATATACACATATATATGTGAGTGTGTGTGTGTGTGTCCAATGTTAGTTAGCAGCAGGTTAATGAAAGCCTCCCAGCTCTGTTAGTGTATATATATATATATATATATACACATATATATGTGAGTGTGTGTGTGTGTGTCCAATGTTAGTTAGCAGCAGGTTAATGAAAGCCTCCCAGCTCTGTTAATATCCTCCTAGTCATCAACTATTCATGAGCCTCATTTGTAATCCTTAATCTACAAGGCCATCCATATTAAATGATGTGTCAGAGTGGCGATGTGTGTGTGTGTGTGTGTTGCTGTAGTCCTGTGTGTGTGTGTCTGTGTGTGTGCATGCATGCGTGCGTATCCATACATGAGTGTCTTAATATGCATGCCCATCTATGTGTGTGTGTGTTTGCTTTGTGTAAATAAAGATTCATGCTGATTTGTCTGACCTTACTCGGATATTGATAGACTCTCAATCTCATTAGCATATGGGAGTATCACTGGTGAAAACACACACAGGACTACAGCAACACACACACACACACACACACAGTAGAGCGGAGGTGTTGGTAAAATCATCTGGCCATCTGCTGTGGTTGTCCTCCTGTATCTAGAGCTGAAAGGCAGTGGGGTGTTTTACACACACACACACACACACACACACACACACACACACTCTATGTGGCGCTGAGAGGCTGTGGGAAGTGTATCAAACACTGTTGCACTGGGGAGTAGTGTGTGTATCTGGCTTCAGTGCTGTGCATAAAATAGCATGCTGTACTATTGTGTGTGTGTGTGTGTGTGTGTGTGTGTGTGTGTGTGTGTAGATGGAGTACTGTCCCTTTTTCTCTACCCTATAACACCAGTGTATGTTATGGCCAAATCTCTGTCCTAGAAGCAATCCGACTCCTTCTATTCCCAATCATCCTTCCGACATGCTCCCACTGTTGATTTTCCAATCTAGCCAAGAATATGCTACAGTTCTTTTCCCAAGATGTCTAAATACATCCTTATGAGTTTAAACACATCCTTATGAGTTTAAATACATCCTTATGAGTTTAAACACATCCTTATGAGTTTAAACACATCCTTATGAGTTTAAATACATCCTTATGAGTTTAAACACATCCTTATGAGTTTAACCACATCCTTATGAGTTTAAACACATCCTTATGAGTTTAAACACATCCTTATGAGTTTAAACACATCCTTATGAGTTTAAACACATCCTTATGATCCTATTCTACCATGGCTTAAGACCAGCTTGTATTCCTTTGTGTCCCCATCAGGTTTAAGACATTCTTCTATTCCCATTTTTTCAATCTGTCTTACGAGGTGCTTGCATTCCCATTTCTCTCTGCTATCCGGAAGCATGCTCATGTTCCCATTTCCCTCTCATTCCCGCTCAGGTCGGTGAGACGTATTCCCAGTCCTGTGCTGTGATGGCTGGCGTCTGTAGCCCGGGGACATGCAGACATTAACCTTCCCAAGCCTCCACTACCACCACCACTAATGAGGGGCTGGCTGCTGCCATGGACACACACACACACACACACACACTCGCGCATATTTCTTCGTTGCACTGTGCACAACTGTACCACAACAGCTCATAGGGGAGGAGTGTGTGTGTGTCTGAGAAAGATTGTGTGTGAGTGCATTAGTATTCATCAGCATTTCTGTGTTTTATGTGTTTCACAAGGTTCTATGAATATGAGTGTATAAAAATAATTAAATAAATAAAATTTAAAAAATCAAATAAATATGTGTGTGTGTGTGTGTGTGTGTGAGAGAGAGAGAGAGATACTACAATAAATAAATTCCACGTTGGGCATGGATAAAGCAGCCCAGATCGTCCCGATGTGAAATGGCTGGTCCAGACAGTTGTGTGTGAAGACCACCCCCACCTCCTCACACACACACACACACACACACACACACACACACGTTTCGACCGACACACACAGTGACACTAATGAAAAGAGCAGATGCTTCAGGAGATTTGCAGAGACAGAGCAGACATCGAATGATGAGATCACACACACACACACACACACACACATACAGTATTCACAGTATACAGGGAGAACACATACAATGATGGGGTACATAGTGAATCCAGCATGCATGCAGTGAAAATGTCTCACACACACACACACACACACACACACACAAACACTAGCAGAATTGGGGTGAACACACACACAGGTACACACCCTAGCAGAAGTGTGGTGAACACACACACACACACTCACACACAAACACATTTCCTATGTATTAGAGAGAAGAGCAGTTAATAGTTGGCCATAGCGAAGCATTAGGTGGGCATAGAGGGGCATAGAGAGAAAGGGGCATAGAGAGAGAGGGGCATAGAGAGAAAGGGGCATAGAGAGAGAGGGGCATAGAGAGAAAGGGGCATAGAGAGAGAGGGGCATAGAGAGAAAGGGGCATAGAGAGAGAGGGGCATAGAGGGGCATAGAGAGAAAGGGGCATAGAGAGAGAGGGGCATAGAGGGGCATAGAGAGAGAGGGGCATAGAGAAAAAGGGGCATAGAGGGAAAGGGGCATAGAGAGAGAGGGGCATAGAGAGAAAGGGGCATAGAGAGAAAGGGGCATAGAGGGAAAGGGGCATAGAGAGAGAGGGGCATAGAGAGAAAGGGGCATAGAGGGGCATAGAGAGAAAGGGGCATAGAGGGGCATAGAGAGAAAGGGGCATAGAGAGAGAGGTGGCATAGGTGGGCACAGAGAAAGAGGGGCATAGAGAGGGGTGTATAGGAGGGTGTAGAGGGGCATACTGAGGTTGGGGCATAGAAAGAGAGGGGCGTATGGGGGGCATAGAAAGAGAGGGGCATATAGGGAGGCACAGTGAGGTTGGGGCATAGAGAGAGAGGGGCATAGGTGGGCATAGAGATGGGCATAGAAAGAGTGGCATTGGTGGGCACAGAATAACATAGATGGGAATCCTTGGGCAAAGAGAGAGAGGGGCATAGATGGGCATCCTTTGGGCATACATATATATAGAGAGAGGGGGGCATAGATGGGCATCCTTTGGGCATACATATATATAGAGAGAGGGGGGCATAGATGGGCATCCTTTGGGCATACATATATATAGAGAGAGGGGGGCATAGATGGGCATCCTTTGGGCATACATATATATATAGAGAGAGAGGGGCATAGATGGGCATCCTTTGGGCATACATATATATAGAGAGAGGGGGGCATAGATGGGCATCCTTTGGGCAGACATATATATATAGAGAGAGAGAGAGGGACATAGATGGGCATCCTTTGGGCATACATATATATATATAGAGAGAGGGGCATAGATGGGCATCCTTTGGGCATACATATATATAGAGAGAGGGGGGCATAGATGGGCATCCTTTGGGCATACATATATATATAGGGGGGGCATAGATGGGCATCCTTTGGGCATACATATATATAGAGAGAGGGGGGCATAGATGGGCATCCTTTGGGCATACATATATATATATATATAGAGAGGGGCATAGATGGGCATCCTTTGGGCATACATATATATAGAGAGAGAGGGGCATAGATGGGCATCCTTTGTGCATACATTTATATATAGAGTTGGGGCATATATTGGGATCCTTTGGGCATACATATATATAGAGAGAGCGGGGCATAGATGGGCATCCTTTGGGCATACATATATATAGAGAGAGGGGGGCATAGATGGGCATCCTTTGGGCATACATATATATAGAGAGAGGGGGGCATAGATGGGCATCCTTTGGGCATACATATATATAGAGAGAGGGGGGCATAGATGGGCATCCTTTGGGCATACATATATATATAGAGAGAGAGGGGCATAGATGGGCATCCTTTGGGCATACATATATATAGAGAGAGGGGGGCATAGATGGGCATCCTTTGGGCATACATATATATAGAGAGAGGGGGGCCTAGATGGTTTGTACAGCCATAATTCCTGATAACCACCTATAGACTGACTACCATATAATGTAAAGTGGGATAATACTCTATTATGAACTATTATGAACCTTAGCTAAAACCATAAGCAACTTACAGTCTGTCATGGTTACTACTGATTGTAATTTTTCTCCATGACCCCTGGCAGTTGGGTCAGCCCCTTGAGTCGTGGATCTGCCCAAGGTTTCTTCCTAGATTAACTGAACACAAGGGAGTTTTTCCTGCCCCTGTTGCTCCTGGGTGCTCCTTCTGTGAAGCGCCACGAGACAATACTATTGTAAAAGGCGCTGTATAAATAAAACTGAATTGAATTGAATTGAATAGATAGGCATCCTTTGGGCATACATATATATAGAGAGAGGGGGGCATAGATGGGTATCCTTTGGGCATACATATATAGAGAGGGGGGGGCATAGATGGGCCTAATAGATGGGCATTTAGGCTGAGTAGCCTAAATGGGAAAAGACCGGGGCATAGAGTAGCCTAAATGGGAAAAGACAGGGGCATAGAGTAGCCTAAATGGGAAAAGACAGGGGCATAGAGTAGCCTAAATGGGCATGGGAAAAGACAGGGGCATAGAGTAGCCTAAATGGGCATGGGAAAAGACAGGGGCATGCGTTTACATGCAGAAGGCGGCAAATAAACTAGGACTGAGTGAGTGTGTGTGTGTGCGTGTGTGTGTGTGTGTGTGTGTGTGTGTGTGTGTGTTTTCAAGGTCTCTTTGACTGCTCTATCAGCTGGCCATGCTAATGAGGGACCATCCTGCCTATGATGATAATGTGTGAGTAGCATTCTGCCTATGATAATAATGTGTGTGAGTAGCATTCTGCCTATGATAATGTGTGTGAGTAGCATTCTGCCTATGCTAATGCTGGGCTCGGTCTGCATAATCACCTCTTCCAGCCACGTCTGACCCCTCCTGCGTGCGTGTGTTTTAACGGTCTGACGAACTGAATTAGGGCAAGGGGAAAAGTCACCTTACAAAGGATTCAATAGACTCATTCATGCACAAAAACGTTACACCGTCACTGTATGGAAGAGAAAAAAGTTGGAAACGCATACTGTGTCTCGATCGCATAAAACAAACAGTCAATATTCGGTTGGAACAAACGATAGAGAAAAGCAACTCAGATACTCGTTCCAATCTGGGGTTCACAGCGGACACCCACAACCCAGCACAATCAAATTAAACCCGTGGCCTACTGCTTTGTCAGTCCAAGTCGGGTCTGGTCACGTTGGGGAAAGGGGCCTTCCAGTCACAGCGGAGCCTGTTGTCCCGAGCTATCAGAAAGAGCCGTCCTATTCGGTCCGTTAAAAA
>JAIFZK010000038.1:2205000-2210000 GCA_027481765.1 Tenualosa thibaudeaui | reverse complement strand
ACTCTTGAATGCGTGTATCAGAATGTGCTTAAACGGAATGTGCTTAACTAGTAGGTTTCTTATAGTGATACGTGTGTGTGTGTGTGTGTGTGTGTGTGTGTGTGTGTGTGTGTGTGTGTGTGTGTGTTTGTGTGTGCATGTGTCTGTGTCTGTAAGTCAGAGAGAGAGAGAGAGAGAGATTAAGAGGAAATGGAAGAGCAAGCTGTGATTTTCTAGGGGTGCACCACCAGAAGAAGTGGTCAACCATTTGATCACCAAGGCAGTGCAGGTAGATCGCCAAACAGCCCAAGAAAAAATCTCCTTTAGATGTTTCATTGTGGTCATTTCAAAAGTAGCTTGCAAGCCGAAAACGTTTGGACACTTTTTCCTGCTCATTCCCTGTGATTCTCTGTGATTCTCTGTGATTCTCTGTGATCCCCTGTGATTCCCTGTGATTCCCTGTGATTCTCTGTGATCCCCTGTGATTCCCTGTGATTCTCTGTGATTCTCTGTGATCCCCTGTGATTCCCTGTGATTCCCTGTGATTCTCTGTGATCCCCTGTGATTCCCTGTGATTCCCTGTGATTCTCTGTGATTCTCTGTGATCCCCTGTGATCCCCTGTGATTCCCTGTGATTCTCTGTGATCCCCTGTGATTCCCTGTGATTCCCTGTGATTCTCTGTGATTGTGTTTCTCTCTGTCTCTATTTTCTGTGGTGTCACCTTCAGAATTATGGGTTGCATCTGTGCCACTGATGTGTGTGTGTGTGTGTGTGTGTGTGTGAGAGAGAGAGTTAAAAGTGAACATCTGTCTGCTGTCAGCCTGCCTCGTAGGCCTGACATCTCCCAACAAGCCCAGACAAACCAAAGACACTCACACACACACACACACACACACACACTATCCCATCATCAGCCTCCTACATCATGTGCAAGTACATGTACGTCTGCATATCTCCTCATGTGTGTAAAATGTTGCTTTGCTTTGTAGAATTAAAAAATTGTCTCAATGCAATAATGTAGAGTTCAGTGTGACAGATGTGCAGTCTAACAACGAGCACAGAGCAGTAGTCTAATGCACTCTTGTATAATGAGCTGAAGTCATATTCAGTCTAATTTATACCATAGAGCAGTGCTCTAATGCACTCTCGTATAATGAGCTAAAGTCATATGCAGTCTAACACAGAGCACAGATCAGTAGTCTAATGCACTCTCAGTAAAATCCATTGTTTACTGAATGCTTTTCAATCAGTTTCTCAGTTTCTCAGGCGCTGGTATAGAGTGACAGGAAATGTCGACTCACTCATTTGTTCTGCCAGTGGTGAGCGGAGGCCTTGGATAGATGCAGGGATGGAGAGCAGGGCAACTTCTGGATCATCTGCAGAGCTGAAGCTGAAGGTTGGCCTGTATATTGAGCATCTCCCACATCACGACCAGCAGCAGCCCTAGCAGTAGCAGCCGCAGGCCCAGTGTCCTCAGGTTGAAAGCCCACGAACGGCTCCCATCCCGTGGGATGATACTGTGTCTTCTGTTCCATTAATCAGCGGCTGACAGTGTAATACCGGACAAAGTGCAAGAGGAAGTCCAGCATGAAACTTCAGAGCTCCGTTTAACTACCTCCCCCAAAGTATACTTAATTTGACAAAGTATGTGTCATAAATCACATGCTCATTTTGTAATAACTGGTCCATTTGTATTCACATATGAAAAGGCTGGACATTCTCCTTTAAAATGTAATGTGGAATTGAATTTGGGTGTAATGACTTCCACATAGCCAGGCATTCTGAGCTGCCTCATACATCACACTTTGACCAAGTACCAATCAACACTGGGCGCGCCGTGTGACCCAATATTTCTTTATACTAGGCATATTTCTTTATACTAGGAACTACGGATCACACACACAGGTGGCATACTCCACTGCAGCAATCACTACAGAACTTTACTGAGTGAGTACTTACTGCTCAGGAAAAATAAAGTTATAACAAGCTGCAGCATACTACACTGCAACAATCTCTACTGTCCTTAACTACCCAATAACTGGAGTATGTGGGTGGCATACTAAACTACACACCTATGGGTGGCACACTAAACTACACACCTATGGGTGGCACACTAAACTACAGGCCTGCGGGTGGCATAATTAAGTACACAGCTTGGCATACTAAACTACACACCTATGGGTGGCATACTAAACTACACACCTACGGGTGGCATACTAAACTACACACCTACGGGTGGCATACTAAACTACACACCTACGGGTGGCATACTAAACTACACACCTACGGGTGGCATACTAAACTACACACCTACGGGTGGCATACTAAACTACACACCTACGGGTGGCATACTAAACTACAGAAATCACTACTGCCCTTTCCTCCCCTATGTCTAACTGATTTAACAGAGGCCTGGAGCAGGTAAGGTCTAATTCACACGAGAGGCTTAATCTATCTATCTAGAAATGCAAGGAACATCTGTGTGTGTGTGTGTGTGTGTGTCAGTCTGTCTGTGTCTTCTAACCATAAATCTAGAACCATTAGTCTGACTGAACTCAAATTGGGTAGATGTCTTGCTGATCAATGGAAATTACTACATGGAAAAGGGAGAGCTGATTTTTGTGTTTAGCTGTTAATTCATTAAGGGAGAGCTGATTTTTGTGTTTAGCTGTTAATTCATTAAGGGAGAGCTGATTTTTGTGTTTAGCTGTTAATTCATTAAGGGAGAGCTGATTTTTGTGTTTAGCTGTTAATTCATTAAGGAGAGCTGATTTTTGTGTTTATCTGTTAATTCATTAAGGGAGAGCTGATTTTTGTGTTTAGCTGTTAATTCATTAAGGGAGAGCTGATTTTTGTGTTTAGCTGTTAATTCATTAAGGGAGAGCTGATTTTTGTGTTTAGCTGTTAATTCATTAAGGGAGAGCTGATTTTTGTGTTTAGCTGTTAATTCATTAAGGGAGAGCTGATTTTTGTGTTTAGCTGTTAATTCATTAAGGGAGAGCTGATTTTTGTGTTTAGCTGTTAAACAAGTTTGTAAGACATGCAGGTTTGAGCTTGGTTCTTTTGCGCAGAAAGGTGGTTCATTAGTGGTCTGTAGCTGCTTAATTTTCTTATCAGTTAAGTTTTCTATTTTTCATCATTTTGTTTATTTGAAATATTTTGTTTTATTTTTGTCATTTTATTTTCTATTACTCACTGTTCTGTGTAAAGCACATTGAATTGCCCCTTTGTATGAAATGCACTATATGAAGAAACTTGCCTTGTCTTGCCTTGTCACACGACTACTGAACAAAAATGTCCACCTGCATGTGGATGAAACACTCTGTATTGACTATGAGAAACATACAGGAAACCGCCTGAAACACAAACACACCAACCCTTTGGGCTCATTTATGGCTTTGAGACAATCCATATATTTTATGTGTTGAATGTGTTGAAGTGGATCCCACAGAGAAATGCATCTTAGTTTGCCCACACCAGGGTGGTGTGATCAGGGGGAAATACTATGCATTAATGAGAAGGAGAGAGAGAGAGAGAGAGAGAGAGAGATGTGGTCTGTGTTATTAAGGGGCAGGGAGGCAAGAGGATGAAATATTAAAGTGCCTATAATGAAAAATAGGAGGTTTGCCTTTCTCCGTTTCCTTGTGCTCTCTCAAATGTGTTTATTAATTTATGTTTTAAATCATAACAATTTCATTTGGTGTGAGCCGTGCTCAGCAATGAGAATGGTTTAAAATTTTAATGTCCAAACAATGGTCCTGTATTGAAATGTAACATGGGTCTTTGAACAATGCACCACCAGCAATAAATCAGATAGAGGAGAAAATTACATTTCATATCTAACAGAATATGAACTCTGCCTTAATAAATGATATCTTCCTTTAATTTAATTGGCGTCAGCTCAGATCCAGCAGATTGCTAATAAAATTCTGGATTTCCATATTTAATGATGCATGCTTTTCATGGTCAATTTTACTCAGAAGATGTTGTTTGTAATGAAGCTTGCAGGGACCTCTAATAGGCTGCATCTTTAACAAATGTAACAACTCCCCTCCACACACACACACACACACACACAGTCTTTAAAGGTCTCACGGTCAGATCTGCACACTTCTGCACATGACTGGACTCATGCAGCAACACAAGCCAGCCCAGCACAAAGCTTATTGTTTGTGTTTACAGTAATTATTGCTACATTACACATGTGAGCTCTGCTACACACAGCCTGGACATGGAAAAGAAGAAGAAGAAGGAGAAGGAGGAGGAGAAGGAGAGGGAGAAGGAGAAGGAGAAGGAGAAGAAATGTGAGAATGGTGCCCAGTGAGGATGAAAACCTCACACATGTGTGGATGTATGCAAATGCCTTGAACAGCTATTAATCAGCACACCTAATATGAGGTCCTCAACACACCCACACACATACACACACACGCATGCTCGTACGCACACACACACACACACACTTGATACAGTGTTGCCTGCTAGGCTCGCTTACGAAGTTGTATTGGGGCCCAGGGGCTGCTGAAGCGTACCCGTGGAGAGCGGCTCCTTTGGAGGGGCTCCCTCCGCTTTGGCCCTCCTCTGCTGCTGAAGCGTACCCGTGGAGAGCGGCTCCTTTGGAGGGGCTCCCTCTGCATAGAAAATGGGGATAAATGGATGTCAATTTCCATTTTAAATTGGTAGCCAATGACCCGCAACAGCAGACCTCAGACCACAGACACACACAATAACTTGAATTAGAATCGCCTGACATTTCAGTTAATTGCCCTGTGTGGTCAGGGGCAGTCTACTCACCTTTAAACCAGGCTCTATTACACCCTCAACACACACACATACACATATAACATTAAAATAGGCCAGTTTGAGCCCAGACTCCTGGCTCAGGACTGGTCAAGGGCTAGGTTCAGAGGTCAGAGAGAGGTCAAAGGTCATTGATTGAGATCATCCACTCTAATGAAGGAGTTAGACAGAACAGCTCAAGTGACCCTACAGGAGGACACACACACACACACACACACAC
>JAIFZK010000038.1:2195000-2200000 GCA_027481765.1 Tenualosa thibaudeaui | reverse complement strand
ACACACACACACACCACACATACACACACACACACACACACAGATGCATACTCACGTACATACACACACACATACCACACACACACACTCCACAAGGCTGCTGTCATTCTCAAGACCCTGTCACAAGCACACACTCGGTTTCTGATTGTTTAAGCAATGTGTCACAAGTGAGCCTGATTTGATCAATTAGCATAGACCATACTGTGATCAATTAGCATAGACCATACTGCCTGTTCAGATCAATTCATCGTCCTTGGGATAGGATGGGATCCAAATCTAAAATGTGGAAGTGTATGCATACGTCAGAGCATGTGAGTGTGTATGAATGCATTTGTGTGTGTGTGTGTGTGTGTGTGTGTATGTGAATATGTATGTGTTAAAATGTTCTCAATTTGTTTCATAAAAACATTATGTTAATAACTGCCAATGCCATACAAACATGTTCATCCCAACAGAAGGGTGCCTTTTGGGAGCGTTTGCAAGTGTGTGATATGTGTGTGTGTGTGTGTGTGTGTGTGTGTGTGATATTGAGATTTCCGAATGCAATAAAGAGAGAGTTCAGAGTCTTTGGGCTTCCATCTTGAAAGGAAAACGTTTATTCATGTTTGAAATGACACATAACTACCACAAGGAAGACTTGTCAGTCTGGGCTGTAGTCTGATAAGAAAGAAACACGAAACAGTTAAATACATTAGAATCACTGTCACAAAGAAACTGCCATGACTGGATCTGTTTCAGGGTCACTTACACTACAAAAAGAGAAAGACAGTCTGTCCCTTTCAAACAGCCCCGCCGCTGAAACCTAATATGCATTACAGGTTCTTCTTAGGAGATTTTTTTTTGTCCTTTTTTTGCATGTAACAGATGATCAACATTCAAAATGTTCTTCAGTATTTACAACAGTTTTACTGTTTGGTGTTAAGTAGTGTCCAACACCCCTCCCCCCACCCCTCAAAACTCAATGCAAAAACGATTTCATTCCTCTCGTTTCCCATCTCCCCAGTAATCCTGTCATTCAGGTTTATCATAATATCGTTGACAAATTTTATTTTTGTCTTTTTAAAAAGCTGCAACAAAGCAACTTTGTTTTCTTAGAAGATTAAAATATACATTAGATTACATGAAGAAAACAGTTTGTTACAAGATGCAAACAAACAAAATGACAAAAAAAGGAAAAACAACATAAAAAATCTTAAATTGTGGGGTGATATTGTTTTTTATAGAGGTAGTACGTGAGCATTCTAAGCTAGAGAATGTTGGAATTCTATTGGTTCCTATGGGCCTGATGAGGTAATTAAGCTGAACTCTGATTGGTGGGATGTTCATGTTGATGTATAAAGATTCTTAGGTAATGTTATATACAAGACTTTTAATGTGGTCTGTGTTTTCAGAGTTGCCAAAATGATGTTCTACAACTAACTGGCGTAACTGTAAGACCCATAGCTATTATTTTGAGAAATGGTAAAATTCTCTTTTTCTAGTTCTCAATACAATGCAAAATTCCAAAACTCGCCTCCTCTGTGATGATGCATGGGATGAAGAGTGATGAGCTGGCCGACACAATGACAGAATGCTGATATGAGTGGGAGATTGAAAAAGTTTTCAAACAAGAGAGCATCCTTAGATTAACACTGACAGCCTCTGATACACTTCAGGACCAATTTAGGTGTAAGGCAAACTGAGTTGCTTGGAAATCTGATCTGTGACCAAACTGATGTCTCCCTGCTTGCTTCGGTTTGTCTGGTTGTCCAGGTAACTAACTACCACTTGGATGAACCCTGCTGATGTTGACCAGCCTGACCAGACAGCAGGAGGTCCCAACCTGACCTTGGGTCAGAACCACTGACACACACACACACACACACACACACACGCTTCCTGTTCTCCTCAGGAGGGCAGCTCTAACTGATGATAGCATGCTGTTGCCCAGAGGGACAAAAGAAGCATAAATCAGTATACTTCAAAAAGGAGAAAAAAGAAGCATACTTCATTGTCTGAGTATAGAGTATCTGAGTATGAAGTGAAGTGTGTGAGTATGGAGTGGATGAGTACTACAGTATATACTAGTTGTAGATGGAGCTCCTGTGGGTCCCTCTAATAGAGTCGGAATGGGCATGAGTGTGTGTGTGTGTGTGTGTGTGTGTGTGTGTGTGTGTGTGTGTGTGTGTGTGTGACATTAAACCAACTCAGATGATTTCACAGAGATTTACATTAATATGTGTCCACTGGGGTGGGGCAGTCTACCATACTCAGCATGAACTCTCTCTCTCTCACACACACACACACACACACACGTGAGGACACGTTAACAAACAGCATGTCAGCATGTCAGAAAGCATGAGTGCTCTACGCAGGAAACACACACACAGCCAGACGACGGTCTGACGGCTGGGTCATCCTCTCTGATTGGTCAGTCTGTGGTGGACACTCTAGTTGTTTTTTTCAGTAGGGAGGATATATATATGATATCTATATATATATATATATATATATATATATATATATATATATATATATGTATGTGTATGTGTATATGTGTGTATGTGTCTGTGAAAGTGTGTGTGTGTGTGTGGGTGGGTGTGTGTGTATCAATTCGAGGTATCAGAGTTGACGCTGTCCGGTCCTTTAGTAGGGGAGATTACAGAGGATGGTGTAGGTGCATCCTGCCACACTCCGTTCATCTGCCAGAAACAACAGGAAAACAAATTCATTCATGATTGTAGTCACAGAATATTTATTTGTCCTTATTTATTTATGATTGCATTCATATCTGTGTCTCTGTGTTATTTCCCCTTCATATTTCACACTGCGCCACATGCAGATAATTCTTTCATTATTAACATGGTTTATATAAAGTTCTTTATTACTCAAGCGTTATGGTTTATTTAGATTTGTTGTTGCTATTCCCATAAGTATTTGAATGTCCACAATAAGAGGGGTGTGTGTGTGTGTGTCAGTGAAAGGTCTCCCCAGGAGGCGGTGTGTGTTCCCTGGTGTGAGATGGGCTGTGTGTTCTGCGTGCACTGATATATTAAGAAATGAATAAGTGTGTGTGTTTAAGAGTGTGTGTTTCCTCTGATACGCCCATGGGTGTTTTCACCATAAGAGCGCTTTCAGAGCGAGGAAGGAATAGAGAGAGAGAGAGAGAGAGAGATGAGTGAGTGGAGGAGAGAAAGAGCGGGAGGAGAGAGGGAGAGAAATAAATTTGCCCGCCGTCGCAGCCAATGGGAGTGATGGCTGGAACTGATGTCTAATCAGATTTCTGTGCCGCTGGACGGCTTGTCGCTCCATATTTGGCTGTCAGTGTGTGTGTGTGTGTGTGTGTGTGTGTGTGTGGGGTGGCTGGTTGGACAGTGCAACACTGAATGGAAGTGACGGCGAAGGGCCCCCTCTAAACAACACACACACACACACACACACACACACACACACACACACACACACACACAGAGGGAAATGCCCTACTAGCTCCACTACTAGCTGTCTGAGGTGCTTTACAGCTATCCCCCAATACTCATCTCTTTCTCTCCATCTCTTTCTCTCCATCTCTCACTCTCATTCTTCTTCTATCTGTTTCACTCTCTTATCACAGTCTGAATCTTTCTCTCATTCCTTTATTCTCTCACTCTCATTCTGTCTCTTTTTATCTTTCACTGTCTAATTCTTCCTCCTTCTTTCTTTTTCCTCTCTCTCCTCTACTCACATGCTCTTTTCTTTCTCTCTTTCCCTCTGATCTCTATCATTCTCTTCAATCTCTGCCCACCTCCCCCTCCCTCTCCCCCTCCGTCCCTCTCTCTCTCTCTCCGTCCCTCTCTCTCTCTCTCTCTCCGTCCCTCTCCCTCTCTCCCCCTCTCCCTCTCTCTCTCTCTCTCTCCATCCCTCCCGTCCTTCTGTCCTTTTCTTTCCCTCTTTCTCACTGACACACACAGACCTGTTTATCCATTTCTCCCTCCTTCTCTCTTTTTTTCATCTCTCTTTTCTCTTTGTTTTCTTTTCTCTTTCTTTCTCCCTTTCTCTTTCTCCCTCCTTCTCTCTCACTGCTTCTCTTTGTTCAGTATTATCTCCTGTCTTTTGTCTTGTCACTGTGTACATCCTCTCTCTCTCTCTCTCTCTCTCTCTCTCTCTCTCTCTCTCTCTCTCTCTCTCTCTCTCTCTCTCTCTCTCTCTCTCTCTCTCTCTCTCTCTCTCTCTCTCTCTCTGGTTCACACAAGAAAAGGTTAGCGTTAGCGTCTGCCAATTTATTTATGATGCACTTCATTATCAAAATAATCCATCTTGTCTTGCAGTAGGAGTGATGGGTTTGTTTGTGTTTGTGTGTGTGTGTGTGTTTGTGTATGTGTGTGTGTATGTGTGTGAGTGTGTGTGTTTGTATGTGTGTGTGTGTTTGTGTGCTTGTGTGTGTGTGTGTGTGTGTGTGTGTGTGTGTGTGTGTGTGTGTGTGTATGTGTTGCTGGAAACTAGTGGTGGCTTGCTGGTGAGCACCTAGTTGGGGGTCAGAATTAGGATTCTGCTGATTTAGAATTCCTGGAATAGGTCAATAAATAGATCTACACACATGCGCGCATGCACACACTCACACACACACTCACACACACACACACACACACACACACACACACACACCGCACTCAAGTACTCCAGCTGTCTCTCTCTGGTCTTGACATCATTTTACCTTTTTTTCTCATCTTTTATTTTGGCGTGAATGACGCTGCGTAGACCAGACCATGCATTATTTATCTCTCTCAGTCAGAGTGTGTGTGTGTGTGTGTGTGTGTGTGTGTGTGTGTGAGAGCAGGCAGGGTGGGGTGGGGGGAGGAGGGGTGGGTGGGTGGGGGGGCGTCACAGGGTGTGAGCTGTCGTCGGTTTGGTTGCTCTGGTGACGGAGTGTGATGTGACCTAAGCAGCGTATCGGAGTGAGAAACTATGTGTGTGTGTGTGTGTGTGTGTGTGAGAGAGAGAGAGTGTGTGTGAGACACAAGAAGCTCACACATTGTACATGC
>JAIFZK010000038.1:2182500-2190000 GCA_027481765.1 Tenualosa thibaudeaui | reverse complement strand
GACCAGGGCAGGAGGTTTTAATTTGAATCATTATTGTTTAATTACCTTAATTATAAAAATCTGAATTTTGGAGTGTAATCTTCTGAATTTGAATTGAATAATCTGAATTTGCACCTGAGCGGGATAGTGTATCAGGTGTAATCCCAGCTGGGCGCCCCTGAGGCTGCCCCCCCCCCCCTGCGCGCCTACCTGAGACTGCACATTGGCTCCCACTTGCATGCCTTGGTAAGAGACGCCATTCAGGCCCTGTAAGCTCAAGTACAGGTCCCCAGAGTTGGGGGCACTAAAAGAGCCTGGGGAACCTGCAGGGGAAAGAGTTAACCAGCTCAATCACTGCACCACTGGAGACAGAGAGGCAAAGCATGTACACACACACACACACACACACACACAGCTCAATCACTGCACCACTGAGAGAGAGGCAGAGAGGCACACAGCACACACACACACACACACACACACACACACACACAGCTCAATCACTGCACCACTGGAGACAGAGAGGCAAAGCATGTACACACACACACACACACACACACACACACAGCTCAATCACTGCACCACTGGAGACAGAGAGGCAAAGCATGTACACACACACACACACACACACACACACAGCTCAATCACTGCACCACTGGAGAGAGAGAGGCAAAGCATGTACACACACACACACACACACACACACACACACACAGCTCAATCACTGCACCACTGGAGACAGAGAGAGAGGCAAAGCATCTACACACACACACACACACACACACACAGCTCAATCACTGCACCACTGGAGAGAGAGAGAGGCAAAGCATCTACACACACACACACACACACACACACACAGCTCAATCACTACACCACTGGAGAGAGAGGCAAAGCAGAGAAGCAAAGCAAGTACACACACACACACGCAAACACACACACACACTGAGAATTTGTTATTGTCAAAGAATATCTGCAATAAATGTAATAATATTTATTGCAACAAAGTAATAATATACACATGCACACACACACACACACTGCGCTGGTAGAGAACAGACAATGATGGAGAAGTGGAGAAGTAAACACACACACACACACACACACACACACACACACACTGGGCTGGTAAATAGTGGAGAAGCAGACAGAGAAAAGGGCAAAGCAAACTCCTGAGCAGCGCCTAAACACCCTCCTAACTCCTTTACACACACACACACACACACACACACACACACACACACACACACACACACAGGAAGCCAACCAAATGGACATCACAGCACAGACGGACGCACACACACAGGTCCAACACGTGATTGGCTAATAAGCTCCAAATTAAAAAGGGAATCTACAGAGGCTGGGTGGGGGTGGGTGGGGGTGGTGGTTGGGGCGGGGTTGGGGTGGGGTGGGTGGGGTCTCAAATACCATGAGGACGGACGAGGACAGGAAGAGTCTGATTAAAGGGTATCAGTACCAGTAAACATGTTGGTTAAAAGCGTGTTTTTGTTCTCGGCCGAGTCCAGCTGAAAATCCTCATCTTTCATCTGGAAGCCTGGGTGGGTGAGAGAAAGGGGACGCCTTCAGAACAAGCCTGACGCTCATGCTCACGGGTGCCCTCACGTGCACACTCACCAGCACGTGCACGCTCACAGGCACCAGCATGAGCACACTACCGAGCAAGCTGCGAGTCCAGACACACACACACCACACAACCCAAAATAGGAATTGTCTTTCTCTGTCACATAACCATTTCAGTCAGTGATGGGTTGGGGTGTGTGGGTGTGTGTGTGCGTGTGTGTGTGTGTTTGTGTGTGTCTTTGCTTTGTGAGCACATTCCATTTGAGTTCTGGTGGAACAGAATGGAGATGAGGGAATGGGCATAATAGAAGGGAGAGATTAGTGTGTGTGTGTGTGTGTGTGTGTCTGTGTGTGTGTGTTTTCTAGTCATCTTCACACTACGGGCATGTTCCACCTTTCTTCTTGGCTCACGCAAGCAAGGAGACAGCTGCCTGGTTCTGCATGGGTTTTTGCACACACACACACACACACACACGTCTCGTTTGGCTGCTGTGCAACGCTGTGTGCCTTCAAAGTCAGCCACCCCAACACACACACACACACACACACACAACCCCTCGTGGCCTGGAATCAGTTACTGGCTGTCACACAGGTGATGCAGGGATAGTGGGGGTGAGTGGGCTGATCACAGGGGTGTGTATGTGTATGTGTATGTGTATGTGTCTGAGAGTGTGTGTGTGCGCGCTCACCAGAGTTGGGTGTGGAGGGCGAGTTGGTCTGGCTGTTCTGCACGGCGGCGGCCGCTGCATGGGCGGCATTGACGGCGGTCTTGGCCGCGTAAAGGTTCGCCTCCTCCTGGAACTTGCCAATGTTTTTCTTGTAGCGAATCCGCTTGTTCCCGAACCAGTTAGACACCTGCAGAACAGACAGACAGACAGACAGACAGACAGACAGACGGAAAAGAAGTGAAGTGTAGAGATAGAGAGAGAGAAGGGAAATAAAGAGAGTGAAAAGAGGGACAGAAAGATCAGAGAGAGGGATAGAGTGAAAGACAAAAGAAGGAGAGAAAGCAAGACAAGAAAGAGGGAGATGAAAAGAAACAGAGGGAGGAGAGTAGAAGGGAGGATTGAGAGCAGAGAGAGAGAGAGAGAGAGAGAGAAAGTCAGTGTGAGGGCGGTACCTTTGAGGTAGTGTGTGCACAGAGATCAGTGTGTGTGTGTGTGTGTGTGTGTGCGTGCGTGCGTGCGTGTGTGTGTGTGTGCCAGTGTGCAGTGATCAGTGTGATTGTTTGAAGATGTCACGTTTGGGTCCATCAAGCTCGATCTCCCCAGCCTCCTCGAGCCACTCCCGTTGCTGTGCCCGCCAGAGACACAGGCTAATTAAGCAGTGATCAGGGACGGGAGTGTGTGTGTGTGTGTGTGTGTGTGTGTGTGTGTGTGTGTGTGTGCTGGGTGTGTGAGCATGGATGGGAGCATGACATGCTCTCTGTCTCCTGACAGCACTCATACACACACACACACACACACCAGGGGCTCCCCTGAAATCACCAGGAGAGACACTACACATCCCATCAGCATCGCCAGCCCTAGAGGCACAATGAAGACGCATAATATTACCACATTCTAAACACACACACACACACACACACACTCTCTCTCTCTCTCTCTCTAAACACTTAGTACAACCTGGGGAGATCCTTGATTTAAAAACTAAAATAATCTAATTGTAACAGCTGAATGAAATATGCCATGTTTCTCCTGATATTTTAATACTAGTCCTACTACTAGTACTAATAATGACTCTAATTGTAACACTACTGCTACTACTACTAATAAGATATATGAATATGAATATGAACATTTTGTGAATAGATGAAGAGGAATATGAGTATTTTGTGAATCCTCTTGTAGTAAAAGTGAAAATAATCAGATGCTTGCAATAATGGGAGAATAATAATAATGTTTTTAATAGCCCTATAAATTACAGGCGCCTGTCGCCCTGCTGCTACTCTCTCTTCCTCTCTCCCTCTCTCTATCCCTTCCTCTTTCTCTCTCTATCTCTCTCTCCCTCTCTCTCTCTTCATCTGTCGGCCTGGACCAGTTGGAGAGCAGCCGCCCTAATGAAGCTTTATTTAATTTTCACCTCTGTGCCTCCATTTTAATATCTTGTGCCTCCCCACACACACACACACACACACACACACACACACACACATGTGCGCACAGGCATGAGAGGAGCGCGACATCAGATCATTTCTATGTGCTGCGTCTCCCTCTCTCTGATTCTAAATCTTTAATATCTGGGCAATTAAAATTAATGACCATTCGGCCCCCACCAGCGCTGGCAGGCCTGGGCTTGCCATGGATTGTTTGATGGGTTTACCTAGAGGTTAAACTAACAAGCAGGGTTTAATTGGAAGCAATGAAAGGCCGGCCATCATCCATTCTGTGTAACCTGCTTAGAGAAGCTTTTAAGGCTAGACACGGATGCATACAAACACACACACACACAAACTGCATGCTTTGAACCTCAGGTCCACACACAGCATGACACACACGGTGTATCGCACACACACACAGATATGAACAAAAACACACTTTCCTTCATCAAGAGGATGATCTTTTTAGGGGTAAAAAATAGTATTTTTAGGGAGGGCATTTATAAAAATGTGTATATTTAGGGAGGGTTTTTATCCTCAGTGGTGTAAGAAAAACAGGACCAAGGGAAAAAGTGTTTCCAAATTAGATTAATAGATAAATAATACAGAAAGAAATTCACCTAAATCTAAATGCAACACCCTGCACTTGAATTTGGTTTGTTTGCTCTGGTAGAGAGGAATATGTGTAATGGCTGCACACACGCACACACACACACACACATGCTGCCTGCTATAAAGTCTGTTATCAGTAGATTGGAGCTAAACCTCCTTCTCCAACACACAGTAAACACACACACACACACACACACACACACACACATTTAACACTCGCACACACACGCACTCCTCCGGACAAATGAACATCCTCACATCCACCCTGGTCTAGACACAATCACACACACACACACACACACACACACACACACACACACACACACACACACACACACTGGTGAGGGAGGTCTGCTGTCCCCATATTCACATTTCTCATGCTGACACTGAAGACACAAAACAGCACAGCGGCACAAAACCTATGAGTTACATTACCGCTCCCTTAACAACCCCCCCGCCATGACAACCCCGCGTCTCACACACACACACACACACACACACACACACACAGCAACGCAGGAGAAGCTCTAGTGCATAATTCAAACGCAGGTCAAAGTATGGCTACTGTGTTTGGGTGTCAGGTGAAGGGATGGATGAGACTGATCCCCCACTGCTGCTCTCGATAGAACCACCAGATTTATCACCTGATCTTTAGACAGGCCTCTTAATGAAAACACACCTGACTCTTTATTCAATTTGTGAGCACGCACACACACACTCACACACACACACAAACTAGTATTAGATCACACAGGTGTGTGATCCTCAGCACCGAGGCTTGCACACACACTCCTCAGCAGCTAGGCTTGCACACGCACACAAACACACACACACACTCCTCAGCGGCTAGGCTTGCACACGCACACAAACACACACACACACTCCTCAGCGGCTAGGCTTGCACACGCACACAAACACACACACACACTCCTCAGCGGCTAGGCTTGCTAATATTATCAATAATAGAAGGAGCTGCATTAATACTTAACACATTAACCTGAGGCTGGCCTGGACTAAAAGAATAATGAGCTGAAATATTGATAAGTGTCACTCCTTTGAACTACACTGTGTGTGTGTGTGTGTGTGTGTGTGTGTGTGTGAAGGTGTGGAAGTCTGTGGTGTGAGTACATGGATATGGTCACATGAGATATGTGTGTGTGTACTTATTACTATACTGTGTGTGTGTGGGGGGGGGGGCACGCGTGTGTCTGTGTGTGTGTGGGTGTGTGTGTGTGTCTGTGCGTTAATCAGGAAGCCCATTCGTGTGTGTGGGTCTGTGAGTGTGTGTGTGTGTGGGGGGGTCTGCGAGAGTGTGTGTGTGCAACAGGGCACAGATAACGGAATCTAATTGGGAGGCCGGTGCCCTGTTCAACCCGCATGCTGTCGGGCCAATTTGGAATTTGGAATCGCAGACACACAGTCCCCGTAGCTCTGGACCCAGTGGGCACGCCACTCTCACACACACACACACACACACACACACACACACAGCACCCTGTGAAAACTGTATCAATTATGCCCCCAAGCCTCTCAACAGCATGGACATGGAGAACTCTCTCTCTCTCACACACACACACACACACACACACACACACAGACTCATGCTGAGGTGGATAATGAGGACCTGATTAAGGAGGGTGACAACCCAAGAAAGAGCAAAAGACTGAAACACAATTATATCCATCTACATCAGCCATGTCACAGTCCTTCCTCAATAACACCATTAGCCTTATCTGCATTAGCTACACTAACCATTAGCTTCATCCTTCAGTTGTGCTGACTGTTAACCTTATCTGAATTTGCAAATAAAAGCATTAGCTTGTTTTGGAAAATACATCACATAATCAATAACCTAGATCTTCATCTCAGGTCAGGTACAAAAAAGCAATATTAGCATATTTTTTTTTATTCTATACAGTATAGTAGCCTATTCACAGCTCCGATGAATTATTTACTATTGTCTTTTATAACAACCTATGCTGTTACCTAAAAATAATAATGAACTCTTAATCAATTATTGATTAAGATATCTTCTACAGTATATAGTCTGATTTCAGGAAAGAATGAATTGGTACATTAATATATATATATATATATATATATATATATATATATATATATATATATATATATATAATTTTTAAATTACAACCCTTCAAGATTTTTGTTATTGGTCCATTAACTGATTCTTCACAGGAAAACAGAAAGTCTTTTCTTTGTTTTTTATGACTTTTTTGGCCACTGTTATTTATCTTATATATATAAATAAAAAATAAATAACATAAATAAAACAAAATAAACTCATGAGGACTAAATATCAGACATGACATCATAATGGGAAACCAGACAATGTTACAGTATTTTAGTGTTATTATTCATATATTTTAGTATTATTTATGGATTTTAAAATCTAACATTGGGTATTTTAGTTTTATTTACAGATTTATAAATGTCATCAGTATTTTAGTATTTTATTTATAGATGTTTATTTTTAGATTTTGGAACAGACCTTTATCCCACTTTTTTGTTTATGTTTTGTGGACAGAAGAAATTTAGTCAAAATTACCATTTTTGGTTAGTATTCAGAGATGAGAGCATCCTATTCAGAATTAACTTCCAGTAGATTTATGAATGCGTTGATTTAAAAATCAACAAATCAAAAATAATCTGGAGGGACTGAGAAGAGAAAAAGCAGAAATCTGAAAATACATGCAGGCATTTAACTAAGTACACACATATGTCCAGTGTGTGTGCAGGAATTTCACTAATGATCTCATTTCACAATGTAAATGAAGTAATTAAGCATTCATGTGATCTCATTTTCATTTGACATTTGAAGTATTTATTACAAGTCTGTAGTTCAGAGAACCTTTTAGCCTTATTGTGATGCTATGTTGCCGATGCCAAGGTATAACTGGCACAGAGTCTACTCCTCAGCTTCCTCAGTCTGACTGGAATAAATGTTAATGACCTGGATGGCTGTAGGACGGTTGTAGAATGGTTGTAGGATGGTTGTACTTGGTTGCTGTGGAAAGGGCTAGGTCAGAGAAAGGCACGCTGGGAGACTGTAAACCTGCTGCTGGAGTGTGCGGGAGGAGCACACACACACACACACACACACACACACACGCACACACACATGTACACACATACACACACACACACGCATGAGTGCACACACACACAAACACAAGCATGCAAACAAATGTGTGCACGCACGCACACACACA
>JAIFZK010000038.1:2172500-2177500 GCA_027481765.1 Tenualosa thibaudeaui | reverse complement strand
GTCTGCCCCCTTCTTTCTTTCTTTCTTTCTTTCTCTATATATTTCTTTATGTCTGGACTGTGCTTGGCTAACAGTTTCCAAGCACATTAACAGTGCAATATGTTGAGTGCCTCCACAACCATTGTGGCTCAAGACACACATTAGCACCTGACACTGCACAAGGCCATTATCACTGAGCAACTGTGCTTCCTGCTCAACCATTGTGGCTCAAGACACACAGTAGCACCTGACGCTACACAAGGCCAAAAAGGTAAAACAGAGACTCTGATCGATGGTCCATGGTGTCCTGCTGAAGCCACCACTGCACACCAAAACAGACCTTTTCAACACCTTTTCAACACCTTCTGAACACCTTCTGAACACCTTCTGAACACCTTCTGAACACCTTCTGAAGTCAGTGTAGATGCTGATGGGGAAAGACACACATGGCCCATCAGAAATGAAAACTAAATGTTGGGGAAAACACAAAACATACTGAAAATAATTAGATGATTAATGTGTATGGAAAGGAATCTGTGTGTGTGTGTGACAGAACAGTGTCACAACATCTAAAAATAGGGGCTAAAGTGTGTGTGTGCATGTGTGTGTGTATGTGTGTGTGTGTGTGTGTGTGTTTGTGTTTGTGTGTGTGTGTGTGTGTGTGTGTGTGTGTGTGTGTGTGTGTGTGTGTGTGTGTGTGTGTGTGTGTGTGTGTGTGTGTGTGTGTGTGTGTGTGTGTGTGTGTGTGTGTGTGTGTGTGTGTGTGTGTGTGTGTGTGTGTGTGTGTGTGTGTGTGTGTGTGTGTGTGTGTGTGTGTGTGTGTGTGTGTGTGTGTGTGTGTGTGTGTGTGTGTGTGTGTGTGCGTGCGTGCGTGTGTGTGTGTGTGTGTGTGTTGCCATGCGTAAGTGCATAGGGAGACAACACTGAGGTAAGTCAAATGCCTTTCAGTGTCCATCTGTGTGTGTTAACATTAACAACCCCCCCCCACACACACACACACACACACACACACACACACGTCATCCTGAGAGATGTTGGCACACTGCTCTGCCACGTCACGTTTGTTTCTCCTTCAGCTTGAGTTTCAGATGCCCCTGTCACGCCGCTCTCTGGAGCACGCTATGATCACTGTCACTATCTTCTGCTCTTCTGTGTGTGTGTGTGTGTGTGTGTGTGAGTGCGACTGTGTGTGTGTGTGTGCGTGCGTGTGCGTATGTTGGTGTGTGTGTGTGTGTGTGTGTGTGTATGTGTGTGTGTGTGTGTGCATGTGTGTGCGTATGTTGGTGTGTGTGTGTGTGTGAGTGTGTGTGTGTGTGCATGTGTGTGCGTATGTTGGTGTGGGTGTGTGTGTGTGTCTGCTCCTCTATGGGAAGCCACATGGCAGTGACACCCCGACAGGCTGCCAGACTGGCAGGCCAGTCAACGGCAAGTCAACTGGCTCACTGTCACACAGAGTGACACACACACACACACACACACAAATGGAGTGACAATGTTTGTGTTGCCTACATGTCAGCAGTGCCTGTGTCAGTTGGAAAGGACCACAGAGGCCTGCCGCATGGGACAAGTTAGTGTTAGCATGTTGTACATCAAACCCCACTGTCAAGGAGATGGTAGTGTTAGACTCAGATCCTAAGCCACTCTCAGGCTAGCATGACATGTCATGCATTCTGAGCCCATCTTCAAAGAGGCATTAGCGTTAGCACACTTTAGCTCACAATCCACTGTTATTACACTGTAATTGTTGCGTTTCTGCAGATCAGAACCCTCTATGCTTATTTACTGTGTGCCGGGAGGACACAGGATGTTAGCTTTAGCATACTGTAGCATACTTGGTGCTAATGTACAGGACTTTAGCATTTAACCTACACATATCAGGCCTATGGGATGTGTGTGTGTGTGCTGTGTGTGTGTGTGTGTGACTGAAAGCCTAGGGCTTTTAGGTGACAACGAGAGGATGCAAGAAGAGGTGAGTGGTAGATCTATGTGTGTGAGAGTGTGTGTGTGTGTGTGTTCTCACCTGCTCGTACTTCTCCAGTTCTGTGTGGTAGATCTGTCGGATCTGTGTGAGCTTGGCTCTGTAGTCGGAGTGTTCGATGGAGTTATCCGCCGCCCCTCCCGACGCAGCGGCTGCTGCAGCAGCTGCCGCCGCCCCGCCCCCTTTCTCTGGCCCGGCCACGCCCTCCGCCAGCAGCATGTTGTCCAATCGCATCAGCTGGGGGTCCGGAGGCTCCTCCTCCTGGGCACCGCGGATACTCAGACCTGAACCACAAACAGAGAGGAGAGGGGATATTAGATACTTAGACCTAAAATAGGAGTGTGTCGCACATGCACACACACACACACACACACAGAGAAAGTGGGTGCAGCCCACAACACACACACACACACACACACACACACACACAGAGAAAGTGCACACAACAAACTGCAGGGCCATGGGCATGACAGTCCCATCCACACACACACACCACACTTATGCACACATACACACACACACACACACACCACACTTGTGCACACATACACAGACGCACACTCACACACATGCATGCGTGCACACACACACACACACACACACACACACACACACACACACACACACACACACACACACACACAAATGTCCACCGGCAAAGTGGCACCTCTAATGTGAGAAACAAGATGAGGGCCACGTCTGAGTACACTTATGTCTGAGTACACTTATGTCTGAGTACACTTATGGCTGAGTACACTTATGTACTCACTTATGGCTGACGAGAGTCAATGTGAGAGACAGTAAGTGTGCACACCTGTGTGTGCGTGCGTAAGTGTGTGTGTGTGCGTGCATCTGCTCTCTGTGTATGTGTGTGTGTGTGTAAGTGTGCATGCATTTGCTCGGTGTGCGTGTGTATGTCTGTGTGTTTGTGCATTTGCCAAGTTTGTGTGTGTGTGTGTGTGTGTGTGTGTGTGTGTGTGTGTGTGTGTGTATGTGTGTGTGTGTGTGTGTGTGTGTATTCACTGTATGTGATTCTCTTCACTAAAACACAAGAGAGAGTTTTCCAGCAGCTGCAGCTGTGTCTTTTTCTGATTTATGTCTGGCTTGTTCCTCAGTTGTGCATGTGTGTGTGTGTGTGTTTTGGGTGCCACACACACACACACACACACACACACACACACTCACACACATATACACACATTTGCATAGCTATCGATAGTGTGGGAAAGATAGATCATTTTGTTTGCTTGATATTCATAATGAACCTTGGTGCAGTAACGAGTCATTAAGATTGATTACTAGTCCTTCTCATCGAGCTGGCTCTCCGTCACACACACACATACACACACACACACACAGACACACACACACATACATAGGCACAGACACACAGCTTCTGTTTAATGAACACCATTCATATAGAACAATAATTAACAGTTGAAGAAAAAAAAGCTCTTCATTGTCACTGATTTTAATCAAGTGCTTTTCTTCCTAACGTGCCTTTGATTAGGAAACTGAGACACAGAGAGAGAGAAGAGAAAGACAGAGAGAGAGAGAGACAGAGAGAGAGAGAGAAAGGAGAGAGAGAGAGAGAAGAGAGAGACAGAGAGAGGGGGGGGGGGAGAGGGAGAGACGGAGAGAGAGGGAGAGACGGAGAGTGAGAGAAAGAAAGAATGCCCAACCCCTCATTTCGTGTCACAGCCTGCAAGCTGTAAGACTTATCTGGAACCACAGCTTCTCTTGTTCTCTCCTCCATTTTAACTCTCCCTCCATTATTTACCTCTTTCTCTCTCTTTCTCTCTCTCTCTTTCTTTTCTGTGCTGCCTATCTTTCAGTGAATCCTAATTAGACCCCATTCAGCATGTGTGTGTGTGTGTGTGTGTGTGCGGGTGTGCACTGCACACACCTGCAACAGCAGACAATAGACTGCTGGGACATCTGCCTTGATGCAGCAACGTGGCATAGACCAGGCAGAGAGGTGCCAAAAATACAGCACACACACACACACACACACACACACACACACACACACACACACACACACACACACACACACACACACACACACACACACACACACACACACACACACACAGACACGCACGCACACACACACACACTCACACACTCATACAAGCACACACACACACACACACAGACACGCACGCACACACACACACACACTCACACACTCATACACGCACACACACACATGCACACACACACACACCCACGCATGCACGCACACACACACCCACACACACAGAAAGAGTGGGAGTTATGGCAACACTGGAGAAATAAGGAAGCAAAAGGGAGGTGGAACAGATGATGTCGTCTGGACATGTGATTGGCCAATATGACTGGGTCACTGTGAATGGGGCATTGTGATTGGCTGTTGCGATTAGGTGTTGTGGCTGATTAGTTTGAGTTTCCATTCAATACGGGGTTTCAGTGGTTCATTAAGACTTTATTAGTACACAGTTATAGTGTGTGTGTGTGTGTGTGTGTGTGTGTGTACACCTGTGTGTAGCCAGTCTTCTCAGAAAACATCCACACACACACACACACACACACACACACACACACACACACACAGTGTAGTGTAGCGTGCATCAGCTCTCTCCCTGCATTAGAGTCAGTGGTCATACTGAGATTGATTTGTTGTGGTGTGTGTGTGTGTGTATGTATGTGTGTGTAGTATTAGGTCCCAGACTATAATGAGGAGTGAGAATGAATGGGGTCGTTTGTGTGTGTGATGCTGGGCTGGTAATGCTGGACAATACTATGTGTGTGTGTGTGTGTGTGTGTGTGTGTGTGTGTGTGTGTGTGTGTGTGTGTGTGTGTGAGGTTAAAAAAGCCAAGGCCACAGAGAGAACAGCAGGGGCCTGAACATTCTACTCCAATGCAAACAATGCCTAGCACACACACACACACACACACACACACACACACACACACACACACACACACACACACACACACACACAAACACACACACAAACACACACACAAAACACACACACAACACACAAACACACACACA
>JAIFZK010000038.1:2162500-2170000 GCA_027481765.1 Tenualosa thibaudeaui | reverse complement strand
TGTGTGTGTGTGTGTGTGAGGGTCTGTGTAAAGACATGCACTCATCCCGACCCCCACACATCTAATTGCATCGATCCTGCAAGGTCTGCTAAAGCTAACTAATCGTGTGTGTGTGTGTGTCTGTGTGTGCGTGCGTGTGAGCAAGGCCTCCCAAAGCTAACTAATTGTGTGTGTCTGTGTGTGTGTGTGTGTGTGTGCGTGCGTGTGAGCAAGGTCTCCCAAAGCTCACTAATTGTGTGTGTTTGTGTGTGTATGTGTGTGTGTGTGTGTGTGTGTGTGTGTGAGCAAGGTCTTCCAAAGCTAACCAATCGAAACAGGAATTTATCTCCTGCCAATACCTGCAAAGGTCATCTCTCTTTCTGTCTGGCCGGACCAGAGAATGGATGTGTGTACTGTGCGTGCGCGTGTGTGTGTGTGTGTGTGTGTGTGTGTGTGTGTGTGTGTGTGTGTGTGTGTGTGTGTGTGTGTGTGTGTGTGCAGCTAAAATAAGCTGCATATCACACACACACACACACATACATTGAGAAAAGCCTCCCAGTTCCCTGTCGTCACACTAGTATTACACAGAGGACAATGCATGCACACGCACGCACACACACACGCGCGCACACACACACACACACACACACACACACACACAATGTCTGGGTCAAACTGTATCATTTCTCGTTTTCTTTTGTCTGCCCTCCTCTCCTCTCCTCTCCTCTCCCCTCCTCTCTTCTCTTTGCCAAAAGCCTGTAATGATGGAGTCCTCAGCTGCTAAACCAGTCAAGTGGATCAAATTACCACAGAAAATAAAACACACAGATCTGCTCCAAACCTCTCTTCTTTTCTCTTCTTTTCTCTTCTTTTCTTCCTCTGTCCTCTTTCTCCTCTATTTCTTTCTTTCTTTTTTCTTCCTTTCCATTTCTTTCTCTCCTCTGCCTCACCCTCTCTTCCTGATCCACCACTACTTGGCCTACATCCACATGACTGTGTGTGTGTGTGTGTGTGTGTGTGTGTGTGAGAGAGAGACAAGGAGAGAGCCGCGGGGTCCCAGCTAGAGTGTAGCATAATTAACATGCCATTAACACATTAATAGACATTAGCTATTCCCAACGTTACAGGCAGAATAATTACCAGACTTGAGAACGCACACTCTCATTGGCTGCCTGTGCCAAGGCTGCTCAGCCAATCAGAGGTAGAGCCAAAAGGGAGAAACACAAGGGGAGCGATAAACTTCAGCTTACACACACACACACACACACAAACACACAAACACAGAGAGGCATGTGGGAGATAGACCTTTTCTTCAGAGGATGACTAACATACTCACACTCAGACCATCCACCTATCCAAACACACACACACACACCTTCTTACAGAGAGTGTGTGTGTGATGGAGCAGTGGAAAGGGAATGACAGGGTGGGAACTGATAAGCCAGGCAAACATCTCGTCAACATTTCGTCAACATCTCGTCAACATTTTGCCGAGCATGCTGGAATTAATCACAAGCCTGTTGTGGAGCTGACATCTGTGAGAAACACTCACACTCACACACACATACACACACACACACACACACAGGCAGAGATGAATGACTTAATCTAGATCGCCTTTGGCACTTCATGGGACTTCGTATTAGTGTATGTGTGTGTGCATTTACATGCATGTATAAGCCTGTGGCTGAGAACGTTCATGTGTGAGTGTGTGTGTTTCCCTTGACTGTGTATGTGTGTGTGTGTATGTGTGTGTTTGTGTGTGTGTGTGTGTGTGTGTGTGTGTGTGTGTGTTTTGTTAAATCTTTGCATCACATTGTAGTCTTATCAGTGTACAAACCCATGCAGATGGTTGTTATTACAGAATGACACTATTATTACAGACACACACACACACACACACACACACACACACAGTGTTCATCCTGTGAGCAGTCCATAAACATAATAGTCTGCATTGTAGAGTGGTGTTTGGCTGAAGATCTCCTCTCGCTCTACTGCACGCGTGCAAAGCCCCCGGCCGTGACTAAACTAGCGCTTAGCGTTAGCACTGAGGTAAGAGAGGGATTATTTGTTTCTAATTATTCAGAGCACATATTTTACACATCATTAAATGAATTAGACCACAGCTGAGGCCTCCTCCTCTCATATTCTCTCTCTCTCTCTCTCTCTCTCTCTCTCTGAGCGCCTCACTCAGGCTCCCCCCCCCCTCTTATTCTCACTCTCTCTCTTTCTTTTTCCATCTCCTCTTTGTTTAAGTAGGTCTAATACTGAGACATGATGCAACACAACACAAAGCGCGCACACACACACACACACACACACACACACACACACACACACACTCTTGGATTAGTGTGTTTCACAGTTTTTGACTTGTGAGAGAGAGAGAGAAAATATGTTTGGGGGAGAGAGAGACCGACAAAGAGAGAGAGAAAGACAGAGAGAGAGAGAGAGAGAGACAGAGAGAGAGAGAGACAGAGAGAGAGACAATGAGGGAGAGAAAGTGAGGTCTTGGACCTAATTACAGTAATTATCAGTTGCAGATGTAATTGGTGGGGGTGTGTTGTGGTTGTTTGGGGGGGTGAAGACGGGTGAGGGGGGCGGGGCTTTTGTCTTGGGCGATGCCAGGTGAGGTGAGGGGGGCGGTCACTCGGGCCTTGTTGACACGCTGCGTGTCGGGTTGGAACGTCTGGGCTCGTCAGTCGCCACAGCAATTAGCAGGCAGGTTAATGAGTGCAGAGCATGCTAACAGCAAACTGCGACACTGTGCTCACCAGCCAATCAATGAGGCCCGCCAGGCCCCACGCCACTGCTGGTATTCAGGGGCAAGGGTCAAACTTTACAAATACCCCTTTCCAATAGGATGCCCGAGCTGAGTTTTTCAGATATAATAAAATACACACATGCTACATACGAACACACACTCTCTCTTAATAAAATGCAGGAATAAACACAAATGCAGTGTGTCCATAAACACACACATTACACACCTAACACACACACATTACACACCTGCAATCACCTAAAGATAAATTACAATCCCAGCCTAAAGTCCTTCATAAGGCTGCACACACACACACACACACACACACACACACACACACACACACACACACACAGGCAGTGTGAGAGTGGGACATGGACTCTACTTCAGAGACGAGCCGCTCACACACAGGGGTCACACACAGGACAGTACATACACACACACACACACACACACATACACACACACACACACACAGCCTGGCACCTCCCTCTGGCATCCATTTCTTCACAAAGACGCACACACAAACACACACACACTTATTTGGATAAGTGCTTGGCCAAATCAAGGGGATCGTCTTTCAGAGTGTATGTGTGTGTGTGTGTGTGTGTGTGTGTCTGTGAAATCCATCCCCTGTCTGCCTAAGAGTAGAGCTTTTGCTTTTGCTGAAGAAAGGATTGCTTGCTTTTTTTCTTCTCTCTCTCTCTCTGTGTGTGTGTGTGTGTGTGTGTGAGCGTGTGTGTGTGTGTGCATGTGCAAAGCTCCTGCTGCCCTTCACTCAGGCCAGGGGGGTATTTTGGGGGGAAGGGGGGTGGGTGCAGTTGGTTGGGGGCAATTACAGCTGAGGCATGAGAAATGAGACACGTACAGGTGTGTGTGTGTGTGTGTGTGAGAGAGAGAGAGAGAAATGAGACACGTACAGGTGTTGTGTGTGTGTCAGAGAGAGAGAGAGAGAGAAATGAGACACGTACAGGTGTGTGTGTGTGTGTGTGAGAGAGAGAGAGAGAGAAATGAGACACGTACAGGTGTTGTGTGTGTGTCAGAGAGAGAGAGAGAGAGAAATGAGACACGTACAGGTGTGTGTGTGTGTGTGAGAGAGAGAGAGAGAGAAATGAGACACGTACAGGTGTTGTGTGTGTGTGTGTGAGAGAGAGAGAGAGAGAAATGAGAGACTGACTTGTGTTGTGTGTGTGTCAGAGAGAGAGAGAGAGAAATGAGACACGTACAGGTGTGTGTGTGTGTGTGTGAGAGAGAGAGAGAGAGAAATGAGACACGTACAGGTGTTGTGTGTGTGTGTGTGTGAGAGAGAGAGAGAGAAATGAGACACGTACAGGTGTTGTGTGTGTGTCAGAGAGAGAGAGAGAGAGAAATGAGACACGTACAGGTGTGTGTGTGTGTGTGTGTGAGAGAGAGAGAGAGAGAAATGAGACACGTACAGGTGTTTTGTGTGTGTGTGTGTGTGTGTGAGAGAGAGAGAGAGAGAGAGACACGTACAGGTGTGTGTGTGTGTGTGTGTGTGTGTGTGTGTGTGTGTGTGTGTGTGTGTGTGGTGGGGGGTACATGTGTGTGGAAGAAATGTGAGGAAATGTGAGTGCACAAGCATTGTGTGTGTGTGTGTGTGTGTGTGTGTGTGTGTGTGTGTGTGTGTGTGTTAGAGAGGACTAAGAGAGGACAGGCATAGTGTCCATCTCCCTAATAAGCTTTGGCTAAGACGATATGTGTGAGAATGAGTCCCTATCCCTGCAGTGGAGAGTGCAGAGAGCTTTATTTATTCTCTCAAACCAGTCAGAGTGGGACCACAACTCAGGATTTGGGGTAGGGAGTGTGTGTGTGTGTGTGTGTGTGTGTGTGTGTGTGTGTGTGTGTGTGTGTGTGTGTTATGATGTGGTCTCATTTGCTCGTTTACATGATCTCATTTCCTCTCTGCCTGCATACAGATGCCTCTCCCCATTCCTCACACAAACACACACACACACACACACACACACACACACACACACACACACACACACACACACACACACACACACACACACACACATTCACAGAAAATATGTAGAACGAATCATGATTAGGAAGGGCAGAAAAAGGGCAGAACAAATCACAACTAGGCAGACTATCTGTGTTTTTTATGTATCTCTGAATATGCGTGTGTGAGTGTGTGTGTGTGTGTATATGTGTGTGTGTGTGTGTGTGTGTGTGTGTAGGAGAGAGAGAGATAATAGAGAGAAAGTGTGTGTGTGTGAACTGTGAGGGCAAGTAGGAATATAAATTGTGACTATTCAAATAAACAGTGTGGACTTAAGGCCAATAAATCATGTCCTCTCTAGGCACTCTTATCTGGGCCTGTGTGTGTGTGTGTGTGTGTGTGTGTGTGTGTGTGTGTGTGTGTGTGTGTGTGTGTGTGGGGGGGGAGAGGGGGGGCTGTGACGTCGGTGCTCTGAACCCCACTCTGAGACACCTGACCTGCTGTGTGTGTGTGTGTGTGTGTGTGTGAGGCACACTCCCTCTCTCTCCTCTCTCCCTCTCTCTCCTCTCTCCCCCCCTCCCTCCCCTCTCTCTCTCTCTCCCTCCCTCTCTCTCTCTCTGAGCACCAGTAGGGGAGAAGTGGCAGGTCTGGGGCCAGTAGAACAAGTCAATAAATCCCGGGCTGTCTGACTAAAAACAGGTGAGCTGCTTCTCTTCAGACGGGCAGAGAAGATGACATCTACACCGTCAGGCTTTAGACTCTCAGACTCACGTCCAGTAGAAGCCTTATCTGTCAACATTATGTAGCCTTGCATTACACACACACACACACACGCACACACACCAGGAAGTACAGTGTGTGTGTGTGTGTGTGTGTGTGTGTGTGTGTGTGTGTGTGTGTGTACAGTGTGTGTGTGTGTGTGTGTGTACAGTGTGAGGTGTTAGGTGATGGAGTTGTTTTCTTCAGCTGCCAGTTCAATGTCAATTTTATCTTTTAGTTTCATCTAGTTGATTCTTTCCTTTTTCTTTTTCATCTGTCTCTCTTTTTTCTTTTTCTTTTTCATCACTCTTTCTTTCTTTTTCTCTCTCCTACTCTCATCTGTGTCTGTATTCAGTTCCTCTCCTCCCTCTCATTCTGCATCCTTAAACTCTCTCTTTCTCTCTCTCTGTCTCTCAGTTTTGGACTCAAGGGAGTCCTGCCTATTCTTTAAGGGAGTCTGTGTGTGGTGTTGTGATGCAACACCTCTATGTGCTGACGACACTCTTCTTTGTTTAACCAAATGTGCTCTTTGGAGATTTTCTTTTTTGCTTTTAAATATGTACAAAAGTATCACTTTAAATGTCTTTAAAGTTCTTAAACCTTCTACTTGGGCAATGATGGTGGTATATGTTAGTCGTAAAAGGAAAGTTGAATGGGATGGAAATAATTTGATGGTGTTTGCTACTGTTGCAAGACATCATATTTTGATTGATTTTTATTTTTAAAAACCTATGAAGATCCTTGATGTATTTGACATAGTGCTACAACAACATGCTGTGTGCTGTTGGAAATGATAAGCTACAGTCTTTTTGTAGTTTATTTAGCTTTTACATTTTAAATACAGTACCAAGTTGATGTATTTTTAAGATTGTAATTGTAAGGGATTTTGAAGAGTCAGTTCTCTCTGTCCATCTCTCTCTCTCCCAGCGGAGGTGTGTTTCCTGTCTGTGGTCCAAATGAGGAGGTGTTGACACTTTCCTGTCACAGACGAGCCTCCCTGAGTAAAGCAAAGCTGACACTAAAACATCCCTTACCTGATTATGGTGGCAGCAGGGATGAGCCTGTGAGAGCACTCTCTCTCTCACACACACACACAGACACACACACACACACACACACACAGACACCAGAGAATAGCCATGTTCTGGTGGTAGAGTAGATCACCTCCTCTTTTGTTTTTCATTTTGTCATTCTCCTAGTTTGTTCATGCAAGTCTTCTCTCGATCTGTCACATCTCTCCTAGTCCCCCTCCCCCCACGCCAAGGATATTGCACTGGGCAGGTCAGACAACACAGCAGGTCACTTCTCAGGGTTATGTATTAAAGCTTAATGCAATTGCGTGGACGGGCACACACACACACACACACACACACAATACTACAATACTATCTATGAAGAAATTACGTATCAAAGTATCATGCATTTGCACACACACTTCACTCTCTTTTTAAGGTTATGCATTACTGCTTTATGCATTTGCACATCACACACACACACACACACACACACACACACACACACACACACACTGCATACAGTATAGATCCCTGATGAAGTGCTGTTTCATAGATCCTTAAAAAAGTCCTGTATATCTCTCTTTTTCCCTCCAAGATAATCACAGGGTTGTGTGTGTGTGTGTGTGTGTGTGTGTGTGTGTGTGTGTGTGTGTGTGTGTGCAAACCTCCAGCACCAAATGAAATGTATTAAACATGTGCATTACATATATCTGTTCATGTGCACATGTTAGTGTCTTCCACTCAATCCCTTCACACTCTCTCTCTTTCTCTCCATCTCTCACTCCCACTCATTCCTTCTCTCTCTCTCTCTCTCTCTCTCTCTCTCTTTCTGTCTCTCTCTGTCTCTTGCTGTGGAGAAACCGGACCTTAGAAATCATAAAAAACACAACACACACACACACACACACACACACACACACACACACACAGGACATCAAGGGAGAAGTGGGTAATGATGGCTGTTAGTTGTTTAGTGAGATTGCATTTTGTTTGTCAGGGGATGACTGATT
>JAIFZK010000038.1:2127500-2130000 GCA_027481765.1 Tenualosa thibaudeaui | reverse complement strand
CTCTCTTTCTTGATACATCTCTGTCTCTCTCTCTCTCTCTCCCTTCATCTGTACCTCTCTTTCTTGATACATCTCTGTCTCTCTCTCTCTCTCCATCTGTCTCTTCCTCCTTCTCTCACTCTCACCCCACCTCCCTATCCCCACCTTGGCGGCTCTTGTCAGGTGTGTGTGTGTGTGTGTGTGTGTGTGTGTATCAGGTGCTGTGGCGGTAGAAGCCTGGCTGTCATGTTGGCATGTCTGAGGTTTCCACGCGTCAGATAAGAATCGCTGAGCTGTGTGTGTGTGTGTGTGTGTGTGTGTGTGTGTGTGCATGTCGGAGGTTTCCACGCGTCAGATAGGAACCGCTGAGCTCCATGTTTGGGCTGCTGACAGCAATTTATTTGAATGTTTAGTCACAGTCTGAGTGGAGAGATGGGGAACGCATGAAGAGATGCTGTGAGCACACACACACACACACACACACACACACACACACACACGTATGTACATGCACCTAAACACACAAACACACACACACACATATTAAAATAGATTCACACAAACAAATGCACACACACACACACACACACACACACACACACACACACACATTCTGACACAGTAGTATATGTAAATACATATTGTTGGCAGTATCTCTGACACAGCTCACTCTCCCCACGACTCCACACACACCACTGAGTCTCATTGATATTCTACAGCTCAAACTAGAGACGCATCTCCTGAAGAAAATACAAGGGTGTGGTGTGCAGAGAAAACAGCGAAAGCTTGATAAGATACAAATGATTAGAATTTAGGCAAAATCACATGACTCTGACGAGCACTGTAACACATTACACACACACTACAACACACACACACACATATTACACACACACACACAGACATACACACACACATTACACACATCACTTCAACACACACACACACTCACATTACACATACACACACACACACAGAGAGTACAGTAGGAAGAAAGATTTATTAAAGTGTGACCACAAACACATTATCAACTCTCTGAGTGCTGCAAACAAAGTGGTCTTTTGTAACTCAAGCTCTGCTTGCCTCACATCCATTTACTGGGAAAGCTGGTTTAGGATTACAAACCCTCTTTCTCTCTCCCTCCTTTCTCCTTCATTTCACCTCCCTCTTTCTCTCCTTCCCTCCCTCCCTCTCTCAGGGACTCACACACACATACACACACACATTCTCTGGCATAATTACTGAAAAACTGTAGTAGTGTAGCAGCAGTGGATATGCCCGCTGTTCATCATAGCTTTACTACAGCACAAACTCTGCTGTATCCTCCAGCATCAATAAAAACAGTTTGTTCTTCTGACTCTGCAGCAGTAGCTCACCCTCACTGGCTGCCTTTAGTTCAGCACAACAATTTCACTGCCTTCATTAAAAACATCACAATCATCACCAGGCTGAAAAATAATCTCATTGCTTAAAATTATTCAACTTAATGAAAATGAAAGTTAATGAAACAAATTCTACCATTAAACTTGGATAATTAAAATACTGGGATTCAAATTGTGTGCACAAATAATTTACAATCTTTTCTTAATTACAGAAGTTTAAATGAGAAGGAGTTTGGAGGAACAAGATTAAAGTGTGTGTGTGTGTGTGTGTGTGTGTGTGTATGTGTGTGTGCATGTGTGCGTGTTTGTGCATGTGTGTGTGTGTATGTGTGTGTGCATGTGTGCGTGTTTGTGTATGTGTGTGCATGTGTGCGTGTGTGTGTGTGTGTGTGTGTACATTTTTCCTCTGTTCTAACTGAGCTACTAAACAACAGAATCTTTTCAGCATCATAAAATCAATCATGGATTAGGTAATGAAATATGTGCTGTCACACACACACACACACACACAGAAGCACACCTTTGACAAATCACACGCAATCTAAAATCTCCATAAATCACGATTAAAGACAAGTATATCATCAGCGGTACATAGATCTTCCCGCCGCGGCCCCGGCTTTAATGAGAAACGGCTGAGCTATCGGCCCTGATTAATTCATTCAAAATGTCCGACGCTGTTCCAGCGCCTGCATCCCATCTGAACACCTGACAGGCGCGCCTGAAGAAATCATCTCAGGACAACGAGACTCGTCTCAGACTCACCACCACGTCACTGAGGAGGGCGGATGGATATGTGGATATGCCCTCTTCCTCTCTCTCTCTCTATCTATCTATCTCTTCATCTCTCTCTCTCTATCTATCTATCTATCTCTTCATCTCTCTCTCTCTATCTATCTATCTATCTCTTCATCTCTCTCTCTCTATCTATCTATTTCTTCATCTCTCTCTCTCTATCTATCTATCTATCTATCTATCTCTTCATCTCTCTCTTTCTATCTATCTATCTATCTCTTCCTCTCTCTCTCTATCTATCTATCTCTTCCTCTCTCTCTCTCTCTCTCTATCTCTTCATCTCTCTCTCTATCTATCTATCTATCTCTTCATCTCTCTCTCTCTATCTATCTATCTCTTCATCTCTC
>JAIFZK010000038.1:2107500-2117500 GCA_027481765.1 Tenualosa thibaudeaui | reverse complement strand
CATTTGAGTCATTTTACGCATTTTAGTCACTGACTTTCTCAAATAGAGACATAGAGGAACTAATGATGAATGGACAAAGAAGGAAAGACGGAAAGAAAGACAGAAAGAAAGATGGAAAAGTGTGTGAAGAGTGAGAGAAAAACTGAGTGGCGAAGGAGAAGGAGAAAAAGCTGTAAAGGTTGTTTCCTCTCTGTCTGTTCATCTCATTTAAATGCAAAACGCTGAAAAAATGAGAGAGAGCGAGAGTGAAAAACACACACACACACACACACACACACACACACACACACACAAACCCCTCCTGCTAAAAGCGTTCAGTGTCCTGAAGCGCACACACACACACACACACACACACACACACACACACACACACACACAAACCCCTCCTGCTAAAAGCGTTCAGTGTCCTGACAGGCAAATGACTCCATGCTGCCAGTTAAGCTTGTTTCTTGTATAATGCCCTCTAATTAGCATATCAAAGTGAATTAATACTTCCAGGGCATTAGCACGCACACACACACACACACACACTTCCAGGGCATTAGCCATGGGGAAGTGGGCCCAGGGCAAGCTGCGTCACCCAGAGAAAGTGCCAAAAAGGCTCCCAAACAAGCATACACACACACACACACACACACAGCTTAGAGAATGGAACACACAACCTCTGTGCCTGCCTTAGCATGGCACAAAATGCCCCCCATGAACACCACGCTTCACAACACACACACACATTTTAGTCTGATTTTAGTCTGTCATTACCAATCTCCTGCACACACACACACACACACACACACACACACAGATATATCTATACACACACATTTCCATCATTCCATCAAGAGGGTGATGCAATGTGTGAGACCCACCACAATATTAGTCATTAAATCTGCTGTTACAGGCCACTAATAAAAAATCTCTTTCTAATTCTGTCTCTCTCTCTCACACACACACACACACACACGAAAGAGCGCACGGAATGGCCCAGACTGTCCACTTTGGAGCAGTGAGTCACTCTGTGGAGTCCCTGCCACGGGCTGCTCACACGGCAGGCACTATCCACACACACACACACACACACACACACACACACACACACACACACACACACACACACACACAAGCCCACAGCACTCTGCACAAGGTCCACCAGACTACAGGCTACCTCTGTATCTGGGTACAACTGCAGGCTACCCTCTACCTGCTCAGGGTCAAGCTCTCTCACACACTGAGTGCCTGTCACATAACAACTACATTACACAGCAGTACACACATGTGCAAACACACACACACACACACACACACACACACGCCATTCCATCCCTTCTACGTCTTTGGCTGTCTTTCTTTCCCTCGGACTTTGAGTAGATGAGCATGTAAAGTGTGTTTGTGTGTGTGTGTGTGTGTGTGTGTGTTTACATAGTTACAATGCAAACACTTCAGGATTGATTTGGCTTTCTCCTCCTCAGGCTTACATCAGCCCAGCCAACAACAACAAGTCGTGCTTCATCTTCAAAGTCATTCTCTGTGCTTGGCCTCCTATTAAAGCTCCAGACATCTTCAGCTCACTGGGACATGTCTACACTTCCATCCCCATTACCTCCTTTTATGATTTAGAAGTAAAAATAGCACAAAGCAGTAACACACTCCACTCCATAGATTCTCATGTCAAATATCACATGGCTGTAAGTTTAGATCATTTGACTGCTGCAAGTGCAATCAGTGCCATTCGAAAGAATTTAACATATTTAATATTTAGCAAAGGATGTCGTTTCAAGCCCACGTCGGACGACATGTTTATAACTCACCCAGAGCAACCCGTAGCAGCCTTACGGGACACAATAACACACTTGAGCGTGTGTGTGTGTTCAGATGAAGGAACTCTCATATAGTTACATATTCTCATCACATACCTGCACGCCACATAATCGAAAAGGGGACACACACACACACACAAACGCACGCCAACAAAAATATACAACGCATTACCATTGTTGGGACATTACAAATGATCATCTTTCTCTCTCTCTCTCTCTCTCTCTCTCTCTCTCTCTCTGTGTGTTAGCGCAGTTGTGTGTGTGTGTGACTCTGTGGGCTTTTTTATTTATATTTCTGTGTATTAGAGTAACAAACATACATTTGTGTACATGACAAGGGTTGGTCATATCGTCACCAACATACCATTGGAATTCCAATCAGAAATGTCATGACAGATGTGGTGATATTAGTGATTAGTAACATCAAACTGCACTGGAGTGTGGGCAGCTGTCATGTTTAGTGTGAACAAATGCAATGGAATGGCGAGTTGAAACACACACACACACACATAAGGAGAAAGAGCTCAGTGAGTGTAAGGAATGGCGAGTTCAAACACACACACACACACACAGGAGAAAGAGCTCAGTGAGTGTGAGGCTGGTGTGTGTGTGCAGTACGGCCCTCAAGACTGTAAGCCGACATGATGAGCCGGACAATCTGATCCATTTGAAAATCTCTTGCCAAAAACACCATGAAATGTCGTGATAGAATTAAGTCTGTAACACCAAACGCCACAGATAACAAGGTTTAAAAATGCACTAGCTTGAACAGGAACAGTGACAGCTTATTATGGGATGCTGGAAAAACTCAAAACCAAGTCCAGTTAAAAATGACAAAAGCTTACTGTTCAGTTCTACATATCAAAAAGGCAGCAGAAAATCAGGAGGATATTTTTGCCCCTACTCTCCATCTTACACACACACACACACACACACACACATATACAGACTCGGGCACACTCCACTGACACACAGACTCACGCATCGCAAAACAAAGTTGCTTAGAAATTACCTTGCTACGGACGGAGCCCCTCGAAAGCAAGAGAAAAAAAGGGACCCTTCCAGCAGACAGCATCAAAGGGATTAGCGCAGATTACAAGCGCTCGCCTAGTAAACAAGCTCATTCTGCTAATTAACATACTTAGGGACTCTATTCTTTGTGCATATTTAATTAGAGCTTTAATATAATATAAGACATAATTCTATTAAATGCAACACAATCACAGCATAAGAAAGGACTCACAACGCACTGCCAGGGTTTTTCCCTTCCTCTTCTACACTCCTGCTTTTTCTTTTCTCATTGAAACAGAAGTGCGAAATGAAAAATGTTTTTTTTAAAAATAAATCAGCAGAAGAAAAATAAATCATCTGTACCTGACAGTGACAAAATGAAATGAAAATTGTATTATGCAAATATAATATAATAATAATACATATTATAATATAAAGCCACAACGCACAAACAAAATGATGTTTTACAAACTACAGATCCCAGGCACAGGGCAACAACTCCCTACAACATCAAATAGAAAAACAGATCTCAGTACATATTCAGAGTAGATTTCTGTCTACATGGCAAACATTGACCTGTGAAACTCTGGCTCTCCAGTGTCTGGGTGGTGTACCTATCCCAGAATCCTCTGCTAGATGACCACTGACCCCGTCAATGGCTCCAGCTCCTCTTCTGAAGCCCTGTCTCACGTTGCTGCAGTTTGATCCCTGAATCAGAGCCACAACTCCAGCTTATTACTGCCCAGCACTCAGCCCCTCCAACAACCCGTTTGGGATCTTTTTCATCTTTTCTGTGTCTGCCCCACCTCTCTCTCTCTCTCTCTCTCCCTCTCTCTCGTTGTCTCCTCTCTTCTTCCTTCTTCTCTTCTTTCTTTTGCTCTCTTTTTCTCGGCAGGCATAAAGAATACCTCAACCAGGCCAAGCAGTCAAGCGGGGCCTCTCTACACACACACACACACACACACACACACCAGTCCACCCCCCATGGGCGTCTCCTATGGCCGAGAAGTTCATTAAGTTTTATGATCTTCCCCAAGTCACTGGTGCTGAGGAAACACACACACACACACACACACACACACACACGCGCGCACGTGTATGCACACACACACAAAGGCCACAAATCTGGCCAAGCAGCAGTCACAGATACACCGCAAAATCTCGACTGCACTTGCAACCCTGAGCTTTCACTAACATATATACACACACACACACACACACACACTGAGCTCTCACAAACATACACACACACACACACACACACACTGAGCTCTCACTAACATACACACACACACACTGAGCTCTCACTAACATACACACACACACACACACTGAATTGCATTACTTCTGATTCAGGGTAGAACTGGTTATGAAAAGACTTCCCATACCAGAATGGTGCTTTGGAGGGTTTGTATGCAGTCTAGTGATATCTAAAATAACTCAAATTACTTAAGAGATGAACAACCAACTCTATGCTTGTAATATTCACAAACTATATTTTGTGTGAATTTTTCGTCTGATATAATTAGTTCAGAAGTGAAATATGTTGTTATTGGCCTCTAAGCATCATCCTCAGACAGAACACAGATACATCCTGCCTATATGCAGTATCAGGAGGAAACAAACAGTGCGAGTAGCTGGGTGTAATTATTTGTGTAATTCCAGGTATTCCAAAGTTGCGTGTCGTCATCCACCCCTTGACCTCACGCAGTGCACCTGCAATTCTACCACGTTTCCGAACGGCACCGTGTAGCTAAAGCCGCGGGCCCCCTTTTCATAACTAATCATAACTAATGTTTTCCTTTTAACCCATATCAGCTTGCTTGCGCGATTGCTTGTACAAAAGTCAACCTATTTACAGTTGGGTCGGGGACAGCAGAAACTCGTCGTGCCAGTGTCTATATGAATGTGTGCTGCCATAAATGTGTACAGAAAAATACACGAGGATACACATAACACCACGCATAATATGCATCTATCTCTCAGAAAAAAATAACAAATTAAAATTCTGTTGTGTGGTGATCTCTGTTATGCTGTGATGTGTGGAGAGGGTCAGCATTCATCAAAAGTAGAGCACATCGTTAAATAGCTCCGCAAATACCCACTACAGTGCGCACAAAGGCTATTGTCTATAATCGCCTTTCCTTTTGCGGTTTGTCTTCCAGCCGCGCACACATCCTTGCTCCTAAGTACAATTATGTATCCGTGCAGAATGACTGTCAGTCCATGAAATCGATCCAGTAAAAATGTTTCAAACAAACGGAGACAAGACGAACATCATATGGGAGCACTAACACACATACACATTTTCTGGCGTTTCATTGTGACCTATAACATCAATTCGTCTCATCAAAGTTTTACAAAAGAGACCTGAATATAAAGTTCCATTTAAAACATGACTTTAACACTGAGGAAACTTGAAACAAAAGGTAAGGTCAGCGACAGCGCACTCTCTGAGGCGCGCGGTATTTTACTCGGCTCCTGAAACTACACCATTCACCTTAAGAGTGTTCAGCATATTTATCAGTAAAAATGCGGCGTGCGTGTGTGTGTAAAGGACAGCATAACCTGGGATAATGTTACTCCATTATTGTTCTATATAAACTGACCGCCTGTGTTTACGCCCAGAGAAAGAATGCATCACGATTTTATAAAAGTCCGTTAAGCAACACCCTGGTTCGACTTATTGATCCAAGGATGCGCTGCGAATAACAAAAAGGGATACGGCTGGGCGCAGTGTCGACAATACCCCGTGAACTGGTCAAATAGTCAAACTGATCGACATATTTAATGCACGCAGTTCCTCATAAGACGTACATGCTTTGCAGTTTTATTGTGTGTTTTTAAAAACATACCACACGTGCTTTTCAGTGTGCCAAATTAAGTAACAAAATACAACCCACAGTGTGCTGCTTTTTGCTGTGTACTGTGCGAATATTTCTTGAAGAGGCGCCGGGCTTGTGGCGAACAAGAAGCAACTGTTTACTCCTAACGTTAACCCACCAACCGACTGAGCCAGCCTTGCAGGACCGGGGGGTCGGCGTGATGTGCAGCGGGAATGATCTCGTGCTGGTCGCAGTAAGAGCACGGATGTCATACTCTGTCTTTATCGGTACTCCGCTGATGCCACATCTACAATCGGACCAGGGCCGTGTTTGGATTTTAGAGAGAGGGGTGTAGTGGCAGTGTTCCTTTTCACGGTGCCGTCGCAGCCAGTGCGAGGGGTGATAGCCCCAGTAAAGATGGCGGTGTGAGTGTACGCTTGGTGCCACAGTGTTGTTGCGTGTATGGAGCCCTCGGCTCAGTGATTGCGCGGTCTCTGGAAAGTGCTGTGTGCTGGTTGCCCACTCACCTGTCTTCTCCTTGATTTCGCAGAGCACGCTGAACAAGGCTGGCTTCATCCGGTGGCAATTCAGTCCGTGTTTCCTGTTTCAGTTTCAGATAAAAAACCAAGATAGGTATATAGTCGTCATTTAACCTCTAGCTCAGCAATATGTAAACTTTTGGATGACAAAGAACGTAAACATGTCAGCTGAGCAACTGTGGTGTCTTAGGTAGCCTAAATTTTACATCATCCATTTAGCAAAAACAGGACGCGTGGAGATCTATAGTGATCAGGTGTGTCGCGGGGTTGTAGTCTGAAAAGAGTGTATGTAAATTGCTTAAACATGTTTTGGATATGACACGCTGGTGTCCACGGGCTCAACTGTCAGAATGGAGTCAAATGAGGTCTGTCTTGACACCTGTCATGTGTCGTTACAGTAGGCCAGAGCAGAGAAGAACGCCTCTACCTGTGCCCACGCTTAACCTGACCTCAGGAGAAAGTTTGCCTTTTGCGACGGTTGGTCAATTTAATCCAGTTTTACACATTTCTTTTTATTAATAAATGTTTGTAAATTTGATAAACATTTACATTATCACAAAATGCCGTAAGTTGCCTCCCTGGATTTGTAGATGCCAAGGAAGGTGTACATTATTAGGGTGAATGCGTTGAGAATGTCGTGCATCCTGCACAATATTATTAGGCAACTGATGATTCAGTCCTAAAGACCAAAGCAAAAGTAATTTTCTCCTTTTCATTTGTGTCGGTCATCTATGCCAGTTTGCTGAAATTCAAGCCACAATGCGGTTGCATACACATCACAATACAGCCTATTAACTATTAAAGCCGTTAATAATTCATAGAAATGAACCAACTTTGCTTGCGCCTCGTCCAGACTTTGGTCAGTTATCGTCATGATCTGATGCAGAATGTCACCGATGTCTTGTTTTCTCCCGTCTCCATCGGTCCCGTCGTGTACGTGAGGAGGCGGCAGAGTCATACCTCCCTGCACCGGATGGCCGGCCAAATTCACCCCGCCGAGAGTCTGCATGATCCGGGCTTGCTCGTCCATAGTCAGCCGCAACACAATCAATGCACTTCTACTGTCACTGAAAGCGTAAACACGCGCGGGAAGAGCACATGCAAAGGCAACTTCTCTACAGCATTTGCAGCACGTGAAACCTTAACGGTAAAACTGTATCGTAGGTTTAAAAAATAAACTGATGCACATTGAGTGACGAGCAATGATGATATTGATGTCGCGTGTCCCAAGAATCACTTTCCCGTACTGGTTCGAGTCCACCCTCAATCCCGCAGGTACAAACGTCTTCTTAGAAAATTGAACAGGTTTCTGTTTGCTTGTTTTTTTTCTTTCTTTGTTTTTTTGATTTGTAAGTTCAGTATTCAGGTATCGGGAGCTCTCCGTTGATTGTTGTATGAATCCACATGCCAATTCGTCTTTATTCTAATGTGACGTGTAGAAAATGACAAGCAGAGCCCCTTGCAGAAGTCTTTAGTTTAAAGGAAATCTTCTTTCGTTAATGGGTCCTCACAGAATTCTTCATGAAAACTTGTTCAAATCCCAGTTGTGATGGACAGTTGATAAGATATCCACTTGCTACAAGGGAAACAAATCTTACAGCAAAATGAATAAATTAACGATAAAAAATAATAAAATAATACAAATGCTACAGAATCTTTGAAGTGTAGATAGTTGCAAAAATATGTTGCGGCGAAGGATCCTCCAATACGCAAACAAAATCAATTAATTGTTGCGCCTCCGCTACTGGAATAATAAAGATGACAATTGAAATATAAAATGTTCAAAAAAGTTTTTTTTTTTTTTTTTTAAGTGTTACTGTGGAAAAATAGAAAAACTAATCGCGAAAAATTAATTGCACCCCATAAAGCGATGTGCAAAAATATCTGCCCCCTGAAATTTATGAGGCTGAGTCCCTGACTGCGTAGGGCTTTATGTTGTTTGATGGCAGCTGTAGTGAGCGATTGACAATGTGCCAATGCTACTCACTCAGTGCAGACGTGTCAGAGCGGGAGCTGAGAAAAAAAATACAAAATGGAAATAAAACTACACGCTCCGCCCTGAGAGGAGGGGTCGGGATTCTTGTCACTTCTTGCAGGAGCGCCGAGAACAAAACGCCTCGGCCGCACTAATGATAGTGGTGATGAGAATCATGAAACAGAAGCATCTGATAAAAAACACCAAACTTCCAGCAAGCCTTTGCCTCATTTAGCTGCAGACATGCTGCTCGACGTCACATTACAGAAATCATTTGCACTAAAACAAAGAAAAAAGCACCGCGCGCCCGGAGTTTTATGTTGTTTGATACAAAACTGATAATGAATTGCTTGGGCTGGTCGCTCCGCAATAGCATTGTACAGTCGTTTCTACGAGCCCTGCTTACAGGATGGGGAGGCAGAGGACATGTTTATAATATTAGAATAAACCTTTCCCACCAATGGAAATGACCCCTATGCGTGATGGACGGCTACAGCACCCAATAGTGGAAGCGCATTGCTGTGTAAACCCCGCCTAGAGATCCCCATACTTTGCTCCGGTTGTACAGAGAAATATCAACTTCTGATTGGTCGTTGCCAAGGGTGACATCCAGTGCACAAGCAGGCGGCGCTGCTCCGCGCTCTCCTGCAGTTGCTATGGTAGCAGACTGGTCGGTGAGCTGGATGCAAAGAGATAGTCAGTGTACGAAGGCTCGCTCTCTCGCTCGCGCCCTCATCTTGAGACACTTTTGTCGCATTTCATTTGCCTTCTATCCCCAACTGTATCGCTTACTATAAACAGACTAACTAAACTTTTATTAAAACAAATAAAAATGCATATATTTTGGGAGTATAAATCATTGAGGAATACATTTCCTCCTTTTTTAAAAAAAACTTTAGTCTTTTTTTTTTTTTTGTAAATCCAGTGGTGAATTCCTACGCTCGTTTCTGGCAGTGCTCCAACAGACAAAGGCTGGTATGAAAAGCGCTAGCTGAGGGCTGGGAGAGTTGTCTTTGTGTGATGTACTCTCTGAATGCTTTTCTCTACAGCAGCTCCGCTGGTCTAAAATGGATTTTGGGAATCCCATGGCTGGGTCACTCTCTTCCCAAAATCTCTTCTGTGAAGCATCAGAACCTGCAAATTAATTATATTTTTATGTGCTTTTGTTTGATTTATTAAATAAATAATATTTGTATATGCTTTCATATGATTTATTTCCCTAAAAACACACACACAGACACACAAGAATGGTCAGTATTAGAATATTGTTCACACTGTGCCCTTTATAGCCATTAAAGGGTGACAAAAATATATTTATTGTTTAAGGTTTCAGGCCCATGGACAAAAATTAAAGAAATTAAACTTTGTTTTGTTGTAAGAAGTGTTAGACTTTGGTCCATTTGGGAGGTTTAAATCATGCCCCAATCATACCTTATGTAGAAAGGCACATACATTTTAAGCTTTTAGTGTTCAACAATCTCTGATCATCTCGATACATTTTTGTTAAAAGCAAACTATAGGACTTTCCTGTACTGCAACTATCTACGGTACAAACATGTGAATGTGTAAATTAAAATATACATTGGAAACGTACATTTCAGCCTCATCTTTTCTGACCACACACCATGTTTTGCAAAGGATACTGTTAGACAGCAGGGTGTGTGTGTGTGTGTGTGTGTGTCTACGCGCACTGCTGGCACAGTAACACAGTGACAGAGCCCACTGTGATGGGCCTAATTACCTCTGCTCAGACAGGCCAATGGACAGACAGACAGACAGACAGACAGACAGACAGACAGACAGACAGGGGATGTAAGAGAGTTCCAGAAACAGAGC
>JAIFZK010000038.1:2090000-2097500 GCA_027481765.1 Tenualosa thibaudeaui | reverse complement strand
TGTGTGTCTGTGGTCAGACTTGGAGGAGCCATACACAGGATGCTTAGGGAATCAATGTGTGGTTTGTGCATCAGATATACAGTATAAATAGACACACACACACACACACACACACACACACATTACCTTGATGATTTAAGGTTTCTTAAAGTTTTTATTTGTTGTTCTTCTTCTTCTCTTTCTCTCTCTCTCTTTCTCTCTCTCTCTCTCTCTCTCTCCCTCCCATGTTGTTGACCATGTTGTGGTTCGGTTTGATTTCCTTCTCATCCAACGCAGATTTGCATTAGCAGATCAACTGTTCTGATGTGAGGAGAGTTGAGTTGGGGGCTGTTTGTCAGCAGATCAGCGTCAGGGCTGTTTTAAATGAGCCAGAATCCATGTCTGCCATCTTCAGGTCTTAATCGAAATTATTTATTAACTATTAATTATTTATTAACTGGCATCGATGCTTAAAACGACACTGAAAAATAGTTTCCCTGTTTGAGGATGTTTGCTTTCCTCTACCTGGGCAGATTAGATATCCATGCAGATGATTCATGGATATTCAGCCAGCATCTGCAGGTTTTGGAGATCATTAATAAAGAGTTATGCCTCCCAACTTCACTACCTCCAGATGAGATGCTCCGTGGAGCATTCTGGCCTCGGTTAATATTGTTTTTATGACACATCATCGCAGACTGAGTTTACCTGTCTTCACACTAATTACAAATATATCTCTCTCTCTCTCTCACACACACCACAAAAAAGTGTGTGTTGTAGGATGTGATTTATACCCCTGAAATTGCCCTCTCTAATAATCCTGCATCATATCCGTGTGAAATCCTCCACTGATGAAATTATTATTTCAATTTTCCATATTTCTCCAATGTTAGGCTGCTATTCTTGGAATATTTTGTCTGAGCTGAATAAAATTCAGTGAGCCCAAATAGTACGTTTCCTTCCTTTTACTTCATAAAAGTGCCCAAAAAGCACTATTGAATAATTGAATGTTTATTATGGAATAAACATTATTGAAAAAAATCAGTAAGTCAAGCAGATGGGGCCACTTGATGTTTCCCAAACTCCTAGTGAAGTACAAACACCCATTCATTTTATTCTCAACTTTAAAGCACAAAGCTCACCATGCAGTATTTAACTCAAGCTGTGCTGCCTTCCTCAAACTGTGTCAGTTTACCTGAACAGAGGCAGTTTACCTGAACTGTGTCAGTTTACCTGAACAGAGGCAGTTTACCTGAACTGTGTCAGTTTACCTGAACAGAGGCAGTTTACCTGAACTGTGTCAGTTTACCTGAACAGAGGCAGTTTACCTGAACTGTGTCAGTTTACCTGAACAGAGGCAGTTTAACTGAACTGTGTCAGTTTACCTGAACAGAGGCAGTTTACCTGAACAGAGGCAGTTTACCTGAACAGAGGCAGTTTACCTGAACTGTGTCAGTTTACCTGAACAGAGGCAGTTTACCTGAACTGTGTCAGTTTACCTGAACAGAGGCAGTTTACCTGAACAGAGGCAGTTTACCTGAACTGTGTTCACCTCTGCAAGTTGTGGTAGTTTTTCCCCAAAGTGCCTCACTACGTCTCTAAACACACTTTCACACTTTCACTCGCTGTCACACACACACACACACACACTTTAAAGGCTGCCAGTGTTGAGAGAAGTTGTTAAATGTGTGACAGTGTCCTGTGATCACGTGCATGTGCTTGTGTGTGTTTTATGTGAGTGTGTGTGTTTTGTGTGTGTGTGTGTGTTTTGTGTGAGTTTGTGTGTTTTGTGTGTGTGCTTCGGTACGTCCCTCTTTTACAGCTCAAAGGCATGAAAGCTGAGGAGCGGAGACAGAAGCAGTCACTGAGCGTGTGCGGACCCAGCCCATGATCTCCTCTCTTTCCATAATCACACACAAACACACACACACACACACACACACACACACACACACACACACACACATTAGCCTGCCGTGTTGAGAGAGGACTTTCTTCCTGGTAATTGAAAAGCTGTCTGCTGTCAGGCAGGCTGAACTCCTCGCCCTCCTCGAGTTCCATTCATCTGACAGCAACAGTGTTCATCTAACTGTCTGGTTGTGTTCCTCCCCATTAGCAGCAGTGCTGTTCTCTTTGGGAAGCGACACCTCCATACAGTAAGCACCTTAGACACACACTCAAACACACACTCAAACACACACTCCGTTGCATTTGATCTCACAGCAACGCCACGGTTCCATAGCGGATCCTTCAACTTGATCAAGTATCGATGCATACATTTTGTCTTCTCTCCTCTCTTTTTTGTGTATGTTTTTGTGTGTGTGTGCGTGTGTGTTGGATGGACGTCAGCCGTCCCGTCTTTCAAGTCGAATGTGTCTGCTAGTGCTGGTGACGCAGGTACAGCACATCATGGTTGAAAGGGTCGACCTCACACACAGTCTGTGAAGTGCAGGCGAAAGCCCGCCCGCCTGTCCGTCACACACATTCACACACATGACAATAAGTGTCTCATTCAATCAGACCACTCTTTTATACCACACCATCAATGACTGCCAAGAAGAGGCTAGCGAGTGTGTCTGCTGTGTCTCAAACAGAGAAGATGTGTGTGTGTGTGTGTGTGTGTGTGTGTGTGTCTAATGTGTCTAGTGTGTCTCAAACGCTGGAAATTCGCAGTAAATAAAAACACAACACTGAGCCCCCCCTCCCCCAAACACACTGAGCCCCCTACAAACACACTGAGCCCCCCAAACACACTGAGCCCTACAAACACACTGAGCCCCCCAAACACACTGAGCCCCCTACAAACACACTGAGCCCCCCCTCCCCCAAACACACTGAGCCCCCTACAAACACACTGAGCCCCCCAAACACACTGAGCCCCCCAAACACACTGAGCCCTACAAACACACTGAGCCCTACAAACACACTGAGCCCTACAAACACACTGAGCCCTACAAACACACTGAGCCCCCCAAACACACTGAGCCCTACAAACACACTGAGCCCTACAAACACACTGAGCCCCCCAAACACACTGAGCCCCCCAAACACACTGAGCCCCCTACAAACACACTGAGCCCCCCAAACACACTGAGCCCTCCAAACACACTGAGCCCTACAAACACACTGAGCCCTACAAACACACTGAGCCCTACAAACACACTGAGCCCCCTACAAACACACTGAGCCCCCTACAAACACACTGAGCCCTACAAACACACTGAGCCCTACAAACACACTGAGCCCTACAAACACACTGAGCCCCCTACAAACACACTGAGCCCCCTACAAACACACTGAGCCCCCTACAAACACACTGAGCCCCCCAAACACACTGAGCCCCACAAACACACTGAAACACCTTTGTCTTTGTCTTTCTCCCACATCCTCCCCTCCCTTCCTCATCACCTGTTTTTGTCTCTCCTCTTAGCCCCTCTCTCCTTTCCTCTCCTCTTCTCCTCTCCTCCTTTTCTCTCCTTTCCTCTCCTCTCCTCCTCTCTCCTCCTGTCTCCCATTGTTTTAATGCAGTCCCACGTGGGAAAGCAATCATGGGACCTGTGGCCTTCTCTAATTAGTAAACCCCAAAAGGAGAGTGGAGATTTATGACAGGGTCGCCTGGACGGACCATAAGTCTTACTTAGGCACGCTGGCCAAGGCAGGCAACCTTGAGGATGAGGGAAACGGATCGCCGAAAAGCATCCTGCCAGACGCATTCCTCGCTGATTAATTAAAAAGGCAATTAGGATACATATTTTTTACCAAGACAAATCAAAATGGCTTCCTTGAAAGGTGTGGACTTTCTGCTATCTTGAACATTAAGCAAATTTTCCACTTTAGCCATAAAATATAGGACATTTGTTCTGGGGGGTATGAGGCAGTGTGTGTGTGTGTGTGTGTGTGTGTGTGTGTGTGTGTGTGTGTGTGTGTGTGTGTGTGTAAAATAGCTGATTTGAAAGCACTGGAGCTGAGGAACGCCAGCAATTAAACTCTCCTGTCAATCACAGGGTGGAGGCGGAGCATATCAAGGGCTTAGAGAATGGTGGGGGAGACCTAGTTGAACGTGAGGCAGTCAAGGACATCTGCAAGTGAGTGTGTGTGTGTGTGTGTATGTGTGTGTGTGTGTGTGTGTAGTGTGTGTGTGTGTGTGTGTAGTGAGTGTGTGTGTGTGTGTATATGTGTGTGTGTGTGTAGTGTGTGTGTGTGTGTGTGTGTGTGTGTGTGTGTGTGGTGTGTGTGTGTGTGTGTAATGTGTGTGTGTGTGTGTCTCCATTTTCTTGCCTGGGGAAACATGCATGGACTGGTGTTATTGTCACCTCGGGCCCTGAGTGGGAAGGAGCTCAAGCCTGCATGTTCTGTGTACCACTCTCACACAGAATTACATAAAGACCTAATTAAGGGCCTCCTCTAATTAAGGGCCTCCTCTAATCAAGGGCCTCCTCTAATTATTGTGTGGTGCATCCACATCATGAATCAGGGACCCAAACCTTCCCCTCTCTCCTGTCTGGTCTGATCAAAGGTGAAATGAATACAAAAAAAGTCTCTTGTATTTGGCAGTAAATGTTCAGACTGATTTTGGGAGGTGGAACCAACAAGGCTTCACTAGGTTGGGAAAAAATGTATTTAAAAAATGTAGGAATGATAAGACTCATTTACAAACATTTGAATAATTAGCATTATATTTGTAAATAACATCCAGCAAAATCATTGCCAATGTGCCATTTTAATAAACAGTGGATTTCAGCGGTTGTTTTCAAATGAATCTGAAAAATGTGTGTGTGTGTGAGAGAGAGACTGTTTCAAAGACAGTGCTGTTATGTGTGTGTGTGTGTGAGAAAGCACAGGGCCTTGCGGTAGCATCTGACTGGTGCGTCAGCTCCCGGGGCCGGCGCTTAAAGTAATTATGGGGTGAAAGTGGGAAATTGGCCTGTTTGTGTGACGAGGGGGTCATGCAAATGGCTGCTGATGGCCTGTTAAAAGCAGCCCGGGCCAAGTTCATCAGCACACAGTGGTTAATGGTCGCCTGTGTGTGTGTGTGTGTGGGGGGGGGGGGTGATTGTGTGCGTGTGCATTAGCCGTGGCTGGAAATGGAGTCTTTATACAATAGGAATGTAGCGACTGTGACTGTGTCCCCGCCCATTACTGTTTCAGTACTCCCGTGCGCTTGGCAACCGGTCACCACTAATGAATGGGTGTCCTCACATTGCAGAGCCCCCAAGACACACACACACACACTCACACACATACACACATAGACACACACTCACACATAGACACACACTCACACACATACACACACTCACACACATACACACACACACACGTCACAAGGGGTGGGGGTGGAGGGTGAAAGTTAACTCCTATAAAACTTTCCAGCTCTACTGAAACCTTTTCTGTTTCCAGAACAAAGTGCATGTTAGCGCCGGTCCGTCTAATCAGATAGAGCCTGTTGCCAGGGCCGCATGTCAGCATTTCAGTTCAGCTGTCCAGACGAACTGTGGAGCACAAATGTACAGTAGATGCTGGCAGATCAAATTAACTGCTGTGGGAGATTTATGCGGCTGTTGGCAGAAGGGGCCTGGAGTTTATCATAGATGCTGAAAAGATACTTGACTGTAAGGAGCCCAGCAGTAGACTTTCTCTCTCTCTCTCTCTCTCTCTCTTTGTCTTTTTCTCAGTCTTTTCCAGATGGTCAATCTACTCTGTTCACTGAGTAACACGGTTGTATGAATAACCCACAGCAGAAACACTTTCTTTTCTTTTCCTTCAATTTCTTCCTTATCTACACCTAATAATCGCAATTATAAATATATCTCTCCTCTTTCTTTCAGAACAGACAGCTGGATCGAGAGAAAGAGAGAGAAAGTGTGTGTGTGTGTGTGTGTGTGTGTGTGTGTGTGTGTGTTGGGGGTGGGAAGGGGAGACAGAGAAAAGTGTATAATGTGACTGAATTAGAAGATGAACACAAAAGAATTGAGATAATGTTGAGCGTTCGACAATGAAGGACTGAAAAGAGGTTTGACTGAAACCACCCACAGAGGGAGTGAGAGAGAGAGAGAGAGAGGGAGAGAAAAGGAACACCATTAAGTCTCTCTCTTTTTTCCCTTTTTTCTCTGCTGTCTTTCATGCTGATGACTGCAGCTAATGTGATTGATACAGTGGGAACATCTAACACTATTGTTCAGCCATTTAAAAATAGTTCCACTCACAGTCACTTTGTGATACCCCTGGAAAAAGCAGAATGTCAAGCTGTGAATGCCAGGCTCAAAGATAGCTTTCCTTTTGTCACAAAAGAGGAATATTATCTCCCTGAAGAGAGATGGCATGAAAGGACTCTGTTGACCATGAATAATTTTTGTCAATTTTGCTACTTCGACATATCCCTCACGGAACGCTCCTCGTTAAATTAAGCCAGGACTAGTTTCCAATAGTAATTAACTTGAGTATATTGGGGTGCCATTATTCACATTAGAGCAGCCTTTTAATAGTAGCGCCTTTAACTCCGCGGCAGGTAATGACTTTAAGGAGCTCTTATTAAAAGAGAAATGGTAATGGGCTTTAATAAAGCAGAACAACTTTGAAATGAAGAAGCGTTTTGAGAGGAGAGAGGCACGAGGATCCGAGTCTTGCCGTCATTAGGGAGGACTAATGACTCCGAGGCGAGACGCCGTCGCTGTGATTGAGGACAGATCGCAGCTGAAACACACAAGAAGAAGAAGAGGAGCAAGAAATGGATTTGTGTAATCAGAACAGGAACCTGGTAAATCCAATAAGCGCACAGGCAGATAACACCCTGGGCTGCCCCATGGATCAATAGGACATTACAGCACATTGCCCTCAACACCCTTATGAATTGTCAAAATACAGCCCCGCTGCAGATGGTCTCATTATGCTGTGATGGTAGGAAATGGAAGCGAAAAGGCCGTAGCTTTGACTCGATTAGGGGAAACTGCGCCCGCGCCTGAAATCTATTTTTAAGAAGTGAGCCGTAGGAGTAGTTTAGACCTGGAGATGAAGATGGCCATTGCAACAGCACATCCTCTGCCTTAACATGAAATGCTAAGTGTGTGTGTGTGTGTGTGTGTGTGTGTGTGTGTGTGTGTGTGTGTGTGTGTTAATATTTGGGATTATTCCGTCAGGAGAGGCTGCCTGTGTTTAGCTCCATTCAGATATCATATCAAATCCCACAAACTAGTAGAATGAGTCTAGCTGAGGCTGGGCCTTTTTAACTATATAAAATACTGCTGCTGATTTCACAACATGGCCATTAATTGGCATCAATTCATTTAATTATAATTTAGTAGGATGGTCAATTTTATTTTCTATTTATATTTAAATGTATTTATATTTCTTATTAATTTATTTACATTTACACTATAACACTATATCACACTATTGTTGCCTGCAGGTCACACAACATTGAGAAATTTAACTAAATTTAACTACATTTTGGGAGACTTGACTAAGAAATGCTTTATCATTTCAGTGATCATATAATGCATTATTAACACATTCAAATACAAC
>JAIFZK010000038.1:2070000-2082500 GCA_027481765.1 Tenualosa thibaudeaui | reverse complement strand
ACACACACACACACACACACACACACACACACACACAGAGAGGGGGAAAGGAAAAGCATACTGAATTGGTGGTGCTTGTTTGATTTGTGCAGCCCTGTTTGCTCCATGCCCATTCATTGTAACACAACTGCAATTGCTTGTGACCTTTACATACCCACTGACTGCACACAGCCTGCTTTTCATGGACACACACACACACACACACACCCTGCTCCCTTCTCTTATCAGCTCTTCCCCATAATTCAGTCACTTCATAAACACCATGCACACACACACACACACACCCTGCTCCCTTCTCTTATCAGCTCTTCCCCATAATTCAGTCACATCATAAACACCATGCACACACACACACACACACACACACACACACACATGTACCTCCTCTGTTTTTATCAGCATGTATCGTTTTTCATAGATGCATGTGGCTGTGTGAGTGTGTGTGCTGGACTGAGGGCCAGTGAATGTGTGAGAGTGGTTGATCAGCCCATCTAGTGGGGCGAGGGGGGGGGGGGGAGATCTGGCTTGCGGGGGGTGGCTCTGCCATTGTGTGTGTGTCAGACAGGCAGGCAGGGTGTAATTAAGCACTCTTCCAATGAGGCTCCGGAATTCTCTGTGAGCATGGAGATGGGGGCGAGCCCACGCTGCTGTGATTATCACTCTGCAGATAAAGCACTGTTCATGCCGGGGCTGTGCCCAGCGAAGCCTCCCAAAACATCTGGACCTTTTAATTGAAAAATGGCGTGGCAGCGGGCCCGGCGTGCTAACCCACATTAAGCGAAGTCAACAATTAAGACAAAAATGTAATTGATAAAATTGCATTAGTTCATTATTCGCAGCTCCAGTCAAACGAAACATTTGATTTATCATTGTTTACGGGCCAAGGGAAAAGACACAGCAAGTTTGTGTTTGTCTGGGTGGTCAGGGAAAAAATAAAAACACACACACACACACACACACATAAACAGAGGGAGGGAGAAGAGGGGGAGAGGGAGGGCGAGAGGGAGCGGGGAGAGAGAGAGAGATGCATCATTTTAAAAATGACCGCTTTCAACGAGGAGCATAATGCATGAATAAATTATAGCTGTGTTTGGAGCCACTGCAATGCACTTTTCTTTTTAATTATTTTGCTGAATACATTTATTTGCCCAGATGAACTTTGACTCCTCCAGACCATTTACACCAAAGCATTTTAGTTATTGTGCTCCAGAAATGTGTTTCTGTCTCTCTGCGTTTGAGCACCAGAGTGAGATCATGCGTTAGGTACTGGGTGACTGGTGGGGACCTATCAGAGATCATGCGTTAGGTACTGGGTGACTGGTGGGGACCTATCAGAGATCATGCGTTAGGTACTGGGTGACTGGTGGGGACCTATCAGAGATCATGCGTTAGGTACTGGGTGACTGGTGGGGACCTATCAGAGATCATGCGTTAGATAGCAACTAATTGGAAAAATGTGGAAATTGTGGGTTCAAATCTCAGCCTTGATCAAGGCACTTCACCCTAAGTTGCTCTGAGGGAGACTGGCCCTGATGTACTTGACAAAATGTAAGTTGCTTTGGATACAAACGTCTGCTAAATGCATAGATGTCAAATGTAATGTAAATGTAAGATGCTCAACCTCGGGGAAAGCACACAGTGCAAGGGTCTATAACTACATTACATTCTCATTCACTCATTCAATGCACTCATTCACTCAAATCACTTAGTCACTCACTCACTTCACTTCAATCACTCAAATCACTCTCTCACTCATTCCATACACTCATTCACTCACTCAATACACTCATTCACTCATTTAATACACTCAGTCAGTCACTCATTCACTCACTCAATACACTCATTCACTCATTTAATACACTCAGTCAGTCACTCATTCACTCACTCAATACACTCATTCACTCATTTAATACATTCATGTGTGCTAAGCTGTGTGCTAAGTGTGTGTGTGTGTGTGTGTGTGTGTGTAGCTGAGGCATAGGACTGACTCCTATGACTATAAACTGAAATTATTTTTTACTGTTCTCTAGTAAAAACTCAAACTCAGGCTTTCATTCATTCATTCATTCATTCATTCTTTCGAACAAATTGTTATTTAGCAAAGAACCCTTGAAAATAGCTGTGTTTCCATCCAACTTGTTAATGCGCATTTAAGTTATTCGATTAACAAATCCTCAGTTATAAACACCTGAAATCTCACATCAGTCCCCTAATGTGGATATAAATTCAATTTGTTTGAGGGGGTGGATTAACTCTTGATCTCAAATAATGTATAATGTGATCAAAGTCGTTTAATTTGCATATATTCACATTTACTGTGCTTCTATCCGTAGACGTTGTCCTGGTGGCATTTTGTTTTAATCCAGCGGTTGGTCGAAACACGTCACTTAATTAGCCCAATGTTCCTTTTTTACTCAGTGGATCTAAACAAACACAGAAGTGTGTATTCTTCAGACGTATTTTTGTTAATACGAATATGAAATATGAAGAAGTTGTATGGAAATCCAGCTAATGTTAAAAACTGTTCAGACATTAAACTGAGGAATATACTAATTCTAGAATATTCTCTTGTTTTTCTGAGTGTTCCACCCGCTCTCCTCTCCTCCCCCACCACAACATCCTGGATCCCACAGTGGTGTGCTTCATATTTCATGCCTTTACCTCTTAAGCTGCAGGGCAGAGTGGTGTATGCCTGAGGCTAACAACCCTGAGTGTGTGTGTGTGTGTGTGTGTGTGTGTGTGTGTGTGTGTGTGTATGCTCCTGCCAAAGGGAGGGTAGCATGGAATCAGCTCATCATCATGAGGTCACTCACACACACATACACCCACACACACAGTCGGGTGTCTGCCTCTCAGCAGCTGGCCTATATACACACCTTCCCTGTTGGTCTGTGGTTCTGTCAGGCTCAGGAGGAGGAGGAGGAAGAGGAGCAGGAAGAGGCAAGAACGCCTGTCCTCACAATGACCTCAATCTCCCCATTAAACTCCTCCTCTTCACCTCCTACTGTTCCTCCTGTTGTGTCTCTCCATGCCCCCCCCCCCACACACACACACACACACTTCCTCCTGGCCTCTCCTCTCCTGTCATCATCTGTGGCCTAAAATCTCACTGGCCTGAACTCTAATCAGTGTTAAATCACACTGGTCTGAACTCTAATCAGTGTAAAATCTCACTGGTCTGAACTCTAATCAGTGTAAAAACTCACTGGTCTGAACTCTAATCTGTGTAAAATCTCACTGGTCTGAAATCTAGTCATTGTAAAATCTCACTGGTCTGAACTCTAATCAGTGTTAAATCTCACTGGTCTGAACTCTAATCAGTGTTAAATCTCACTGGTCTGAACTCTAATCTGTGTAAAATCTCACTGGTCTGAAATCTAGACATTGTAAAATCTCACTGGTCTGAACTGTAATCTGTGTTAAATCTCACTGGTCTGAACTCTAATCAGTGTTAAATCTCACTGGTCTGAAATCTAGTCATTGTAAAATCTCACTGGTCTGAACTCTAATCAGTGTTAAAACTCACTGGTCTGAACTCTAATCAGTGTTAAATCTCACTGGTCTGAAATCTAGTCATTGTAAAATCTCACTGGTCTGAACTCTAATCAGTGTAAAACCTTGTCCCTGACATCCATTTCCTAGGATTCCTCTTTCCACTGCCACAATGGAAGTCACTGCTCTCTGATAAAAGACATGATTGTTAATCTGAAAGGGAATGTTCTGCAAAGAGGTGCCATTCCAAACACAACATTAGGCCTATCTGGCACATTGGAGAGGAGGTGTGTTTTCATTTCTCTGTGCTAATAATCACACACACACAGACTGACTCGTTTATTTCCATGTGCTGTGTTTTAATATGTACATAACTTTAGCATATTTTGTTCCCTCTGCAGAGCATGTGTTGTGTGTGTGCGTGTGTGTGTGTGTGTGTGTGTGTGTGTGACTTTATTACCGAGCCCTCAGAGGGGAAGGCTGTGTGTCATTATAATAGTAATGTAATAGAACCCTGCTCTCCCAAATACACAGATATGAATATATCAGCATCTCATTCACAGCACGCAGCGCATCAGTCACAGCCCAGAAAATAATGTGTGTGCTAGAAGAATGGGGGAAATTAAATGAGGCTTGATGACAACTGTCACCTGTATTTGTCCCCAACAAAGCCAACATACTGCAGGCTACTTCTTGGAGAATGCAGTGAAAAAAGTTGTCTTGAAAAAAGTTTATTTTTAGCTGTTAACAACTTGCAGCTGTCAGTCTATCAACTGGAATGAATTGCAGACATTGGTGTCTAAGACATCTAAGGAATTTTGACAAACAAAAAAAAATGGCACCTTATTTTTCAATCAGCTGCTGGTCTACCAACCCATTCATTTTGCTACTAGGCTTTGGGTTACAGCATTTTAGCCCCCTAGACCTTCAGCTGCCCAAAGACTTAACCAAGTACCCCCCTCTCACCCCCAATCACCCCTGTGACCACCCTATCAGTTAGCTTCTGTGCCTCCCAGTGCTTCAGCTGATCTTAGCATCCTGATATTGTAGCTCAGCTGCCCATTGATGATGATTAATTTACATTAATGATGCCTAAACCAGCCAAGGCTTCAGTGGTCTCTGCTTTAGCTGGCTCTGCTCTAGCGCTGGACAAGAGGCTGTTTTGAGCCTAAGCTCTCTGTGCTCCAGCGCTGGACAAGAGGCTGTTTTGAGCCTAAGCTCTCTGTGCTCCAGCGCTGAACAAGAGGCTGTTTTGAGCCTAAGCTCTCTGTGCTCCAGCGCTGGACAAGAGGCTGTTTTGAGCCTAAGCTCTCTGTGCTCCAGCGCTGGACAAGAGGCTGTTTTGAGCCTAAGCTCTCTGTGCTGCAGCGCTAGACTGGAGATGCTTTTGGGAAGGATCTCCACTGATGCTGGTGCTTTAGCAAGTGACCAGTGAGGAGGCTATGTGTAGCGGGACCTCCAGCGATCATCTCATTTTGATTCACGACGGCGGCTGCTTCCCCGACAGCTAGCGACCCTTTTCACCCCATCAGTGTGTTTAATTACGCCAGGGCTCCTCGTAGCCCCCACGCCCCGCAATATTATTTTATCTTATTCCACTGAAAAGACAGAAGCAGAAGAAAGAGAGAGAGAGGGAGAGAGAGAGAGAGGGAGATAATGTGTGGAAGTACTTTGGTAATTTAAGAGTGTGTTAATGAGAGTAGGGTAACCTTTCTCTGGTATCCATCACTGGCTAATGGAGGCCTGGGTCCCTTCTACAGTGCGCTTCATTAAAATCTTTCTATTAAATCTAAATATGACGCCATGTAGTATTGGAATTGATAGAGTTTCACTACGTGTAATTCATTCTTATGGTGTTAAAATCCTCCCAGAACATTTTAAGGGCATTGATTTTATTATATAAATATGATTTAACGAGACAGAGGTCCTTAAAAGTGCGTCAGAACAATAAACATGCAGGAGTGAAATGAATTGCCACTGATATGGCTTAACTGGCGTGGCGTGTGGTGTTGGTGCCACACATGTCCATGCTGAGGGCCTTATTTACGGACTAAGATGCTCTTCTGCACTGCTGTGTGTGTGTGTGTGTGTGTGTGTGTGTGTGTAGCAGCATAACAATGACAGCATCAAATCAAAAGTGTCTATGATGAGTCTCTGTGAGAGTGTGAGGATGTGGATGTGTCACTAGAATCTGTGTCTTTTATCAAATAAACATCTGTGAATAAACTCAGGTGTGTGTCCAGTGTTTGTGTCCAGTCTTTATGGCCAGTGTTAGACTGTGGCATGGTGAGGTGAGGCCTAATTTTCTTGAAGACACTGGGTTAGTCCAATGAAATCTCTCAGGCCTCCCCTTCCTCCTCTGTCCATTCCCTTTTTTCCCCACCATCTTGACCAAAGTTGTCAAATTTTGCAATTGGAGTTCGACCGAAGTTGGAGAGAGATGACTGTCCTGTGTCTGTGGAAATGGATCATAAACCACAAAAGCACAAGGGAGGCGCAGAGAAGCTGAGAGAAAAATGGCTCAAAAGCCTATATGTGGACACAGCAAAATGTGATCAAATCAAGATATGTGTGTTTCCACAAGTCCCACCGCTGGTCCTGAGCCGTCGGCATCAAGTGCAGAAGCACTACGTCGATTTAATGTGCAACAGAGTAGTAACACAGAGGAAGGAGAAGTAGCTATTCAGGTTGATTCAGAGGAGGAGGAGGAGAGAGATGTGACCCAGCAGGGACAGATTGAGGAGGAGGTCAGAATAGCTACTGTCAGCTTGATAAGAAGTAGCTGAAATGTTGACTACACTGACTACACTGACTACATCAACTACACTGACTACACTGACTACACTGACTACACTGGATGATTCGATTGTTGTCGATGTGGGGGGGAGAAATCGTAAATAAGTTCCACAACTGATTAACCAGTGGTCAGCTTCAGAACGCCCTGAACCTTCTGAGATCTGAAGTCAGTTACGACGGGTCAAATCTTTCTGAGATCTGAAGTCAGTCCTGACTGGTCATATCTTGTCGTAGTACAGCAGACAAATTTGTTACATTTTCTTTGCACAGACAAGTACACACAAAGACAAGTACACACACAAAGACAAGCACACACACAAAGACAAGTTCAATGAAAATGTTTAGGGATGTGTGTACATCTTAAAAATAGTATCTGGGTATATTGTAAGCTAAAAGTATGCAAAAATTCAACATAGGAAATTATTACAGGACTCTCATGGACTTTCATTCAGTCAGACTTAAAACATTTAATAGTAGCCTATAGAGTTTTGTGCACAACCTAGTACAGACTTGTCCAACTTACAGTGTTATTTTATCTCGACATTAAGTTATAGTTTTCAGCTTACAGTTATTATTATCATGAAATATTAGTGAAACATTGCTTTGCCAAAATGGATGATTAATCATTGGTAGGTAACCAGAGAAACAGCACATTATTTATAATGAACATTCCTGCCTCTCTCTCTCTCTGTGTTTAGTCAAGGCAGACTGTTGAAACAGGAGTGGAGTCACAGGGAGACCAGGCAGATGGAGGCTATTTTAGCCACCCTCATTCCACAAAGAGGCAGGAATTCTTTAAGTCTCACACAGATGAACTAATGTCTGTGAAGTCAAGAAGACATCTCGAAAATAGTCTAAAATAGTCTAAATACATCTCTAGCAGTGTTTCTAAATACATCTCTAGCAGCGTTTCTTTGACAACAATGTTTGCTCCAGGATGGGAATTGTGGCACTGTGGCCATCTCCCCTAAGATGAAAGTGTCTGTGAGTATTGAAAGAACGTATCATTTTTTATCATTATTATTTTTTTTTTATTATTTTATTTATTATATTGGTTAGCGTGGTTAGCATGGTTACTCTCATCCATGTCCACGCTACTGCACTTTATCTTCATTTTTTAAACAACGCAATGCTCATATATCCTCTGGTATGACATATGCCTCCACATCATAGAAATAATCATGGGGAGCTGCCATAGTACCAGTCCAGCCCTGGTCGTAATACTGTAATGCTTATACTTATGTTACTATAGAGCACTTTGGGTATTTAACTTTTTTTCTGGTTTTAATGCTCTCACACAGCCAACCTGAACTCCCCTGAATGAGCTTGGGATGAAGATTTGTCTAACTGTCCAGAAGCACTAATTTTATGAGAGGAGTTTTCCACTACTTTAATCCTGTAGCTAATTAACAAGCTAAATATTCAACATGCTAGTTAGTGACAAAGGTTATGGTGGAAGACGTTGTTAAATAGGCCAAATACTTCCTTTCTCTGACAATGGAATTATTTATACCAACGGTTTAACATGAAATAGAACCTTTTGTAAATATGGAACAACGAACTAGGTGTTTGTGATAGTCTTCAACTCACAATTTCAGTCAGACAGTCATAGGCGACATCCTTGACATTTGTTACGGATTTATGGCTGCTTTGGAGAGGCTCACAGACAAGTCATCGTTCATCGTGTGTGTGAGTAAGGGAGCCTCTGAGGGCGTGCAGAGCACTGCTGCAGGCGTTATATATTAATTGTATATATAGTTAATTTAATTGTATATATAGTTGTAGTTATATATTATTGTATATATGTATATATGTATATATATGTGTGTGTGTGTGTGTATATATATATATATATATATATATGTGTGTGTGTGTGTGTGTGTGTGTGTATATATATATATTGTTTTTTTTGTTTGTTTTTTGTTTTTTTAACACAGGCCTGAATTAGCTGTACTCAAGTAATTGAAAGTAACTCAAAGAACAGAAACTGACTGAATCGTCGGTACGCATTGGTATGGTGAAATGTCTTTTTCACGTTCCATAGACCATGCAGAGCACCTCGGTCTCGTCAAAGTAACCTATGGGAAGCACTGATGACTAAGAGATTAGAAATAAACTTCATTCTGGTGATCAAGAGGACAACATACAAATGGGACAACAATAAATAGAACAAATATCAATACATGAGATTTGAATTCAGCATTATGAAGGCCTATGTGATCAGGAGAATTCAGCATTATGAAGGCCTATGTGATCAGGAGAATTCAGCATTATGAAGGCCTATGTGATCAGGAGAATTCAGCATTATGAAGGCCTATGTGATCAGGAGAATTCAGCATTATGAAGGCCTATGTGATCAGGAGAATTCAGCATTATGAAGGCCTATGTGATCAGGAGAAGTACAACAATACTGAGATGTGTTCCATGTGCAGATGGTGTAAAACAAGTCTGTTTATGTGTGTAAAACACAAGTATGTATTTGTGTGTGAAACACGCATGTGTATTTGTGTGTGAAACACGCATGTGTATTTGTGTGTGAAACACGCATGTGTATTTGTGTGTAAAACAATGTCTTTGGGATGCATGTGTATACAAGTGTAAGCATGTGTATGTGTTAGAATACAATATGTATGAGTAACAGGTGGTGTGTGTGTGTGTGTGTGTGTGTGTGTCTTCTTGTCATTCCTTCTTTCCATTTCTCTCCTTCTTTCTTTCCATCTTCAGCTAAGCACTGGGCTCATGCTAGACATCAAATACACACACACACACACACACACACACACACACACACACACACAGGGCTAATGCCACTCATGCCAGACATCAACACACACACACACACATGCACACAGACACGCACACACATGCACACATACACACATATGCAAATATGCTCATCAACACCTCTTGCACTCACACACACTCACATACAGGCCTCAAAACAAACAAACACACACATTCATCCACAGCGGCATCAACACTAGAAACACATACAGACACACACACACACACACACACACACACACACACACACACACACACACACACACTCAGGCATCAACGCCACAGCCCCAGTGTGTGCCTCTTAATTAGCGGCTTGCCTTCGATTGGATGACATGTTACCTGTCAGCCTCGACAAGCACGACTCGAGGAGCCGGTGTGTGTGTCACTGTCACTCACTCGCCCAAACCCCCAATTTCACTTTTTTATTGTGTGTGTGTGTGTGTGTGTGTGTGTTGCTTTAATGCTATCTGATTCACTAGCCAAATTGACTCTTTTTTTGACAGCTTGCACGGGTGGACCTGATGAAGAGTAGAATTGTGTTATTTGGAATTTATCAGTGGAAGTTGTGTGTGTGTGTGCGTGCGTGCGTGTGTCTGTCGGTGTGTGTGTGTGTGTGTGTGTGTGTCTATCGGCGTGTGCGTGTGTGTGTGTGTATGTCTGTCGGTGTGTGCATGTGTGTGTCTGTCGGTGTGTGCCTGTGTGTGCCCGTATGTGTGTGTGTGTCACACACCAACGCTTTTGGTGAGGAGGAATATAAAAAAACTGCAAACACACTCGCGATTCCAGTGGAAAAAATAACTGTGTACTGTCAGGAAGGAATGAAAAAGTACATGTGTATCCTCAGCCAGTCCGAAGAGATCTCTTTAGTAGGTCATGCATAATCTCAGCCAATCCAGAGAGATCTCTTTAGTGGGTCCAGGGCTTGGATGGTCACACATATTAGATTTGAATATGTCCAAATGCACTGTGTGTGTGTGTGTGTGTGTGTGTGTGTGTGTGTGTGTGTGTGTGTGTGTGTGTGTGGGTGGGGACATTTATGCTCATTAGACTTTCATTGTCATGATTATTAATATTTGGGAGTGTTCCATATTTTCTTATATTTATGGGCTTTTAAAGGTCACGTAGTGTTGGATTGTCTGCCATTCTAATATCTCTCTGCATGATGTGCTTTTGCCTTTAACTGGTTCATATCTGACAGTGTGATTCATGTGTGTAAAGAGGCTCCTGTCTCTTCTCATGGATGACTCCCCCCCTCTCATCACTCTCCCTCTCTCTCTCACACACACACACATCACACGCGCATACACACACACATACGCGCAACACACACACACATCACACAAGTGAGCATAAGTCCTCTGGTTCAGGGCTTCTTAGACTGTGACACACTTAAACACACACACAAAACACTCACTCACACACACACAATCACACAAGTGACCACAGGGCCTTTTGACTGACTTTAAGCTGTTTCTGACTCTGATATTGGGACGCTGGAGTGAGTGTAATCTGAGATAATCACCATTAGTCACAGTGTTCAGCCCCAGAAGGAGCTGTTGTGTGTATTTAGGTGACAGATTTGAAATGTTGTGATTTTTTTCATTGTTCATGCAGTTCTGACTGAGTCTGACTGAATCAAACATGTCTGTTGTAATCTCCTTTGTTCTGTGATCACTGTTTGATGCCAATTATGACAATTAAAAGACAACAATTTAATTGTTTGTTTGTACTCAGAACTGATTCCCAACTGTAGCAGACTCACTCTGTATATTTGGCCTGTTCAATCTAGAAATAGCCTGAAAAGGTCAAGAAGTCTGTGCCAAGCTTAAAACACACACGCTAACACACACACACACACACGCACACATACACACACACACACACCCTCTCATACATTAACCTAATATGAGTGCAAATGTGTCTGTCTCTCTCTGTGTGTGTGTGTGTGTGTGTGTGTGTGTGTGTGTGTTTTTGGGCACTTTGTCTTGGACAGGTGTTCTCATATGTAGGGATTGGGGGTCTTTTGTTGTTTTTATGATTCATTTTAAACAGGCTTCTCTGACGGTAAAGGCCTGACAGTTTAATTTGAAGTATTTTCCTAACACTGTGTGTGTGTGTGTGTGTGTGTGTGTGTGTGTGTGTGTGTGTGTGTGTGTGTGTATAATATTGCAAGGCTCATCAGTGGGCCGAGTGTTTAGGAAACAGAGGTGAGTCTGACGGCTCAGTGTGACAGGTAGCTATTAGTCAGCGTGAGCATGTCTGAGACTGAAAATGACTAGATCACACCACACCATCCGTCTATGTGTGTGTGTGTGTGTGTGTGTGTGTGTTGCCACAGGCTGACCATACACTGTCATAGTCTGATGGAGTTTTATTAAGATCACACACCATTGAGGACGTTGACCACTCAACATTTTTTTAAAAATGCCTGTCTGAATCAAAAATGTTTTCTCCAATCTTGAACTAGTCTTCCCAGTAGTGGGGCTGTTTGTTCATATGGCAGAATCATATTTGGCAATAATAATGGAATATTCGACATAGTAACATGGACTTAAGAAATTATAAATGTGTCTAATTAATTATTTTAGAGAACAATAACAATAGCTACAGATGTGCACATCAAACTTTAAGCATTGATCTGATTGCACTGCTGCTACTGTTAAGAAAAAAAATATTATTATTATTATTTATAATATATTTATTTATTTATTTGTTGTTTTTTTTTTTTGCAATAAACTTTGTGCATTCCCAGGTTCATCCAACAGCTTCTCCTCATGATGATGAGGTGCTGGCCACCAAGGGCCCCACCACAGACGGGGTGCTTACTTCACCTTTTTTTATTTTAGTTTATTTTTCACATCACTCACTTTGCATGTGCTGCTTACACAGTATTCATACATTTGGCCTTATGCCTCTTGTTATGACCAGATGTACATACAAACACACACACACACACACACACACACACACACACACACACACAGTAGAATATGGCTTTAAAATATACTTGTCACACTAAATAAATAGGATACAGAGGCTTTCCATAGATGTGGTGCTGGGTAATAGGAGGCTATAGTATATGGGGCCTATACTAGCGCTGAGGGACGTTGCTAGACGTGCTGCATGTTTGTCTCTCACGTGTAATCTGTAGTGAGGACATGAAGGCTATTCTACTGTGTGTGTGTGTGTGTGTGTGTGTGTGTGTGTGTGTCTGTAGTGAGGACATGAAGGCTATTCTACTGTGTGTGTGTGTGTGTGTGTGTGTGTCTGTAGTGAGGACATGAAGGCTATTCTACTGTGTGTGTGTGTGTGTGTGTGTGTGTGTGTGTCTGCAGTGAGGACATGAAGGCTATTCTACTGTGTGTGTGTGTGTGTGTGTGTGTGTGTGTCTGTAGTGAGGACATGAAGGCTATTCTACTGTGTGTGTG
>JAIFZK010000038.1:2005000-2047500 GCA_027481765.1 Tenualosa thibaudeaui | reverse complement strand
TCTTGTATTGTGCCTGATTTATTCATCTGTGGTTATATTAAAGATCTGTAATCATGCCATGACAATAAAAGTAAAAGGTAAAAACATGCAAAAATAAAATAGTTTAGTATTGAAATTAAAGGTTAAAATGTGAATTGACAAAAAGGTTTAGGTTCATGTAGACCTTCTGCACATGCACACAAACCCACGTGCACACACACACGCGCGCACACACACACACAGCAGAAAAAAGGTTGTCCATAAACCATGATATTCATTTAGATCATAGCTCACAGTGGGACAGGGCCATTTAATTCACTCAATATTGTCAGTGTTGATTAGCTGACTGAGGAAGGGTACCAGCCACGCCGGAGCTCAGCTTGTCAAAGGTGTTTACTTCCCCTCCTACAGATGCACTGCAGACCTGGAGCTCTCTCTCTCTCACACACACACACACACACACACACACACACACATACGTTTCTCCATTTCTCTCCAGACCTGGGCCAGATGGGGTGGCAACTCCAGACCTGGGCTCAGATACACACACACACACACACACACACACACACTTCACCCGCTTCACCATCTTTCTGTGGAGCTGGGGTTCAGAGACAAACTCCACCCATGTCTCCATCTTCCCGAGGCTATCGGGAACCAGCAACCAGCTTCACAGATGCTCAACCGTATACACATACACACCTCACCATCTCTCTCTGGATCTGAGGTTCAGAGACAAACCTTCATCTCTCCCCACCTCCATCTCTCCCCACTTCCACAGCAACCAGCTTCACAGATGCTCAACCACAACTGCAATATTCCACCAACTGGGAGCAGTGGCAACATGGCAGCTATGAGCTGCTTTCCAAAAACTGAACAAAAATATGTCACTGTGCAATGAAAAACAGATGGTAGAAAAACAAACATAATATACAGTACGTATAAAGTATGTATACTGTGTGTGACGTGTTATATGCGGTATGTTAGATCTCAGTTTTTAAATTTTTTTTAAAAAAGATTGTGCTTTTCGCTTAATATCAATACAATCACAGTAAGGACAAATCTGAGAATATTAACCCAACTGCAACTTTCCTGATGTAGCCTGAATATCAAAAACAAAAAAAAAAGATTTATGAAAATTTAATTGAAATGGCCTTTATGGTGTTTTGGAAAATAACTCTTCATGTAGATAGACAGACAGACAGACAGACAGACAGACAGACAGACATCAGCAGGAAAGAATCTTGTAAAATATGGCATGAGGACAAAATAGAAAGCAAATGTTTTAGTGCATAGTGGATACATGATGTATGACATGGAAGAAAATGTTGTAGCAAGCAAACAGAATAGTTTATTCCACCACTGCTGTATACGGGTACACACCGTTTATATATCAAGCGCCATGGCAACAGAACCATATAGACTGTTTATTTGAAATGTCATGGCAACGGAAGTGCACCCACTGTCCTTCTTTTTTTTCCTTCCTCCTCAGCCTCTGCCCCTTCCTCGTCTTCTCTCCTCCTCTCCATCTCTCCCTCCTTTCTTCCTGTGTGTGTGAGTGTGTGTTATTCATTTAATTCTTTATTTCCTGCTTTACCTTGAGTGTTTGTTTTCATTTTACTCCCTTGAACTCTGCCACCCTGGCGTCGACACGCGAGCCATGGGGGGAAGATGGAGAGACGGCCGGCTGCAGAATGATCACTATCATTAACATTCACGGACTCTTCACTTATCATTCCTGACTGCCGCGACATGGCAGCCATTACTGGCCGTCCACAGGTGGAGCAAGAGGATACATATTGCATTGTGCCACTGTGGATTTATGTATTCGGTAACAAAAGAAAAGGCTAATGAAAAAATACAGAGGGCCATCCTTTATGTTGCGCTTGCCTGCCTCCAGGGAGAACGACTGGAGATGCTCCCGCTCATGGGAGAGAGACAGAGACAGAGACAGAGAGAGAGAGAGGGAGAGAGAGAGGGAGGGAGAGAGAGAGAGGGAGAGAGAGCGCTGGGAATTGTGTTGCTCTTGAGGGCATGTGTGGACATAAACATGTGTGTATGGCAATGCAGACTCACACACACAGACACACACACAGAGCATGGACACACACACACACACACACACACACACAGAGCATGGACACACATGGCTACACTCCTTCGTGGAGAAATACTACTACACAAACACACAGTAGCCCTTGTCAGCCTCTATGCCAACACACGCCACCTCTCCCCACTCTCCCTGTAGGTGGGTGCCCTAGTAGGAGTCCCTGTAGGTGTATGTGTTTGTGTGTGTGTGTGTATGCTCTTGCAGACAATGGAATCCATGTAGGTGTGTTTGTGTGTGTGTGTGTGTGTGTGTGTGTGTATGCTCTTGCAGACGATGGAGTCTATGTAGGTGTGTTTGTGTGTGTGTGTCTGTGTGTGTATGCTCTTGCAGACGATGGAGTCCATGTAGGTGTGTTTGTGTGTGTGTGTGTCTGTGTGTGTATGCTCTTGCAGACGATGGAGTCCATGTAGGTGTGTTTGTGTGTGTGTGTGTGTGTGTGTGTGTATGCTCTTGCAGACAATGGAATCCATGTAGGTGTGTTTGTGTGTGTGTGTGTGTGTGTGTGTATGCTCTTGCAGACGATGGAGTCTATGTAGGTGTGTTTGTGTGTGTGTGTCTGTGTGTGTATGCTCTTGCAGACGATGGAGTCCATGTAGGTGTGTTTGTGTGTGTGTGTGTCTGTGTGTGTATGCTCTTGCAGACGATGGAGTCCATGTAGGTGTGTTTGTGTGTGTGTGTGTGTGTGTGTGTCTGTGTGTGTATGCTCTTGCAGACGATGGAGTCCATGTAGGTGTGTTTGTGTGTGTGTGTCTGTGTGTTTATGCTCTTGCAGACGATGGAGTCCATGTGGGTGTGTTTATGTGTGTGTGTGTATGCTCTTGCAGACGATGGAGTCCATGTAGGTGTGTTTGTGTGTGTGTGTCTGTGTGTTTATGCTCTTGCAGACGATGGAGTCCATGTGGGTGTGTTTGTGTGTGTGTGTGTGTGTCTGTGTGTGTATGCTCTTGCAGACAATGGAGTCCATGTAGGTGTGTTTGTGTGTGTGTGTGTGTGTGTCTGTGTGTGTATGCTCTTGCAGACGATGGAGTCCATGTAGGTGTGTGTGTGTGTGTGTGTGTGTGTGTCTGTGTGTGTATGCTCTTGCAGACGATGGAGTCCATGTAGGTGTGTGTGTGTGTGTGTGTGTGTGTGTGTGTGTGTGTCTGTGTGTGTATGCTCTTGCAGACGATGGAGTCCATGTAGGTGTGTGTGTGTGTGTGTGTGTGTGTGTGTGTGTGTGTCTGTGTGTGTATGCTCTTGCAGACGATGGAGTCCATGTAGGTGTGTGTGTGTGTGTGTGTGTGTGTGTCTGTGTGTGTATGCTCTTGCAGACGATGGAGTCCATGTAGGTGTGTGTGTGTGTGTGTGTGTGTGTGTGTGTCTGTGTGTGTATGCTCTTGCAGACGATGGAGTCCATGTAGGTGTGTGTGTGTGTGTGTGTGTGTGTGTGTGTGTGTGTGTCTGTGTGTGTATGCTCTTGCAGACGATGGAGTCCATGTAGGTGTGTGTGTGTGTGTGTGTGTGTGTGTGTGTGTGTCTGTGTGTGTATGCTCTTGCAGACGATGGAGTCCATGTAGGTGTGTGTGTGTGTGTGTGTGTGTGTGTGTGTGTGTGTGTGTGTGTCTGTGTGTGTATGCTCTTGCAGACGATGGAGTCCATGTAGGTGTGTGTGTGTGTGTTGCCACCTCTGCCAGTCTTGTGGCATAGACACAGGGGCACAGATGCGCTAGTCACTCTGGCACTAGCACTTTATGCTAGTTACACAATAGAAACTGAATCAAATAAACCAGAAATATCTTCAGTACTTTATTACATTATCAATACTCACAGACTCTAAATAGCATATACAACTCCATATACAACTCCATATACACCACCACGCCTATGGTAAACAGCACAGACTCTAAATAGCATATACAACTCCATATACAACTCCATATACACCACCACGCCTATGGTAAACAGCACAGACTCTAAATAGCATATACAACTCCATATACAACTCCATATACACCACCAAGCCTATGGTAAACAGCACAGACTCTAAATAGCATATACAACTCCATATACAACTCCATATACACCACCACGCCTATGGTAAACAGCACAGACTCTAAATAGCATATACAACTCCATATACAACTCCATATACACCACCACGCCTATGGTAAACAGCACAGACTCTAAATAGCATATACAACTCCATATACAACTCCATATACACCACCACGCCTATGGTAAACAGCACAGACTCTAAATAGCATATACAACTCCATATACAACTCCATATACACCACCATGCCTATGGTAAACAGCACAGACTCTAAATAGCATATACAACTCCATATACACCACCACGCCTATGGTAAACAGCACAGACTCTAAATAGCATATACAACTCCATATACAACTCCATATACACCACCACGCCTATGGTAAACAGCACAGACTCTAAATAGCATATACAACTCCATATACAACTCCATATACACCACCACGCCTATGGTAAACAGCACAGACTCTAAATAGCATGTACAACTCCATATACAACTCCATATACACCACCACGCCTATGGTAAACAGCATAGACTCTAAATAGCATATACAACTCCATATACAACTCCATATACACCACCACGCCTATGGTAAACAGCACAGACTCTAAATAGCATATACAACTCCATATACAACTCCATATACACCACCACGCCTATGGTAAACAGCACAGACTCTAAATAGCATATACAACTCCATATACAACTCCATATACACCACCACGCCTATGGTAAACAGCACAGACTCTAAATAGCATGTACAACTCCATATACAACTCCATATACACCACCACGCCTATGGTAAACAGCACAGACTCTAAATAGCATATACAACTCCATATACAACTCCATATACACCACCACGCCTATGGTAAACAGCACAGACTCTAAATAGCATGTACAACTCCATATACAACTCCATATACACCACCACGCCTATGGTAAACAGCACAGACTCTAAATAGCATGTACAACTCCATATACAACTCCATATACACCACCACGCCTATGGTAAACAGCACAGACTCTAAATAGCATATTCTGTGTGGTTCCCTTGTGTAAACCAAGCATGAAATACAGTATGGACTACAGAGCAGATACAGTACACTACATCATGCATACTACATAACACTCACACTAGATAGCAGATGCAGTACACTACATCACACACACTACATAATACGCACACTAGATAGCAGATACAGTACACTACATCATGCATACTACATAACACTCACACTAGATAGCAGATGCAGTACACTACATCACACACACTACATAACACTCACACTAGATAGTGTTGACAGTACACTACATCATGCACACTACATACCACTCACACTAGATAGTGTAGACAGTACACTATATCATGTACACTTTGTGTGTGTGTGTGTGTGTGTGTGTCTGTGTGTGTATGCTCTTGCAGACGATGGAGTCCATGTAGGTGTGTTTGTGTGTGTGTCTGTGTGTGTATGCTCTTGCAGACGATGAAGTCCATGCAGGTGTGTTTGTGTGTGTGTGTGTGTGTGTATGTGTGTGTATGCTCTTGCAGACGATGGAGTCCATGTAGGTGTGTTTGTGTGTGTGTGTGTAGATAGTGTAGACAGTACACTATATCATGTACATTACATAACAAGTACACTAGATAGTGTAGACAGTACACTACATGCTGCCTCTGCTCTGCGTGGTGAGTAAAGCACATAGACACTCATGATAAATTAGCATAGAGGCTACCTAGCCAACGCTGCCTCTGCTCTGCTGTAAGCTACCTTGGTGAAACCTGTACCTCATGCAGACCAGCTAACCTGATTGGGGGTGAGGCGGTGGGTGGTGCTGGTGGTGTTGTGCGTGTGGTGGTGGTGGTGGTGGCGGTGTCTCGATGCGGCTGATAGTGGTGGTGGTGGTGGTCTTGGTGGTGGAGCTGCTGTTTGTGATGTTGGAGGACCACTGTGCTTCCTCCTCCTCCTCCTCCTCCTCAGTGGCCCTCTGTATAAATAGAAGCCGTAATGGACTGTAGTGAGATGCCATCATTTATCAGTGTGTACACACACACAAACACACACACACCAGGTTCAGGGCCTCCCTCATTTTGCTAATGATGCTCTGCTTTTGGACTGAGGTTTTCCTCCAAGCCTGCTCGGATCTAGCGCCTAATGGTCGCCATTCATCATGGCTCCAAGTCCACCTCACTTCAGCAAACTTGGGGGAGACTAAACAAATGGCCAAAAGAAAAGCATTTCCAGCCTGGGAATTGGATTATTTCTCACGCACACTGGTAAGAGAGGAACACCTGACCGAGATCCTGGCGGAGGTCGTGAAGATCACGAGCTGTTGCTGGAACTCAGAACATGCACCATGAAAATGGAAAAAAAACCTTCATCAAAGAGGCTTTGATCAGCTGAAATAAATACAGACACACACACACACACACACACACACACACACACACACAGAGAGAGAGAGAGTATCAACTCTTTTGGAATGAAGAATTCCTAAGTAGCTTTAAACAACGGAGAGTCTCAGGCCTTTGAGATGGTCATTTATCCATCTCTCTGCTCTGTGCACTGTGCACCTTGCTGTGTGTGTGTGTATGTGTCAGTGTGTGTGTTAGTGTGTGTTTATGTGTATGTGTCAGTGTGTGTGTGTGTGTGTTAGTGTGTGTGTTTGTGTGTATGTGTATGTGTCAGTGTGTGTGTGTGTGTGTGTGTGTGCTGTGTGTTTTGACAGACATCAATCCCCAGGTGCTCTGTGCTTTTGTCCATGTGAAAAACCAGTGGACACGGACAACACCACTTGGCCACATATGCATTTGCCATGTGACACACATACACATACACACACACACACACATACACACACATACACATACACACACACACACACACACACACACACACACACACACACACACACACACACCACATTCTGGCTTTCCATTGTGTCCCTAATCACTGTTTTCTCTCTCTTTCCCCAAGCAGCTCATCTTGTGTGTGTGCATGTGTGTGTGTGTGTCTTTTTGTTTGTGAATAAACCCGATTGTAACGGATGTTTGGCCTAATTTATATCAAAGGCTTCTGCAGATCTCTTTTTAATTTGCCTTGTTAATTGACTTTGATGATGTTGGCTGTGCCAGGGCATGTTGGCACTCATCATCCCTGCTCCTCTGCAGAAAACATTTTCAGAAGGGTGTGTGTGTGTGTGTGTGTGTGTGTGTGAAGAGAGAACACCCCCCCCTCCTCCATGGCCCTCGATCCTGGCATGGTGATGATGTGGAGCAATGTGCAGCGGGCGCTGTGTGTGTGTGTGTGTGTGTGTGTGTGTGTGTGTATTTGTGAGATGCATATCTGGCAACGTCCCAGAAAGCTGCTTTTTAAGCACTGATTCTGCTATTAGCCTTAGGAGGAGCCGCTCTGCCCCTCTCCTCCCCTCTTCTCCTCTCCTCCCTGCTCTGCCCCTCTCCCCCCCTCTTCTCCTCTCCTCCCTGCTCTGCCCCTCTCCTCCCTTCTTCTCCTTTCCTCCCTGCTCTGCCCCTCTCCTCCTCTCTTCTCCTTTCCTCCCTGCTCTGTTCCTCTCCTCTCTGCTCCTTGCTGCGCTCTGCGTTGCGCCATGCCACGCCACACCACGCCACGCCACGCCACGCCACACCAGGCCACGCCACGCCACGCCACGCCACGCCACACCAGGCCACGACACACCAGGCCACGACACACCACGCCACGCCACGCCACACCAGGCCACGACACACCAGGCCACGCCACACCACGCCACGACACACCACGCCACGCCACACCAGGCCACGACACGCCACGCCACACCAGGCCACGCCACAGCAGGCCACGACACACCACGCCACGACACACCACGCCACGACACACCACGCCACGACACACCACGCCACGACACACCACGCCACGCCACGCCACACCAGGCCACGACACACCACGCCACGCCACACCAGGCCACGACACACCACGCCACGACACACCAGGCCACGCCACGACACACCACGCCACGACACACCACGCCACGACACACCAGGCCACGACACGCCACGCCACGACACACCACGCCACGACACACCACGCCACGCCACACCAGGCCACGACACACCACGCCACGACACGCCACGCCACGCCACGCCACGACACACCACGCCACGACACACCAGGCCACGACACACCAGGCCACGACACACCACGCCACGACACGCCACACCAGGCCACGACACACCACACCACGACACACCACGCCACGACACACCACGCCACGATACACCACGCCACGACACACCACACCAGGCCACGACACACCAGGCCACGACACACCAGGCCACGACACACCAGGCCACGACACACCACGCCACGACACACCACGCCACGACACACCACAACAGGCCACGACACACCAGGCCACGACACGACACGCCACACCAGGCCACGACACACCACGCCACGACACGACACACCAGGCCACAACACACCACGCCACGACACACCACACCAGGCCACGACACACCACGCCACACCAGGCCACGACACACCACGCCAGGCCACGACACGCCACACCAGGCCACGACACACCACGCCACGACACACCACACCACGCCACGGCTGGCAGGCAACAAGCCACATTAGCAGCACTTAGAACATACTTCTGCCCAGGAAAACAGCTGGCATCTTGGCTGGCATTTGCATCTGAGGAAAGGACTGGAGAAAAGGGAGGAGGGGAGAGAGAAAGAACAGGAGGAGAGGGGGGGCAAGGGAGGGAGAGAGACAGAGAGGGAGAGAGAAAAGGAGAGAGAGAGAGAGAGTGGGGGAGAGAGAGAGAGAGAGTGGGGGAGAGAGAGTGGGGGGGAGGGAGAGAGAGAGAGAGAAAGAACAGGAGGAGAGGGGGGGCAAGGGAGGGAGAGAGACAGAGAGGGAGAGAGAGAGAGAGAGAGTGGGGGGGGGGAGAGAGAAAGGGAGAGAGAGAGGGAGAGGGAGAGAGAGAACAGGAAGAGAGGGGGCAAGGGAGGGAGAGAGAGAAGGAGAGAAAGAGAGAGAGAGAAATGAATCAGATGAATTCTTGGAGCATCTATGGGAGCGGATGAATTGGATTAGGGCTGCTCATGTAATTGGGCTCCACTTAGGAGCCATATTTTGAAATATATTTTTAATTTGCAGAATGGCATTATGCTCTTTCTTTTGGGGGCCACAGATGGACGGGGAGGAGGCACCGCACCCTGTGTGTGTGTGTGTGTGTGTGTGTTTAATCTTTCTCTCTGCATAAAAGGAGAGGGCTGTAAAAAAGATAAATGATTTATCTGCTTTATGGATGTCTAAAGATAGTTAAACAGCCAGGTCCATATGCTTCATATGCCCCCAACATGAGTACTTCATCTGTGTGTGTGTGTGTGTGTGTGTGGTTAAAGCCTCCAACACAAGAACTTCATCTATTTGTGTGTGTGTGTGTGTGTGTGGTTAAAGCCTTCAACATGAGCACTTCATCTATTTGTGTGTGTGTGTCTGTGTGTGTGTGTGGTTAAAGCCTCCAACATGAGCACTTCATCTATATATATATGTGTGTGTGTGTGGTTAAAGTCTCCAACATGAGCACTTCATCTATATATGAGTGTGTGTGTGTGTGTGTGTGGTTAAAGCCTCCAACATGAGCACTTTATCTGCAAAAGTTTCATTTCTTTTCCTTAATTTCATCAAACTTTGGTCATTCTCTCTCTATTCCCTCCACTGGTAATGAATGTGTGAATCACTCTTTTTCACTCTCGCTCTCTCTGTGTGTGTGCGTCAGCGTGAGTGCATGTTCGTATGTGTGTGTGTGCATGTGTGCGGGTGTGTGCATGTATGCGGGTTTGTGTATATGTGTGTGTGTGTGTGTGTGTGTATATGTGTGTGTGTGTGTGTGTGTATATGTGTGTGTGTGTGTGTGTATATGTGTGTGTGTGTGTGTGTGTGTGTGTGTGTGTGTGTGTGTGTGTGTGTGTGTGTGTGTGTGTGTATATGTGTGTGTGTGTGTGTGTGTGTATATGTGTGTGTGTGTGTGTGTGTGTATATGTGTGTGTGTGTGTGTGTGTGTGTGTGTGTGTATGTGTGTGTGTGTGTGTGTGTTTGTTTTGGACGTTGCCGGCCTCAGCATCCGCTCTTGTCTCCTCCACTTTTCAATCTCATGCATGAGCTGAGCTGAGCTGCTGCAGCTCTTATTTACAGCCCCAAGACACACACACACACACACACACACTCACACACATTGACAAACACACTCTCTTACACATACCCATACACACACATGCTGACACACATCACACTTGTTCCACCCCACCCCAATGCTGTTGAGACAGATGTGGTCACACATTGACAGAGACCCTGTGTGTGTGTGTGTTTTCTGTGAGTATTTTTTTTTTGTGATGTCTGTGTGAAGATGTGGTCAGTTGTGTTCATGTGGCACTGACGGATCGTTGGCGATGATTGATTGTCACTGTGTGTGTGTGTGTGTGTGTGTGTGTGTGTAAGAAGTCTCAGACCAGCAGAGTGCGTGGCCTCAAGGAGCTCATAAAGATCAGCCTTATCTCTGTAACTGCCACCATCAAATGCCTGAGAAGGAGGGAGAGGAGGAGGAAGATGGGAGAGAGAGAGAGAAAGAGAGTGAGTGAGAGAGAGAGAGTGAGTGAGCGTGAGTGAGTGAGAGAGAGAGAGTGAGTGAGAGGGAGAGAGTGAGAGACAGATTGAGTGTGAGAGAGAGATAGATCAGCCCACTCTCCTCTATTCTCCCTTCTCTCTTCCTCCTCCTCTCTCTCCTCTCCTCTCTTCTACTCTCCTCTATTTCCCTCCACACATAAGCAGAATACTGTGTGTGTAATGTGTGTGTGTGTGTGTGTATAAAGTGTGAAAAGTTAAAAGGTGAAGTACTAGCTCTATGCTGGTGTGTGTGAGTGCGTGTGTGAGTGTGTGTGTGTGTGAGTGTAAAGTTAAAGGTGAAGTACTAGCTCTATGCTGGTGTGTGTGAGTGTGTGTGTGCGTGTGTAAAGTTAAAGGTGAAGTATTAGCTCACTGCTGGTGTGTGTGAGTGTGTGTGTGTGTGAGTGTGTGTGTGAGTAAAGTTAAAAGGTGAAGTACTAGCTCTATGCTGGTGTGTGTGAGTGTGTGTGCGTGTGTGTGTAAAGTTAAAGGCGAAGTATTAGCTCTATGCTGGTGTGTGTGAGTGTGTGTGTGTAAAGTTAAAGGTGAAGTACTAGCTCTATGCTGGTGTGTGTGAGTGTGTGTGTAAAGTTAAAGGTGAAGTATTAGCTCTATGCTGGTGTGTGTGTGTAAAGTTAAAGGTGAAGTATTAGCTCTATGCTGGTGTGTGTGAGTGTGTGTGTGTAAAGTTAAAGGTGAAGTATTAGCTCTATGTTGGTGCCTGATGCCGCAGCTCCCACTCTTGTTTTCACCTTTCTGCTGTTTCTCACCTTTTGACCTTTCGTGATGAGTGCTGACCAGGCCTTTTAATGATCTCTTACTTTAGTTTTTTTTTTCAGGCAGTCTGCGTCAGTTTGGAAATCTTAGTTAAAAGGTTGGCATGTTTACGGAGCGCTCCTATTCAAATAATGCACTCCCACTGATCTGTTTGCCTACGACACAAACCTCTAGCTCCACCAGGCACCTCCATCTGCAGCTGGAAACTGGAAATAATTGGAAATAACTGGAGCTGGAAACTGGAGCCGAGGTGGTAAAGGTGATGGTGAGCGTAGAGGAGCAGCATAGAGGGTCGTCCCCCCGGGCTCGAGTGGGGGCCACATGCCTGCAGAGGGCTACGTTCCGCTGGCACCTGCAGGAAGGCGACCCTGCCCACCCATCGTTTTGGTCGCCACTCTCACATGGGGGGGCCAAGTGATGTCATCGCCATGACCACCGTGCCTCAGCCACCGAAGACGATCATCACTCCTCCCTCCAACTTCAATACGTGTCTTACATGCCTTAGTACTTCAATGTATGTAACAAATAAACTCCTTGATCCTTGAAAGTTAAAGGTGAGTGTTAGCTCTATGCTGGTGTGTGTGTGCTTGATAGTTAAAGGTGAATGAAGTGCCCTGTGGCTGGCTGGCACCAGAGCAGAGGAGAGCAGAGGAGAGGAGGAGGAGAGGAGAGGAGGAGGAGGAGGAGGAGAGGAGAGGAGAGCTGGCCCCAGACAGAGGTGGCATCTGTTGCCCAATTTGTCATGGCTGAATTAGCCTGGCACTGATAAGGGCTGAAGTTTTAATAAAAGTTGGGGAGAGAGATAGCAGCAGAAGGACACTGATGAAGAGTCTAGGGACCTATTTCCTCCTGCAGATAAGGACCCAGAGAGGGGGGGGGGGGAGTGAGCAAGAGAGACATAGAGAGGGAGAGAGAGGAGGAATAGATGGGAGAGAGAGAAGGAGAGAGAAAGGACAGAGAAGGCCCGAAAGAAAGGGATAGAGACAAAGAGGTGGATGGAAGAGATAGGAGAGAGAGAGGAGGAATTCAGTGATTATAGAGCAGACATATGACAGGATCTCAATGTGAGGCTTTTTGACATGCAGATAAAGTAAGACACATATTTAGATAGATAGATCGATAGATAGAAAGAAATAGTGCAGAGTAACAGACAAACTAGTAAATAAAAGAACAGATACAGACAGATGGACAGATACATTCATGTAACAGCTGAAATGAGAGGTGGCCCTGATGTGTGTGTCTGTGTGTGTGTGTTTCTGTATGTTTCACACACTTGTTTCTCAGTTAGCCATTATCCTCCTTCACCGGCACTCTACCCTCTCTCTAGCTTTGTGTATCTGTCTCTTTCTCTCTCCCTCCCTCCCTCCCTCCCTCCCTCCATCCCTCTCTCCCTCTCTCTATCCTGGCCCCCTGCCAGCACTCATATCTCACGCTCAGCTACGCCAGTGAGCTCCAGATGTGGCAGCGGCTCACAGTTTGGCTCTTGCCAGCTGAGTGCACTGTTTGATAAGGGACTGTGTGTGTGTGTGTGTGTGTGTGAGAGAGTGCCCTGTGTGATAAGGGGCTCTGTGTATGTGTGTGTGTGTGTGTGTGTGAGTGCCCTGTGTGATAAGGGGCTCTGTGTATGTGTGTGTGTGTGAGTGTGTGTGTGTGTGTGTGTATGTGTGAGTGCCCTGTGTGATAAGGGGCTCTGTGTATGTGTGTATGTGTGTGTGTGTGTGTGTGAGTGTGTGTGTGTGTGTGTGTGTGTATGTGTGAGTGCCCTGTGTGATCAGGGGCTCTCTGGTCACCCATCATCAGGAGACAAAGCTGGAATGAACCAATGATGATCTTCCCAGAGGCAACCAGGCCAGGAAACACTAAATCTTGATTTGGTGTCAGCGTAAGCAGTCTTTATTCATCATCACTCTTAATGAGCAGCCATTAGCGCCCATGGGTACCGTCTGCCTGGGGACCTGCGCACCACAACGCCTTTGTTTGCTGCTTTCGGGGGCCGTGCGGGTGCCCTCTGAGCGGGATGACCTCTGAGCGGGTGCCCTCTGAGCGGGATGACCTCGGCACTCCTGAGGTGTGTGTGCATGCGGGTACTAAAATGTGCACAAGAGACTTTTTCACCACCGGACTTTTCCAGACTCCAGCGGACTTAACCAGATTCCACCAGACTTTTTCAGACTCCACCAGACTTTTACAGACTCCACCGGACTTAACCAGACTCCACCAGACTTTTTCAGACTTCACCGGACTTAACCAGACTCCACCAGACTCCACCGGACTTTTTCAGACTCCACTGGACTTCTTCAGACTCCACCAGACTTAACCAGACTCCACCAGACTTAACCAGACTCCACTGGACTTCTTCAGACTCCACCGGACTTTTTCAGACTCCACTGGACTTTTTCCGACTCCACCGGACTTCTTCAGACTCCACCGGACTTTTTCAGTCTCCACCGGTCTTCTTCAGACTCCACCGGACTTAACCAGACTCCACCAGACAAAACCAGACTCCACCGGACTTCCTCAGACTCCACCAGACTTAACCAGACTCCACTGGACTTTTTCAGACTCCACTGGACTTCTTCAGACTCCACCGGACTTTTTCAGAGTCCACTGGACTTTTTCAGACTCCACCGGACTTCTTCAGACTCCACCGGACTTTTTCAGTCTCCACCGGTCTTCTTCAGACTCCACCGGACTTAACCAGACTCCACCAGACTAAACCAGACTCCACCGGACTTCTTCAGACTCCACCAGACTTAACCAGACCCCACCAGACTTTTTCAGACTCCACCAGACTTAACCAGACTCCACTGGACTTCTTCAGACTCCACCAGACTTAACCAGACTCCACCGGACTTTTTCAGACTCCACCCGACTTAACCAGACTCCACCAGACTTTTTCAGACTCCACCACACTTTTTCAGACTCCAGCAGACTTAACCAGACTCCACCAGACTCCACCAGACTCCACCGGACTTTTTCAGACTCCAGCAGACTTAACCAGACTCCACCACAGACTCCATTCCTCAGTTCTCCTTTTCTCTCTCTCTCTCTCTTTCTCCCTCTCTCTTGGACTATGTTTACATGGAGCTGTGTATTTATGAAAACAGATATAGCCTATCCCACGCATGACGTCACTCCTTCGTCCCGACTTCAAAGGGTCTCTGGAAGGTGCTGGACACAAACTGACTAGCCACGTCTGGGTCTGTAGGCTACATGGATCCTGATCCCATATGGACTAATAAATAATAACTGACTCGATCCTGATCCCATGTGGACTAATAACTAATAACTGACTGGATCCTGATCCCACGTGGCCCATGTATTTGCTGTATCTGTATCTTTCTTTTTTTCTCTTACTGACTCAATAAATGTTTGTTTTTCTAGATACCCTGATGCTCTGTGTCCTGTTCCTCTCCCGCTTTCTCTCTCCCTCTCCTTCTCTCTCTCTATTTCTCTCTCTCTCTCTGTTCTTCTTAATGGTCTGAGTCTCTCCCTGAAGCTGCTGTTGTCTTGTCATGTAGAGCTGTGCCATCAACACACTCACCCACTAAACAGACTGCTAAACAGACACACACACACACACACACACACACACATCATACACCCTGGTCTCCTGCTAGGGTAATTCCATGTGCACACATTCTCCATTTGAGCAAATAGAGGTCCTTTTAATGAAGCACTTACAAACTGTTAAAAACCTCAGTTGACTCACATGGTGTGTGTGTGTGTGTGTGTGTGTGTTTGTGTACATGTGTTCTGTTAGTGATACGAAATCCCTTCTTGACATGCTGTGAGCATACAGACTAATCACAAATCACACACTGACACACACACACACTTCTGTAGTGTTCCCCACTGTAACGCTCTATCTTTAAATGTTTTCTGAAGAAGAAAAGCAGAATGTGAATCAAATAATAATTATTTGCTCTCTGGGCCCTAGCAAATATTTCCTCTTTTTTACTTTTTTGTTGCTCTGTTCTTACTGTTCTTATTTTATTTCATTTCATTATTATAATTTTTTGTTCTTCTTTTTAGTTGCAGGCTGGATGCAGTTAAAAGCTTCTTAAAGAATGTAGCAGCGTGTTGTGCATCCCCTGGGGGTGACGGGACACAGAGGCACACTGCAGCAGTTGCATGAAATTTGAATGAAACGATCTTAGCTCCGTGAATGAATACAAACACACACACACACACACACACTCGTTGCTCTGTGAAGTGCCACATGTCTCTGGGAAGGATGGGGAATAAAAATTGACATGGCGTAATTGTGTTTAAGTTGTTGTGTGGCGACGCAGCTCAGCATGGTGTGTGTGTGTGTGTGTGTGTGTGCTTGAGTCAGAAATACAAAGGAAACAGTAGGATCCTCAGACATGTGGTTAGTGACACATCATGTCACTCCTCTGTCATTTTCTTCAAATACACACACACACAGAGGTCTGTTCTTTGAGTAACGTAGGTGTGTGTGTGTGTGTGTGTGTGTGCGTGTGTTTGTGTTAATAATGCACACACACACTGTAACATGGTGAATTTAAGTGGAGCTCCTCCCTTGTTATGCCTCTGGCCAGATGTTTACATTACACTATTTATTGTTGTTTTGAAATAAATGTTTGTCAAAAAAAAATTGTTTTACCATGTATAATAGATGCACTGTAGAGGTGATATTTTATCATTATTATAGTTTCATAGTTTCATTATTTTTAGACATTCGAGACATTACTCTAAGACAACAAACAGCTACGTCCAGGGATTCTGAGGTCCAAATGTCCATAGAAATAGAGAAGAAAAAAGAATTTTGGATCATTTCCTGCTTGAAAAGACAGAAGAATCTAGAATGAAGTGACAACTTTAACCTTCTGTGAAGCGCCACGAGACAATACTATTGTAAAAGGCGCTGTATAAATAAAACTGAATTGAATTGAATTAACGGCGAGTAGCGCAGTCAGTACAATGCTGGGCCAATGTTGGTCTGTGCAACACCAAGTGTGTGTGTTGGCCTGTGCAACACCAAGCGTGTGTGTTGGCCTGTGCAACACCAAGCGTGTGTGTGTGTTGGACACGTTGTCAAGGTGTGTTTGAGTGCCATCACATTAGGTGTAGGACTCCCATTACGCCTCTATGTCAGCATCATAAACAACCTGCCGTCCTGTGTGTGTGTGTGTGTGTGTGTGTGTGTGTGGACAGAGGCTCTGCCTTAATGGAAGCACTGCATCACTGCTCAACACAAGGTCTGAGCTCTCCTCTGGAACAGTACACACATGAGAGAGAGAGAAAGACTAATAGACAGGGGAGGGAAGGAGAGAGAGAGAGACAGAGAAAGAGAAGAAAAGATGGGTGAAAAAGAAAAAGGGTGAGAGAGAGGAAAAAGATGTAGAGAGAAAAGGAGAGTCAGAAAGATAGACATAGGCCGAATGGGAATGTGGGGCCGTGTGTGTGTGTGTGTGTGTGTGTGTGTGTGTGTGTGTGTGTGTGTGGTTTATCCTGTAGACCTGTGAGCCTAGAATGTATCTCTGTGTGGGTTGTGGTCTAAAGCTGCCATGTTGGCTCTGGTTCTGAGAGTTAAGAGTGGTGTATTGATGACGAGACTGATAGAGGTGATCCTCCATGTTGGCTCTGGTTCTGAGAGTTAAGAGTAGTGTATTGATGAGAGTTAAGATGTTGGCTCTGGTAGTGTATTGATGACGAGACTGATAGAGGTGATCCTCCATGTTGGCTCTGGTTCTGAGAGTTAAGAGTAGTGTATTGATGACGAGACTGATAGAGGTGATCCTCCATGTTGGCTCTGGTTCTGAGAGTTAAGAGTGGTGTATTGATGACGAGACTGATAGAGGTGATCCTCCATGTTGGCTCTGGTTCTGAGAGCTAAGAGTGGTGTATTGATGACGAGACTGATAGAGGTGATCCTCCATGTTGGCTCTGGTTCTGAGAGTTAAGAGTAGTGTATTGATGACGAGACTGATAGAGGTGATCCTCCATGTTGGCTCTGGTTCTGAGAGTTAAGAGTAGTGTATTGATGACGAGACTGATAGAGGTGATCCTCCATGTTGGCTCTGGTTCTGAGAGTTAAGAGTGGTATATTGATGACGAGACTGATAGAGGTGATCCTCCATGTTGGCTCTGGTTCTGAGAGTTAAGAGTGGTGTACTGATGACGAGACTGATAGAGGTGATCCTCCATGTTGGCTCTGGTTCTGAGAGCTAAGAGTGGTGTATTGATGACGAGACTGATAGAGGTGATCCTCCATGTTGGCTCTGGTTCTGAGAGCTAAGAGTGGTGTATTGATGACGAGACTGATAGAGGTGATCCTCCATGTTGGCTCTGGTTCTGAGAGCTAAGAGTGGTGTATTGATGACGAGACTGATAGAGGTGATCCTCCATGTTGGCTCTAAGAGGTACGAGTTGAAGATGGTGCACTGATACTGCTGCTGAAACTGATGGAGATGCTGAAGAGCAGAGTGGTGGTGATGATGCGTATGCAGTATTTCTGTATGGTGTACTGGTATTACTGTATAGTGCATATGAGGTCAAACAAACAGAGCTGTAGAATAGGAATATGTTGATATGTTGTGTCCGTGTCAAATCCAGGGGGGGGGGGGAGTAGTGCCGTTCCTATTTTTGGGCCGCGCTCCATAAAGGGACCTTAGCACCAGTCTCGGAGGAGCAGTAATGTGATAGTGCCTGAGGCGCTGTTTTCAATTACACACACACACACACACTAGCACCAGCTTGTGCTCTGTCACTGTGGGTGGTGTGGGGGTAACTGGGGACTGGGGTCGGGGTGGGGGTGGGGGATGACCAAAGAAAGGCTTTTTAAAGTGTCTTTTAGTTGCGTGTTTCATTTTAACATGTGTAACACTGCTCAGGTCTCATATTACTTTCATTCTAAGTTTAGATATGCTATGTCATATATTTAAATAACAGTAGCCATTATAAATATTTTTGTAACATAAATAAATCCAAACATAAATAAATAATTGTTTTACATGTCTGGCAGAGGGAGAAAGAGAGAGAAAGAAGAAAGAGAGAGAGAAGAAAGAGAAGAAAGAGCAGCCTATGGATGAATATTTTACTGACCAAGGAGGCGTTTCAGAACATACTTTCCCTCCTGGTAGTGTGTGTCATGCGTTCTGTCTATTTTAACATCCATTCAACATATAGACATGTAGTAAAATCAATTCAATAGACAAACAGTCATATATAGACACATACTGTACAATAGAGACATCAATATAAATATATAGATTATACAAATAAGACATAATATTCAACACAAGTGCAAAGTAATAGTGCAAATGTAGTGTGCAAGATGTATTGCTGGAATAAAGTATGCATTGTGTAGAGTAGTGTGCAAGATGTATTGCTGGAATAAAGTATGCATTGTGTAGAGTAGTGTGCAAGATGTATTGCTGGAATAAAGTATGCATTGTGTAGTATAGTGTGCAAGATGTATTGCTGGAATAAAGTATGCATTGTGTAGTATAGTGTGCAAGATGTATTGCTGGAATAAAGTATGCATTGTGTAGTGTAGTGTGCAAGATGTATTGCTGGAATAAAGTATGCATTGTGTAGTGTAGTGTGCAAGATGTATTGCTGGAATAAAGTATGCATTGTGTAGTATAGTGTGCAAGATGTATTACTGGAATAAAGTATGCATTGTGTAGTATAGTGTGCAAGATGTATTGCTGGAATAAAGTATGCATTGTGTAGTATAGTGTGCAAGATGTATTACTGGAATAAAGTATGCATTGTGTAGTGTAGTGTGCAAGATGTATTGCTGGAATAAAGTATGCATTGTGTAGTGTAGTGTGCAAGATGTATTACTGGAATAAAGTATGCATTGTGTAGTGTAGTGGTGTAGTGTAGTGTGCAAGATGTATTGCTGGAATAAAGTATGCATTGTGTAGTGTGCAAGATGTATTGCTGGAATAAAGTATGCATTGTGTAGTGTAGTGTGCAAGATGTATTGCTGGAATAAAGTATGCATTGTGTAGTGTAGTGTGCAAGATGTATTACTGGAATAAAGTATGCATTGTGTAGTATAGTGTGCAAGATGTATTGCTGGAATAAAGTCTGCATTGTGTAGTGTAGTGGTGTAGTGTAGTGGGCAAGATGTATTGCTGGAATAAAGTATGCATTGTGTAGTATAGTGTGCAAAAATGTATTACTGGAATAAAGTATGCATTGTGTAATGTAGTGGGCAAGATGTATTGCTGGAATAAAGTATGCATTGTGTAGTATAGTGTGCAAGATGTATTGCTGGAATAAAGTATGCATTGTGTAGTGTAGTGTGCAAGATGTATTGCTGGAATAAAGTATGCATTGTGTAGTGTAGTGTGCAAGATGTATTGCTGGAATAAAGTATGCATTGTGTAGTGTAGTGTGCAAGATGTATTGCTGGAATAAAGTATGCATTGTGTAGTGTAGTGTGCAAGATGTATTGCTGGAATAAAGTATGCATTGTGTAATGTAGTGTGCAAGATGTATTGCTGGAATAAAGTATGCATTGTGTAGTGTAGTGTGCAAGATGTATTGCTGGAATAAAGTATGCATTGTGTAGTGTAGTGTGCAAGATGTATTGCTGGAATAAAGTATGCATTGTGTAGTGTAGTGTGCAAGATGTATTGCTGGAATAAAGTATGCATTGTGTAATGTAGTGTGCAAGATGTATTGCTGGAATAAAGTATGCATTGTGTAGTGTAGTGTGCAAGATGTATTGCTGTAATAAAGTATGCATTGTGTAGTGTAGTGTGCAAGATGTATTGCTGGAATAAAGTATGCATTGTGTAGTGTAGTGTGCAAGATGTATTACTGGAATAAAGTATGCATTGTGTAGTGTAGTGTGCAAGATGTATTGCTGGAATAAAGTCTGCATTGTGTAGTGTAGTGTGCAAGATGTATTACTGGAATAAAGTATGCATTGTGTAGTGTAGTGTGCAAGATGTATTACTGGAATAAAGTATGCATTGTGTAGTGTAGTGGGCAAGATGTATTACTGGAATAAAGTATGCATTGTGTAGTGTAGTGTGCAAGATGTATTACTGGAATAAAGTATGCATTGTGTAGTGTAGTGGTGTAGTGTAGTGTGCAAGATGTATTGCTGGAATAAAGTATGCAGTGTGTAGTGTGCAAGATGTATTGCTGGAATAAAGTATGCATTGTGTAGTGTAGTGTGTAGTGTAGTGTGCAAGATGTATTGCTGGAATAAAGTATGCATTGTGTAGTGTAGTGTGCAAGATGTATTACTGGAATAAAGCATGCATTGTGTAGTATAGTGTGCAAGATGTATTGCTGGAATAAAGTCTGCATTGTGTAGTGTAGTGGTGTAGTGTAGTGGGCAAGATGTATTGCTGGAATAAAGTATGCATTGTGTAGTATAGTGTGCAAAAATGTATTACTGGAATAAAGTATGCATTGTGTAATGTAGTGGGCAAGATGTATTGCTGGAATAAAGTATGCATTGTGTAGTATAGTGTGCAAGATGTACTGCTGGAATAAAGTATGCATTGTGTAGTGTAGTGTGCAAGATGTATTGCTGGAATAAAGTATGCATTGTGTAGTGTAGTGTGCAAGATGTATTGCTGGAATAAAGTATGCATTGTGTAGTGTAGTGTGCAAGATGTATTGCTGGAATAAAGTATGCATTGTGTAGTGTAGTGTGCAAGATGTATTGCTGGAATAAAGTATGCATTGTGTAGTGTAGTGTGCAAGATGTATTGCTGGAATAAAGTATGCATTGTGTAGTGTAGTGTGCAAGATGTATTACTGGAATAAAGTATGCATTGTGTAGTGTAGTGTGCAAGATGTATTGCTGGAATAAAGTATGCATTGTGTAGTGTAGTGTGCAAGATGTATTACTGGAATAAAGTATGCATTGTGTAGTGTAGTGTGCAAGATGTATTACTGGAATAAAGTATGCATTGTGTAGTGTAGTGTGCAAGATGTATTACTGGAATAAAGTATGCATTGTGTAGTGTAGTGTGCAAGATGTATTGCTGGAATAAAGTATGCATTGTGTAGTGTAGTGTGCAAGATGTATTGCTGGAATAAAGTATGCATTGTGTAGTGTAGTGTGCAAGATGTATTGCTGGAATAAAGTATGCATTGTGTAGTGTAGTGTGCAAGATGTATTACTGGAATAAAGTATGCATTGTGTAGTGTAGTGTGCAAGATGTATTGCTGGAATAAAGTATGCATTGTGTAGTGTAGTGTGCAAGATGTATTACTGGAATAAAGTATGCATTGTGTAGTGTAGTGTGCAAGATGTATTACTGGAATAAAGTATGCATTGTGTAGTGTAGTGTGCAAGATGTATTACTGGAATAAAGTATGCATTGTGTAGTGTAGGCAGTGTGTTCTGTAGTGTGCAAGATGTATTGCTGGAATAAAGTATGCATTGTGTAGTGTAGTGTGCAAGATGTATTGCTGGAATAAAGTATGCATTGTGTAGTGTAGTGTGCAAGATGTATTGCTGGAATAAAGTATGCATTGTGTAGTGTAGTGTGCAAGATGTATTGCTGGAATAAAGTATGCATTGTGTAGTGTAGTGTGCAAGATGTATTGCTGGAATAAAGTATGCATTGTGTAGTGTAGTGTGCAAGATGTATTACTGGAATAAAGTATGCATTGTGTAGTGTAGTGTGCAAGATGTATTACTGGAATAAAGTATGCATTGTGTAGTGTAGTGTGCAAGATGTATTACTGGAATAAAGTATGCATTGTGTAGTGTAGTGTGCAAGATGTATTGCTGGACTAAAGTATGCAGTGTGTCGTGTAGTGTGCAAGATGTATTGGACTGGAATAAAGTATGCATTGTGTAGTGTAGTGTGTGTGCAAGATGTATTGCTGGAATAAAGTATGCATTGTGTAGTGTAGTGTGCAAGATGTATTGGACTGGAATAAAGTATGCATTGTGTAATGTAGTGTGCAAGATGTATTGCTGGAATAAAGTATGCATTGTGTAGTGTAGTGTGCAAGATGTATTGCTGTAGATAAAGTATGCATTGTGAGGATAGTGTAGTGTGCAAGATGTATTGCTGGAATAAAGTAGAGCATTGTGTAGTGTAGTGTGCAAGATGTATTACTGGAATAAAGTATGCATTGTGTAGTGTAGTGTGCAAGATGTATTGCTGGAATAAAGTCTGCATTGTGTAGTGTAGTGTGCAAGATGTATTACTGGAATAAAGTATGCATTGTGTAGTGTAGTGTGCAAGATGTATTACTGGAATAAAGTATGCATTGTGTAGTGTAGTGGGCAAGATGTATTACTGGAATAAAGTATGCATTGTGTAGTGTAGTGTGCAAGATGTATTACTGGAATAAAGTATGCATTGTGTAGTGTAGTGGTGTAGTGTAGTGTGCAAGATGTATTGCTGGAATAAAGTATGCAGTGTGTAGTGTGCAAGATGTATTGCTGGAATAAAGTATGCATTGTGTAGTGTAGTGTGCAAGATGTATTGCTGGAATAAAGTATGCATTGTGTAGTGTAGTGTGCAAGATGTATTACTGGAATAAAGCATGCATTGTGTAGTATAGTGTGCAAGATGTATTGCTGGAATAAAGTCTGCATTGTGTAGTGTAGTGGTGTAGTGTAGTGGGCAAGATGTATTGCTGGAATAAAGTATGCATTGTGTAGTATAGTGTGCAAAAATGTATTACTGGAATAAAGTATGCATTGTGTAATGTAGTGGGCAAGATGTATTGCTGGAATAAAGTATGCATTGTGTAGTATAGTGTGCAAGATGTACTGCTGGAATAAAGTATGCATTGTGTAGTGTAGTGTGCAAGATGTATTGCTGGAATAAAGTATGCATTGTGTAATGTAGTGAGCAAGATGTATTGCTGGAATAAAGTATGCATTGTGTAGTGTAGTGTGCAAGATGTATTGCTGGAATAAAGTATGCATTGTGTAGTGTAGTGTGCAAGATGTATTGCTGGAATAAAGTATGCATTGTGTAGTGTAGTGTGCAAGATGTATTGCTGGAATAAAGTATGCATTGTGTAGTGTAGTGTGCAAGATGTATTGCTGGAATAAAGTATGCATTGTGTAGTGTAGTGTGCAAGATGTATTGCTGGAATAAAGTATGCATTGTGTAGTGTAGTGTGCAAGATGTATTGCTGGAATAAAGTATGCATTGTGTAATGTAGTGTGCAAGATGTATTGCTGGAATAAAGTATGCATTGTGTAGTGTAGTGTGCAAGATGTATTGCTGGAATAAAGTATGCATTGTGTAGTGTAGTGTGCAAGATGTATTGCTGGAATAAAGTATGCATTGTGTAGTGTAGTGTGCAAGATGTATTGCTGGAATAAAGTATGCATTGTGTAATGTAGTGTGCAAGATGTATTGCTGGAATAAAGTATGCATTGTGTAGTGTAGTGTGCAAGATGTATTGCTGTAATAAAGTATGCATTGTGTAGTGTAGTGTGCAAGATGTATTGCTGGAATAAAGTATGCATTGTGTAGTGTAGTGTGCAAGATGTATTACTGGAATAAAGTATGCATTGTGTAGTGTAGTGTGCAAGATGTATTGCTGGAATAAAGTCTGCATTGTGTAGTGTAGTGTGCAAGATGTATTACTGGAATAAAGTATGCATTGTGTAGTGTAGTGTGCAAGATGTATTACTGGAATAAAGTATGCATTGTGTGTGTAGTGTGCAAGATGTATTACTGGAATAAAGTATGCATTGTGTAGTGTAGTGTGCAAGATGTATTACTGGAATAAAGTATGCATTGTGTAGTGTAGTGTGTAGTGTAGTGTGCAAGATGTATTGCTGGAATAAAGTATGCAGTGTGTAGTGTGCAAGATGTATTGCTGGAATAAAGTATGCATTGTGTAGTGTAGTGTGCAAGATGTATTGCTGGAATAAAGTATGCATTGTGTAGTGTAGTGTGCAAGATGTATTACTGGAATAAAGCATGCATTGTGTAGTAGTAGTGTGCAAGATGTATTGCTGGAATAAAGTATGCATTGTGTAGTGTAGTGTAGTGTAGTGTGCAAGATGTATTGCTGGAATAAAGTATGCATTGTGTAGTATAGTGTGCAAGATGTATTGCTGGAATAAAGTATGCATTGTGTAGTGTAGTGTGCAAGATGTATTGCTGGAATAAAGTATGCATTGTGTAGTGTAGTGTGCAAGATGTATTGCTGGAATAAAGTATGCATTGTGTAGTGTAGTGTGCAAGATGTATTGCTGGAATAAAGTATGCATTGTGTAGTATAGTGTGCAAGATGTATTGCTGGAATAAAGTATGCATTGTGTAGTGTAGTGTGCAAGATGTATTGCTGGAATAAAGTATGCATTGTGTAGTATAGTGTGCAAGATGTATTACTGGAATAAAGTATGCATTGTGTAGTGTAGTGTGCAAGATGTATTACTGGAATAAAGTATGCATTGTGTAGTGTAGTGTGCAAGATGTATTACTGGAATAAAGTATGCATTGTGTAGTGTAGTGTGCAAGATGTATTGCTGGAATAAAGTATGCATTGTGTAGTGTAGTGTGCAAGATGTATTGCTGGAATAAAGTATGCATTGTGTAGTGTAGTGTGCAAGATGTATTGCTGGAATAAAGTATGCATTGTGTAGTGTAGTGTGCAAGATGTATTACTGGAATAAAGTATGCATTGTGTAGTGTAGTGTGCAAGATGTATTGCTGGAATAAAGTATGCATTGTGTAGTGTAGTGTGTGCAAGATGTATTGCTGGAATAAAGTATGCATTGTGTAGTGTAGTGTGCAAGATGTATTACTGGAATAAAGTATGCATTGTGTAGTGTAGTGTGCAAGATGTATTGCTGGAATAAAGTATGCATTGTGTAGTGTAGTGTGCAAGATGTATTGCTGGAATAAAGTATGCATTGTGTAGTGTAGTGTGCAAGATGTATTGCTGGAATAAAGTATGCATTGTGTAGTGTAGTGTGCAAGATGTATTGCTGGAATAAAGTATGCATTGTGTAGTGTAGTGTGCAAGATGTATTGCTGGAATAAAGTATGCATTGTGTAGTGTAGTGTGCAAGATGTATTGCGGGAATAAAGTATGCATGTAGTGTAGTGTAGTGTAGTGTGCAAGATGTATTGCTGGAATAAAGTATGCATTGTGTAGTGTAGTGTGCAAGATGTATTGCTGGAATAAAGTATGCATTGTGTAGTGTAGTGTGCAAGATGTATTGCTGGAATAAAGTATGCATTGTGTAGTGTAGTGTGCAAGATGTATTGCTGGAATAAAGTATGCATTGTGTAGTGTAGTGTGCAAGATGTATTGCTGGAATAAAGTATGCATTGTGTAGTGTAGTGTGCAAGATGTATTGCTGGAATAAAGTATGCATTGTGTAGTGTAGTGTGCAAGATGTATTGCTGGAATAAAGTATGCATTGTGTAGTGTAGTGTGCAAGATGTATTGCTGGAATAAAGTATGCATTGTGTAGTGTAGTGTGCAAGATGTATTGCTGGAATAAAGTATGCATTGTGTAGTGTAGTGTGCAAGATGTATTACTGGAATAAAGTATGCATTGTGTAGTGTAGTGTGCAAGATGTATTACTGGAATAAAGTATGCATTGTGTAGTGTAGTGTGCAAGATGTATTACTGGAATAAAGTATGCATTGTGTAGTGTAGTGTGCAAGATGTATTACTGGAATAAAGTATGCATTGTGTAGTGTAGTGTGCAAGATGTATTGCTGGAATAAAGTATGCATTGTGTAGTGTAGTGTGCAAGATGTATTGCTGGAATAAAGTATGCATTGTGTAGTGTAGTGTGCAAGATGTATTGCTGGAATAAAGTATGCATTGTGTAGTGTAGTGTGCAAGATGTATTGCTGGAATAAAGTATGCATTGTGTAGTGTAGTGTGCAAGATGTATTACTGGAATAAAGTATGCATTGTGTAGTGTAGTGTGCAAGATGTATTTCTGGAATAAAGTATGCATTGTGTAGTGTAGTGGGCAAGATGTATTACTGGAATAAAGTATGCATTGTGTAGTGTAGTGTGCAAGATGTATTACTGGAATAAAGTATGCATTGTGTAGTGTAGTGGTGTAGTGTAGTGTGCAAGATGTATTGCTGGAATAAAGTATGCATTGTGTGTGTGTGTGCAAGATGTATTGCTGGAATAAAGTATGCATTGTGTAGTGTAGTGTGCAAGATGTATTGCTGGAATAAAGTATGCATTGTGTAGTGTAGTGTGCAAGATGTATTGCTGGAATAAAGTATGCATTGTGTAGTGTAGTGTGCAAGATGTATTGCTGGAATAAAGTATGCATTGTGTAGTGTAGTGTAGTGTGCAAGATGTATTGCTGGAATAAAGTATGCATTGTGTAGTGTAGTGTGCAAGATGTATTACTGGAATAAAGTATGCATTGTGTAGTGTAGTGTGCAAGATGTATTGCTGGAATAAAGTATGCATTGTGTAGTGTAGTGTGCAAGATGTATTACTGGAATAAAGTATGCATTGTGTAGTGTAGTGTGCAAGATGTATTACTGGAATAAAGTATGCATTGTGTAGTGTAGTGTGCAAGATGTATTACTGGAATAAAGTATGCATTGTGTAGTGTAGTGTGCAAGATGTATTGCTGGAATAAAGTATGCATTGTGTAGTGTAGTGTGCAAGATGTATTGCTGGAATAAAGTATGCATTGTGTAGTGTAGTGTGCAAGATGTATTGCTGGAATAAAGTATGCATTGTGTAGTGTAGTGTGCAAGATGTATTACTGGAATAAAGTATGCATTGTGTAGTGTAGTGTGCAAGATGTATTGCTGGAATAAAGTATGCATTGTGTAGTGTAGTGTGCAAGATGTATTACTGGAATAAAGTATGCATTGTGTAGTGTAGTGTGCAAGATGTATTACTGGAATAAAGTATGCATTGTGTAGTGTAGTGTGCAAGATGTATTACTGGAATAAAGTATGCATTGTGTAGTGTAGTGTGCAAGATGTATTGCTGGAATAAAGTATGCATTGTGTAGTGTAGTGTGCAAGATGTATTGCTGGAATAAAGTATGCATTGTGTAGTGTAGTGTGCAAGATGTATTGCTGGAATAAAGTATGCATTGTGTAGTGTAGTGTGCAAGATGTATTACTGGAATAAAGTATGCATTGTGTAGTGTAGTTTGCAAGATGTATTGCTGGAATAAAGTATGCATTGTGTAGTGTAGTGTGCAAGATGTATTACTGGAATAAAGTATGCATTGTGTAGTGTAGTGTGCAAGATGTATTACTGGAATAAAGTATGCATTGTGTAGTGTAGTGTGCAAGATGTATTGCTGGAATAAAGTATGCATTGTGTAGTGTAGTGGGCAAGATGTATTGCTGGAATAAAGTATGCATTGTGTAGTGTAGTGGGCAAGTCAACAGTCATTGGACTTCTCTACACTGAAGAGGAGAGGAGAGGAGAGGAGAAGAGGATAGAGGTACAGTATGCAGAGAAGAAACAGAGGATAGAGGTACAGTATGCAGAGAAGAAACAGAGGATAGAGGTACAGTATGCAAAGAAGAAACAGAGGATAGAGGTACAGTATGCAGAGAAGAAACAGAGGATAGAAAACAGGGGAGAAGAGGAGAGGAGTCAAATCAGGAGGGAACAAGAAAAGCCTGGAATGGACAAGAGGGAGGGTGGAAAGGAGGAGAGAGGAGAGTGGAGGAGGAGAGGAGAGGAGAGAGGAGTGGAGAGAGAAAAATAGAGAGGAGTAGAGAAGGGAAAGGAGAGAGGAATGGAGAGAGAAAAATAGAGAGGAGAGGAGAGGAGTGAAGAGAGGAGAGGGGTGTCTACTTTCTCCCAGCTGATGGGCCTGTCTGACTATGCGTTTACAGCTAGTGAATGTGAAGGTTGTGTGTGTGTGTGTGTGTGTGTGTGTGTGTGAGAGTGTGTGTGTGTGTATGTAAGTGTGTGTGTGTGTGTGTGTGTGTGTGTGTGTGTATGTGAATGTGTGTATGTGGCTATAAACTTTATTCACTGCTTTCCCATCTCTATAAAAGCCCTCAGTGCTGCTCTGGGTGACCTCCCCTCACTCAGGGGCACACACACACACACACACACACACACACACACACACTGCATTTCCAAATGTGCTTCACAAAGTTCAAAAATCATATGTATGTACTTTTCTACTTCCACGTCAGGTTCAATGTACTTTACTGTTTGTAAAACCTTTTGGGAGGGGGTCAATTTAGGGAACTGATTGCAACTTAAACTGCAATTACTCCTTAATTATCTGTGATTCTTTTACTGCTTTACATAAATCTTTATCTTGGATTTTATACAACATTTACAACTCTCTCTGGATGTTCTGGACTTTTAAGAGGCATCCACTGCTAGAAACTGAGGAGTCTCCTCTTCTGGGTCTTCTAGTCGCACTTGGTTTGCAGTGCTTGATACCAGCAGGATGTGATGTAATAAGAAAACAAACGTGTGTCTACCTATAGAAGTCTGTACCTCAGGGTAGCCTATAGGAAACAAAAGTGTGTCTACCTATAGAAGCATCTCAGGTTAGCCTATAGACAACAAAAGTGCGTCTACCTATAGAAGTCTTTACCTCAGGAGAGCCTATAGAAAACAAAAGTGTGTCTACCTATAAAAGCCTGTACCTCAGGGTAGCCTATAGAAAACAAAAGTGTGTCTACCTATAGAAGCCTGTATCTCAGGGTAGCCTATAGGAAACAAAAGTGTGTCTACCTATAGAAGCCTGTATCTCAGGATAGCCTATAGGAACCTATAGAAGTCTTCACCTCAGGGTAGCTTGTATCTCTGGGCAGGATAGCCTATAGGAACCTATAGAAGTCTTCACCTCAGGGTAGCTTGTATCTCTGGGCAGGGACAGGGAGAACAGAGGAATGAAATGAATGAGAGATGGAGGAAGAGAGAAAATATCATGATATCAGTGGCCCTGTCACTTACTCAATAGGAGAATGGAAGTGCATAGTGAAATTTAAAAATTGAGTTAACACTGGCGATAAATATGTTCTGGAGTGTAGAGATGGGTGTTTAAATGTGTGTATGTGTGTGTATAGTACAATGAAGGCATTATAGGGTGTTTAAGTGCAGTTCGCTTCTGTTGTGGAGTGACGTGCAGAAGAGAGATAGGGAGAGATGAGAGAGAGAGAGAGAGAGAGGGAGATGAGAGAGAGAGAGAGAGATAGGGAGAGAGATGAGAGAGAGAGAGAGATGAGAGAGAGAGAGAAGCTTCTTTAATGAACTGTGTGTTTATGAGGAGAAGAGGAAAAGTGTGTTACCTGTCACAAAACCCTGTTAGTGTGTTTTGTCTTCAATATTGTGTATGGGGAAAAGCAAGGCTTCTGGAAACTTCTGCAAGAACAGAGGGCCATCTTTAACACACATGGAGAGATCAGGGGTCATAGCGTTGAGGCGTCGTGTCGCGGGTGCGTCTGGGGTCATGGTGAAGGTCATGGTGCTGATCTGCTTCAGTGTGTGTGTGTGTGTGTGTGTGTGTGTGCGTGTCTGCGCTGTTTACTGTCAGCCAGCCGCCGCTCCCTCTAACAGCAGACAGGGATGACGCTAGGCTTTTAAGAAGGATGAGTACCTCCCATTTAAATGAAAACAGCTGGGCTAGAATAGCATTAAGGTTGGCTTCAGGCTGTCAAGATTTCATCCACCCCACCTCACCGCCCTACACACACACACACACACACACACACACACACACACACACACACACTGTTTCCCCCCTCCTTGTCCGTTGTGTGTTGAAGTCTGACTTGAAAATGGTTTGGAAATCGTCTGCAAATCAGCTCTGAGCGGATTAGAAAACAGACTGGAAGAACTTAGCCTGGCAATTTCCAGCAGCGGTTAAACAGCTCTGATAGCAGTGTGGCGTCAGAGGCATAAATATTATTTTAAACTCCTTTAAAAGCCCTAGTCATCAGACGTCCTTTTTCTTCTGCACTCCTGAACATGTGGTTGAAATTATGCCATTTTACTCAATGCTCATAATTGATCATTTAAGCACAAAACGCAAACATATTTGTATCTGATGTGTTCCAAAGGTGTGTATGCTGTCTGGTTGGGTAATTGGTGTGTGTGCGTGTGTGTGTATGCGTGTGTGTGTTGGTGTCCTGTGCACTGCCTACAGCTGGTTAGTGTTTCATGCCATGATTATGGAGACGGACTGATGTTTTCTCTCTCTCTCTCTCTCTCTTCCTCCTCTTTTTTTCTTTCTCTCTGTCTCTCCCTGCTGCTCCTGCCTTCATGTTGTGAGAGCTGAGCTGTCTCCCGACTCCTCTCCTTGTCTGGCTGGGGTGGGGTGGGGTGGTGCGGCGCATAGCTGGAGGGCCTCTGCTCTCCCTCGGGACACGGAGGTTGCCTGAAAGGGCACCTATGAAGTTAATGGAAGGCACACACCACGTGCAAAGCTTTGCACTGTCAGTCCTAATCAGCGCACAAAGAGAACACACACACTCACTTACACACACACACACACACACATAGAGATACACACAAAGAGAATACACTCATACACACACACAAACACACAAAAATCACATATAGAGAAACACACCTCACACAAACACACACATAGAGATATACATAAAGGCAACACACTCACACATCCAGAAACACACATCACACTCCCACCCTGTTTTATCCAGGCCAGATTACATTCTGCAATCACATCTGAAGCCTGAGAATTCCTGGGTTTGGGAAGAATTTCCTAACGAACAAAAATACCCAATAAAACCAAAGACTCAAAGACTAAACCACCTAAGGAAGAAATTAACCCCAAAATAAATCATTTCATTTGTTCCTTCCCAACTATCTCCTACATGAGCTCTGCTTGTGTGTGGACTATTAATTATTTATCAGTTTCTGCATTATTCAGAGAAATGGAAAGTATCACTACACACAATACAGGAGCTTCTGAACACTGCACATCATAGTCATATGTGTGTGTGTGTGTGTGTGTGTGTGTGTGTGTGTATGTGTGTGTGTGTGTGTGTGTGTGCCTGTGTGTGTGTGTGTGTGTGACTCTTGAAAACTTCAGATCATACAGTGTGCTTAGCACCAATGTATATTTTGACAACAGGCAACCTGTATTATTGGCCATTTGAAAAGCACAGAGCCATAAAGCATAGTGTAAAAGCCATAGAGCATAGAGCATAAAGCATAGAGCATAGAGCATAAAGCATGAAGCATAAAGCATAGAGCATAAAGCATAGAGCATAGAGCATAAAGCATAAAGTATAGAGCATAAAGCATAGAGCATAAAGTATAGAGCGTAAAGCCATAGAGCATAAAGCATAGAGCATAAAGCATAAAGTATAGAGTGTAAAGCCATAGAGCATAAATCAGAGCATAAAGCATAGAGCATAAAGCACAGAGCATAAAGCCATAGAGCTTAAAGCATAGAGCATAAAGCATAAAGCACAGAGCATAAAGCATAGAGCATAAAGCATAAAGCCATAGAGCATAAAGCACAGAGCATAAAGCATAGAGCATAAAGCATAAAGAACAGAGCTTAAAGCATAGAGCATAGAGCATAAAGCACAGAGCATAAAGCATAGAGCATAGAGCATAAAGCACAGAGCATAAAGCATAGAGCACAAAGCATAAAGAACAGAGCATAAAGTGTAAAGCATAAAGCATAAAGCCATAGAGCTTAAAGCCAAAAACACAGACACAATCTAAAAGGCAATGTATGAAATACAAACCACATGAAGTGGTCAGTCATCGTGGAGGGCTGAAAATAACATTTTTTAAAAAGCTGAAAAGGTGTTTAAATAGCATGCTTGAGGCCGGTGTGTGTGTGTGTGTGTCCAATATTCAAATAAAAATCAAATCCCAAAATTCATCCAGGTCTGATACGCAATCAGTCACATGTAGGAGTGTCATTATTTTTATTTGGAAATAAAAGTAATAATGATAATGAAATAAAAACATAACTTAGGGCAGTGTTCTATAGAGTAGTATGAGTCCTTAGGGCAGTGTTCTATAGAGTAGTATGAGTCCTTAGGGCAGTGTTCTATAGAGTAGTATGAGTCCTTAGGGCAGTGTTCTATAGAGTAGTATGAGTCCTTAGGGCAGTGTTCTATAGAGTAGTATGAGTCCTTAGGGCAGTGTTCTATAGAGTAGTATGAGTCCTTAGGGCAGTGTTCTATAGAGTAGTATGAGTAGGCCTGCAATTGCTGCCCCAATCATAAGTAAGCTACTCTACACACGCTAAGTCCCCTAGAGAGATCCTTTGTCCATATGGCAGAGGTGCAGCGTGGGTAATAACACCCACAGCAGCCATCTCCATCCTGGCTGGAGGTGTCTGAGCAGCTCATGACTGCTCCACAATGAAACTCTCTCAAACACACACACACACACACACCAACTCATGTCTGCTCTGTGCTGAATCTAATATTTTCTGCTGCTCCTGTGTGTGTGTGTGTGTGTGGGGGGGATATCCCCCTCCACACACACACAGACCAGCATCTGAGGGGATGTTGACAGCCATGTCTCAGATAACAGGTGTCTCCATCTACAGGCCTCTCTCTACCCGATCTGGAGAGCAGAGGGAGAGAGAGAGAGAGAGAGAGAGAGAGAGAGAGAGAGAGAGAGAAATCAAGAGATGGAGTGAGAGAGTCAAGGAGAGGAGGAGGAGGAGGAGAGATGCTAGAAATCATCTCAGCTCATCCTGAGCACAGGCTGATATCACAGATAATCAAGGCTGATACTTTGGGCTCGCCTTGATCTGCCCTTTCTCTCTCTCTCTTTCTTTGCTGCTCCATCTGTATTTTATTATTTCTCTCATTTTCTCTCATTCTCTCTCCCCCACTCTCTTTGTCTGTCTTATCTTCTGTCCCTCATCCACTCTCTTTCCCTCATCCCCTCTCTATCACTCACTCTCTTTCCCTCTCATTTTCTCTCGATCCTTTTTGTCCTCCTCCCCTCCCCCTCTCTCTCCTGTCCTCCATCCCTCTCTCCTCTCCTCCTCCCAGGCCCCCTGCGCTGTGGGTTGCCGTGGCGAGGAACGACAGCCAGAATCAGCGCTCCTCATTGCATGGAGCTGACAGGTCCCTGGCAGATGTTTCTAGAACCTCCACCACTGCTGCAGCAGCCACTGGTGGGCCCCTCCATGCTGTTGTCCTTTACACACACACACACACACACACACACACACACACACACACACACACACACACACACACTATTCACTATTCTATCACAGATGCCAGTAGCACATACATGACTATACATACACACACATACACAAAGGTATACACATACTGACACTAACACAGTAGTGCCTGTCCACCACCCTCACCCCAACCCACACACACACACACACACACACACACACATATCCACCTCAGGCCTGTTCATCCTCTCCCATCTCGTTTGCTGTTCTCTCGCCCATCTCCGGGAGGACAGGCGTGTTCCGACTCATCTCCCCATCTGACACTTCCGCCTGACTACAGCAGGAGCGAAGGCATCTCCGGTGCGCTCCAAACTTTGGGACATAATGAGAATTCCAATTTGGGAATGCCTGTAATGTGATCAGACAGCTCAGACCAGGAGTGGGGTGGGAGAGGCAGGTGATTTGGCCAGAAGGGCCTCGGCTGGCGTCCTGTCAGAGAAGCCGACTGGCGAGTGGACAGCTATCTCTGACCACCCTAATTCACACACACACACACACACACACACACACACACACACACACACACTATCTCCGACCCCCCTAATTCCATTGGTCCTGGGAATGTCACTTAAACGCAGTGCACAATTGCTTTGAACCCCAACGATTTTACAGCCCACGTCCCCGTGTCACTGAAGCCATGAGATTCGCGGACGAGCTGTCACTCTGTATTTACTCACAGGCCGAATCATGACACACACACACACACACACACATAAATACAAGCACACAGACAGTCAAACACACACACACACATAAATACAAGCACACAGACAGTCAAGCACATTCTTACACAGAAATACAGTACACACACACACAAACACACACATAAATACAAGCACACAGACAGTCAAGCACATTCTTACACAGTACACACACATACACACACAACTACAGTAAATACAAAATCAAACACACTCAAATACCCATATATAAACACCATGAAACACACACATGTACATACACAGGCATTAATGCATACACACTGACAGTCAGACTACTAACAAACACAAATGCACACACACACACACACACACTGACACGCACAAACACTCCCGGTGCTGCTCTCCTGACGGAGGACTAAAGATCTCCTCACTCAGGCAAGTGTCAGCTCTGTTTAGTCATCTTCAAGATGTGGCAGACACACACACACACTCACACACAGCATCATCGCTCCCAATTACTGCCTCACTTAAGTAGAGGTTGATTGGCCCAGTATGCTCTTAGCGTTTTAAGTAGAGAGTGATTGTGTGAGCCTGCTCTTAGTGTGTGTGTGTGTGTGTGTGTCAGCTGAGAGAGTTAAGTGGTAGCTGATTGTGGTGGTGGGCTGTTGACCTCATCACAGAAGGTTGATTTTTTATTTTTAATTCTATTTCATGTTATTGATTTGGCTTCAGTACTGGATATAGATCCAAATCAATAAAATGATAACTGATCTCAGTTACTGTTGACATACATCTATACAGCATCAAGGCCTATTGTTTGCATTGCTTACATCTGATGTTTGCTGTCGTAGGGCATGCAGTTGAGTTTGAGCTCCTTCAGAGCATTGTGCTCGCTGATATCTGACATGTGAATGCTGAGGAGACATCGCCAGACCGAAGCACTTCAGAGGAGACATCGCCAGACCGAAGCACTTCAGAGGAGACATCGCCAAACCGGAAACACTTCAGAGGAGACATCGCCAGACCGAAAACACTTCAGAGGAGACATCGCCAGACCGAAAACACTTCAGAGGAGACATCGCCAGACCGAAAACACTTCAGAGGAGACATCGCCAGACCGAAGCACTTCAGAGGAGACATCGCCAGACCGAAGCACTTCAGAGGAGACATCGCCAGACCGAAGCACTTCAGAGGAGACATCGCCAGACCGAAGCACTTCAGAGGAGACATCGCCAGACCGAAGCACTTCAGAGGAGACGTCACCAAACCAGAAACACTTCAGAGGAGACATTGGATACATCCGTTCTTCCTTCTTTCCTTCCATCCATTCTCCTCCCTTGGATGGAGGGATCAAGGAGAGACAGATGAGAGAAATGACATGTCCTTCTCATGGATGCAGGTCTATTATGAGACGCTGATTACTGATAAAATAGCAGCAGCATCTCTTGACCAAGAACAATCATTCAAACATCACTGTTGATCAAATTAATCTATTTAAGTAGTTAAATCATTGAAGTCATCTATTGAGTCAAGAACTGGATCACCAGTCTGCTTTGGACACTGCCAAGAATATTAACCCATATAGCTTAGCTGAAGACAAAAACATCAACCTTCATGTTACCCTTGGCATGGTAGTTGATGAAGTTTATGGCCTATAAAAGCCACTATCAAAACATGAGAACACCCTCAGAACAGCATCCAAGTGTATTATTTGTTCTAATTTCCTCAAAGAGAAGTTTTTTTGTGTGTGTGTGTTTACACTTCTAACATTCTCAAACCTCCTTTTCCCGCTAGTGATCTTCCTCCATCTCCAGATCTGGCGTACGCGTTCCCCTTTAGGCCCACAGCAGAGCGGTGATTGGCTACGCTAATGAACAGCTGCCGACATGAAACGACAGCAGACGAAACAAAGACGAAACAAAGACGAAACAAAGACCACTCACCATGATGTTTCTACACTCAGAACACACTGTCAAGTTGTCATTTCCCCCACAAGCTGTCCGACAAAATGACATGAATCGGCCGCCGCCCCTTTGGTGCGTCGTTCTCTCCTGTGGCAGATTAGTCGTTTTATCTTTCATCCTGCGCTGTGACGGGACCCGACAGGTGTCTCCTTTCTTCCTCTGCGTCTCTCTGACCTTACCAATGTGACATCGCTACATCATGTATCTTAAACAGCAACACTCCAGACTGTCACACACATATTACCATTACTCATACAACTCTGTGTGACTCTGTGTGTCTGTGTGTGTGATGGTTAGCAAAGGGGGGTTGTTATTTTTTTCTTTTTAAGTCTAAAGTGTACATCTACTTACAGAAAATATTCAAAAGAAATTGATAGATTTAGCTTGGATGGTTTGTGTGTATGTATGTGTGTATGTGTGTGTGTGTGTGTGTGTGTGTGTGTGTGTGTGTGTGTGTGTGTGTGTGTGTATGTGTGTGTCTGTGTGTATGTGTATGTGTGTGTATGTGTATGTGTATGTGTATGTGTGTATGTGTGTGTGTGTATGTGTATGTGTATGTGTGTGTGTATTGGTGTAAGGCTATTCGACTCAGATTTTCCTCCTCTTTCTGTCTTTCCATCACTTCTATCTTTTTCTTGTTCACATCCTCCTCCACGTCTCTCTCCTTCATATCCTCTTTTCTTTCATTTTTGCTCTCTTTCCATTCCCAACTGTTATTCTCTCTTTCCTCCTTGACCCTCCTTCTCTTTCTATTTTTTCTTCACTATCTTACGTTCCTTCTCTCTCTCCCTCGTTCCCCCTCTCCATTATGGTGGTGGTGAGTGATGGTGATTTGGTTGAAGCTGTGTGAGAGAGTCGCAGCTACATTGGCTGCTTGATAACCCCCCCACTATGAGAGAGGGCTACTTTCTCATTTACATTTAGACGACTATTGATTATTTATTTACCCAGTGGAGTGGGATTCCTCTCCCATCTTATCTCTCTCTCGTCTGGGCTTGTCACCTGGAAAAAAAAAAAGAATAGATCGAGTTCTTGACACCGGCGAGCGATAAGGCTGTTTTGCTCAGCAGATAAAAGTTGGTCAGACGCTTTCTCTCCCTCTCCTCTTCGCAGACTCCTTTTCTTTCTCCCCCTCTCTCCACACACCACTCTTCTTCACCTATTTTGACAGTTAAAGAAAGTTTGGGGAATTAAAGCTGATGGCCTCTGCTCCAAAAGGTGCAGGTGAAAAGCTCTCAATTTGCTGGGCTAACGAGTCCGATTGGTTGTCCGGGAGCGCTGACGGGTCTCCTGCAGCCAGGAGGGTGTGTGGGTGTCAGCTCACTAAATTGTTTTGGAAAGGTGTGTGTTACAGGCAGCACTTTCCAACATGCCACCCAAAAATGGAATCTGAAAAAAAAGACCTTGAGCTTCGTTCTCCTCCGTGGCTGAGACATGGTTTAAATAACCGTAATTGGAGATGATTTTTAATCTGTTTTGTAGGGGGGCGTAATTTCTGGCTTTTGTGGTAGAACAAAAGTTGAACGTGCCATCACAGAGTCACCACTCAACATCCCATCTTGCTCATTGTACTCTGTGAGTCACGCAAGTGAGTAGATAGACACTCTGCTGCAGTGTTAGTTGGTAGATGTCTGCTGTAGATGATGTTAGTTGGTAGATGTCTGCTGTAGATGATGTTAGTTGGTAGATGTCTGCTGTAGATGATGTTAGTTGGTAGATGTCTGCTGTAGATGATGTTAGTTGGTTGATGTCTGCTGTAGATGATGTTAGTTGGTAGATGTCTGCTGTGGATAGTGTGTGAGGTGTTTGTAGATGTCTGCTGTGGATGGTGTTAGGTGTTTGTAGATGTCTGCTGTAGATGATGTTAGTTGGTAGATGTCTGCTGTAGATGATGTTAGTTGGTAGATGTCTGCTGTGGATAGTGTGTGAGGTGTTTGTAGATGTCTGCTGTGGATGGTGTTAGGTGTTTGTAGATGTCTGCTGTAGATGATGTTAGTTGGTAGATGTCTGCTGTGGATGGTGTTAGGTGTTTGTAGATGTCTGCTGTAGTTGGTGTTGGTTGGTAGATGTCTGCTGTGGATGGTGTTGGGTGTTTGTAGATGTCTGCTGTGGATGGTGTTAGGTGTTTGTAGATGTCTGCTGTAGATGATGTTAGTTGGTAGATGTCTGCTGTAGATGATGTTAGTTGGTAGATGTCTGCTGTGGATGGTGTTATGTGTTTGTAGATGTCTGCTGTAGATGATGTTAGTTGGTAGATGTCTGCTGTGGATGGTGTTATGTGTTTGTAGATGTCTGCTGTAGTTGGTGTTGGTTGGTAGATGTCTGCTGTGGATGGTGTTGGGAGTTTGTAGATGTCTGCTGTAGTTGGTGTTGGTTGGTAGATGTCTGCTGTGGATGGTGTTGGGTGTTTGTAGATGTCTGGTGTGGATGGTGTTAGGTGTTTGTAGATGTCTGCTGTAGTTGGTGTTAGGTGTTTGTAGATGTCTGCTGTAGTTGGTGTTAGGTTTTTGTAGATGTCTGCCGTGGATGGTGTTGGGTGTTTGTAGATGTCTGCTGTGGATGGTGTTATGTGTTTGTAGATGTCTGCTGTGGATGGTGTTGGGTGTTTGTAGATGTCTGCTGTAGTTGGTGTTAGGTGTTTGTAGATGTCTGCTGTAGTTGGTGTTGGTTGGTAGATGTCTGCTGTGGATGGTGTTGGGTGTTTGTAGATGTCTGCTGTAGTTGGTGTTGGTTGGTAGATGTCTGCTGTGGATGGTGTTGGGTGTTTGTAGATGTCTGCTGTGGATGGTGTTAGGTGTTTGTAGATGTCTGCTGTGGATGGTGTTGGGTGTTTGTAGATGTCTGCTGTAGTTGGTGTTAGGTGTTTGTAGATGTCTGCTGTAGTTGGTGTTGGTTGGTAGATGTCTGCTGTGGATGGTGTTGTGTGTTTGTAGATGTCTGCTGTGGATGGTGTTGGGTGTTTGTAGATGTCTGCTGTGGATGGTGTTGGGTGTTTGTAGATGTCTGCTGTAGTTGGTGTTGGTTGGTAGATGTTTGCTACAGATGGCTCTGCAGTAGATGGTTAACAGGAGGCTTCTATAAGACTACAGGTGAAACAATGTTTCACCAAAAAATAATAATTAAAAAAAATTCAGAACAACCACTTTTTTATACTAGCGTAAATAAAAAAATATGGTATTAGACACAGGCAGCTACTAATTTCAACTCAGTAGTATTCCAGTGGTCAAAATCGTGAAATAGCGCCACCACTAATTGCAGTGAAACAGAGAATTTCAGTTGAAAATATTTTACTACCATAGATGTTTGGTATTTGGTTTCAATGTAAATCTAGCTCAAACCCCCATGACCTGTGGATTTCCAGAGTTTGAATGGACTCCTATGGCCAGGTGGCACACCTGTGAAACAGTGTGCTACCATGTGTAATTGGTTACAGTTGTGTGTTGAGCATGACTGACACAGGCACTTTACAGTGGAATACAAACAAGAACCGTTACAACGTTGTCAAGTTTATTTTGGAAAAGTATATATGTATCTGCACATGTCCAAACTTAACTTAATTTTTAAGAGCTGGAGAGTTAGCATATAAGACATTTCAGCTGGGTGTGGTGTGGCAACTTAGCAAATGTCTAGTTGGATGGCAAGAACAGCATATTTTCCAATGGGACTGAATAGCATCATTATTAAACTAACCCTTCATGTAGATTTAACCAAGATAAAAAACATTTCATCATCATGATCTTGTTCGCTGAGATGTATGTTTTAGAGGTCGTTGCTGTTTGTTAGATAATAGCTAGGGTATAGCAAGGGGGTAGAATATACGTGGCTATATATGGCTAATGACTATGTCGCACAGGGGAGGATTTACCGTCCTGTCTTGATAGTGTTCCGTCACGTGTTCAGTCACGTTTCACAAACAGTAGAACATTTTTGGCTGTCACATTTTTAATGCTACATCTACTAGACAAATGACAGTGTTTGGGTTTGTCAGATCAACGTGACCATGTCGGCTAGGAGTATGTGCACTAGACACTGCACCTAACTGAAAATTCAAAATTCGGGCCTCAATGCCTCCCACTGAGATCAATGTGATTCTTATGTTCACTTCTTATACTGTCTATGGGCTACAGTTATCACTTTTTAGTTAATAGCTTAGTTACAATCGTCTGCTAACTGGCATGCACATGGGGCTAGCGGTAACATACTTCTGGGTGGCAGAATGCTACTGTTATTGTTATTACCAACATTCTAAACTCCCCTAAATAGTAGCAAGCAGAGCATTCAAGTCAGTTAGCTAACTACCCTCGTCAGTTCCTGAATGGATCTCAACACTGAAGTTCATGGAAAGGAAATTATGAAGTAATGACCATCACAGAGAACTTTCTTTTTATGGGGAGAAATTAAAGGAGAAAGCACTGAGTTAACCAAAACCTACTATGGAATTGCCACAGGCGAGCAGTAACGACCATGCTAAGCAAAAGACATTGTCATGTTCATTGTTTGTTTTTTGGCAATATGGACTGGCTAACTAAGTTAGGCTAAGCTAAGTTGGTAGTGGATTGAGGCAAAAGGAGTTACTGTGCTCATGTCTTAGATGCCCGTATATCTAATGGGAAATTAGAGTTGATTGAGAGGCTAACCAACCTAGATTACACTGCAAGCCCATTCATTCTCAATGGAGCTGATGCATCCCTGGCTTGATGTAGGAACATTTTTAGCAGATTCTTTGTTGTTGAGTGTCAAGTGTGGATTCTCAATAGAACTGAAAATTTCAAAACCACCAGTTTAACCTCCAAATCACCTTATTACTTTTAACCTTCTAAATATCTTTACACTATTTTCTTATTGCTCCCAACAAACAGAATACTTCTGGCTCATAATTATTTGCTAAGCTTGTTTTTCTCCATATTATCAGTTGCTAATGTCAGGTTAGTCAAAACACAATACTGTTGGTTGGTAGATATCTACTGTAGATGGCTCTGCTGTAAGATATGCTGTGTATGTCTGCAGTGTTTTGATCGTAGCTGGTTAATGGTGAGGGTGTAGAGGCCTCTCAGCCCTGACAGGTGCTGCCTGCTCCCCCCAGCTGAATCATGAGGAGGGCTGAGTCTCCTGAGGTGGACCACGTCAGTACTGATCCACTTCAAACAAGACAGGCAAGGGCTGCCTCTATATGCTCTCTCTCTCTCTCTCACACACACACACACACACACACACTCACCATCCCTGGACATTTACCTGATCATCAGCTCTCTTCTGCAGCTTACACACAGGTACATTAGCACAGGGCTGACATACATACACACACACACACACACACACACATGCACACACACGAAAGCACCAGGCTGTCTGTCATGGTTCTTAGACAGGACATGGATGGGAATCTGCATTACAAATCATGATAAAAGCAGCCTCCTCTATCTAATAACGTATACACACACACTCAAACACACATGCACACACTACAAATCATGTTAAAGGCAACCGCCTCCATCTGATAGACCATCCATGTGAGTTCACTACCATTTCACCGTCAGTCTTGGCTCTGGGGGATGGAACAACAGACTGTGGGACTCTTACTGTTTGTCTTCCAACTGAATGTAATTGTTCTTGTTGTGTCATTTTCTTGCTGTTTGGTATCTGTACTTTATTGATTAAAAACTGACACAAAAACAAAATTGTAAAATGATAAAATAATAATAATAGCATTTTACACTGTTGTGAGATGTGTCTCTGTGGGTGTGTCAGAGTAACTGGGGATGGAGGACAGGAGTGTGCGGTGTGTCCGACCCGGAGAAGGTGACTTCCACGGACGCTCAGGAACGGGATCCCATTTTTCTTAGTTAGCCAGTCAGTCATTAGCCTACATCCACATCTGCTTCCCCACAGCCATTTAAGAATATGGACTGCACCCCTCCCCCCCCTCCTCCCTTTCTCTCTCTCTGTCCACCCCCCTCAAAAATACCCCTAATTATCCTGACTGGAGGAACATCTTGTTTTCCTAGATCTCCTAATGGACTGGACCAAGGTCTTTTGAAATGCAAACTTATCAAGGAGAGTCGGGGGGTGGGGGGGGGGGGTGTTCCCCTGGAGCTGCTAGTCCCCACACTACTGTCTGCCCCCAGTTAATGAGTCAACATTAGGCCCCCCCCCTTCACTCCATCAACCAGACCTACAACCACTTCA